>JALXJV020000006.1:40280709-40436804 GCA_024633595.2 Lepomis macrochirus
ACTTAATAAAGGAGAGGGGTAAAGCCAAAAACCACGATGTTTCCCTAAACCTAACCAAATTGTTTCCATCCCACAACATTAACCACATGTTTAATGTCATGTGAGAGCGGTGTGCAGAACCTGGGAGCTGCTGATACAGTCCTACTACAGACTATGAAGCTCTGGACCAAGAGAGGATTCTTCTCAGGAGAGTCAGCTAATTACAAATATCCGGTTTAAACTCTTACCTTCCATCAGCAGGTTGTCCAACCTTAAAGTTAATGGGGCGACCCATAGACCGGTCACTCTTCAAGGACACACAGCTGGGTTCAGGAGAGTCTGGTTTCTGTCGCTGCATCCTGATGCAAACAGACAAATAACTACTAACGAACAAGTTTAAACTTGAAAAAGATTGATTTTGACCAGACTGTCACCAGTATATTTATTCTTTAAATTTAAGTAGAAGGTTGTTTTTGCAAAATCTAGCTCCCTCTTGTTGGTTCTCCAATGATGCCGATCCGCAGCTTTGATTAATAAAGTTAGTAGTTAATTACAGGAAGCTGTTCTTCAGTATCTGTTTGACAGTGAGTGTGAATAACGACGGCGAGAGTTGAGCTCTGACATGGAGAAGAGTCGTGGATCTCACCTCTGAGCTTCCTGTTCCCCCTCCTCTCTGTCCTCACACTGATCCATAGCAGAGTCCACAGCTGCTGCAGAGCTGCACTCTGTCACTACGACAACACTGAGGATGATCAGCTGATCCACATCCGGTCACAGAGACTCTGAGCTTCAGCTGGAGAGGAAACACACAGAGAGAGTCTATTAAATATGAGGCTGCTGTCACCACAGTCCACAGACATCAGGGGCCACATCAAGAGCAACTGGACTTAGAAGATACTCAAAGATGTTTTGCTGAGTCATTTCATTTTTTTACATTTACTCATTTTTGCTGACGCTTTTATCCAAAGCGACTTACAATTGCCATACACCTCCACACAATGGTGGATGGGCCACAGTGGGGGACCACCCACATTTGACGGACATAAAGTATGGTCTGGATAACGGAGAACCTTTACATACAGTATCTCACAAAAGTGAGTCCACCTCTCACATTTTTGTAAAATTTTGATTCTATCTTTTCATGTGACACTGAAGACATGACAATTTGCTAGAATGTAAAGTTTCCTTATTCTGCTTGTCTTCAGCAAACTGTTTGTGTGCTTCCTTCTGGGACAACAGCCGTGCAGACCAGTTTGATGCAGCGTGCGGTGTTATGGTCTGAGCCCTGACAGGCTGACCCCCCACCCTTTCAACCTCTGCAGCAATGCTGGCAGCGCTCAGACATCTATTTCCCAAGGACGACCTCTGAATATGACGCTGAGCACGTGCACTCAACTTCTTTGGTCGACCGTGGCGAGGCCTGTTCTGAGTGGAACCTGTCCTGTTGAACCGCTGTATGGTCTTGGCCACCGTGCTCCAGTTCAGTTTCAGGGTCTTGGCGGTCTTCTTACAGCCTCGGCCATCTTTATGTAGAGCAATGATTCTTTTTTCTTTGCCATGAGGCGCCATGTTGAACTTCCAGTGACCAGTATGAGGGAGTGTGAGAGCGATAACACCAAGTTTAACACACCTGCTCCCCATTCACACCTGAGACCTGGTAACACTAACGAGTCACGTGACACCGGGGAGGAAAATGGGTAATTGGGCCCAATTTGGACATTTTCACTCAGGGGTGTCCTCACTTTAGTAGTTGCCAGCGGTTTGGACATTAATGGATGTGTTATTTTGAGGGGACAGCAGATTTACACTCTTATACAAGCTGCACGCTCACTACTTTATATTGTAGCAAAGTGTCATTTCTTCAGTGCTGACACATGAAAATATATAATCAAATATTTACAAATATGTGAGGGGTGTGCTCACTTTTGTGAGATACTGTACATCTCTGAGGATTGTTGAAGAAAATCATCCAAGTCCAGTTGGGAGGTTTGATACTGTGGTGTGAGTTTAGTGAACTTCAGTGAGTTAATTAGACACTGAGCAGACTGAGCTGCATCTGCAGTTTACAGGATCAGTGGATCACATTAGCAGTGGGGCACCAAGGACACAGTTGGCATATGACCAAGAACATGATCAAGGGGCAAAACCAGTAGGTAGCAGGAAGCTGCCACCAGACGTACCCTGATAAACTAGTCTGCACTGCCCAAAAGTGTTTTTCTTCATCAAGATCAATAAAGTTTTATCCTATCTAAGCCTACCATTGATCAGACTGCAGCACTTCGGTGGACCTTATAAACTTACAAACTTTACTTCTTTTATTAAAACTGTAATTAATTCAAATGTTTGGTTTGTGTTTGTTGAAATCATTTTTCTAAATGTGTCACACAGAGGAGCTCCAGCATCATGTCACTGAGGAGTCCTGAGGTGAACTTTGAGCTCACACACACACACAAAACTAAATAAACTGATCAGAAATCAGACGGTGGTGATACAGCGGGCTCAAAGTGTTCACTTCACTCTTCACTCCAAAGCCCTTTAAAAGGATCAGGAACTTGGCTTGACTTGTAAAAAAGAACGTGGAATGAAAGACTTCGATGAAAACATCTCTGAACACATTTCTCTACATCACATGACTGAAAATCTAGATCTGTTCCACTGCTGCTTACACGTGAATCTATCAGCAAGAATAATCTAATAGATAACAGTACTGCATTATGCACATTATAATATGCTGAAATATAAGTAGTTTTACTTGAGAGCATTTAGCTGTTAATACTTAGGTACTTTTACCAGTCATGGACAGTAAATAGGTACATTTACTAAGTACTGTACTTAACTACAAATAAGAGGTACTTGTACTTTGCTTGTGAATTTATTTTCATTCCACTTTCTGCTCCATCTCAGAGGGAGATCTTGTACTTTTTACTTCACTACATTTATCTGACAGCTTCAGTTACTTTACAAAGTCAGATTTTTACTCACAAATCACAAGAAGAGATTATAAAATATGATGTTTTGTTATAAATTAAACAGTTTATTCAAGTATTCATCAGAGTCATTTTTCCTGTAAAAACATTTCATGGTTCCAGCTTCACAGATGTGAAGATTTGCTGATTTAATTTTAATAATAATTTTAATGTTTGTTAATAACGTCGAGGTTTGAACTGTTAGTTGGACAAAAAGCATCATGAAGGAGTCACTTTGGGCTCTGAGTAACTGTGACAGCATTTCTCACTATTTTCACAATTTTAACAAACCATCAATCAATTAATGGAGAAAATAATCAGCAAACTTTTACTTGTAACAGAGTACTTTTTATCATGGAGCTAACAGTGCAGCCTGCAAACTCCAGTCAGAGGCAGATTTCTACATAACGATACATTACGCAGATAAACAAAGCTATCGGAACGTATTTCCTGGTTTCCTGAAGCCACGCCTACGACACATCTGGGACTGTCACCAGTTAATTTTACCACCAGTTAAACTGTCACACCGGGGATCCGCGGAGGGGGAGACGCGAGGCCCGAGAAAATGGAGGAATAACTCCGTGAAATCTGAACAGACATGAAACACATGTTGATATCATGCAGTGAGACTGAGACGCAATGAGAGTTTATCATGTCAGTCATGAAGAAATCAGCTTATAATCAGAGACAGACTGCAGAACTTCCTGAGAATCTTCCTGTTTCTAAGTTTCCTTCAGTGTCACAGTGATCCAGCTGCCGGTGTGACAGTTTAACTGGTGGCAAAATCAACTGGTGATAGTTCCAGATGTGTCGGCAGGCGTGGCTTGAGGGACCCTTGCCTGTTATCCAGGAAATACGTTCTGAGCACCGTTGTCATCTACGTATAATGTACAATTATAAAAATATATGCTTCTGAATTAAGTTTGTAGATCACTAACCTGTACGCTAACTCGCAGCGATCTCTCCAACCTGCAAACTAACGTTAGCGAAGCGAGGACCATAGGGATATAGGTGACTGTGTCGATGCCGGTTCAAAACTCTACAAACAATAAATCGTCCAAATGTTCAATAGTTGTCTGTCTGTTCTTTGTCCTGGTCGTGTGCAATGTGACTGTACTTGCATAGGCTACAGCCCATACGGGTAACCGAGGTTTTTGATGACGCCGCAGACCGAACACAGTGTGGAGACCGCTGTCAGCTGTGCAGTGCGCCCAGATTGAGTTGTGATAGCGCTTCGTACCATCGATCATGTTTATTATCTTACTTTTTGCAGTCCTGAACAACGTTGTCATGTCAGTCTTGCATTTGCATCATGTATCGTCATTTCACCTCACGCCGCGTTGTTTTTAGAACGCTTTCATACAGCCTGTAAGTCAAAAAGTCTGCGTGTTTACACTCCACTCGTAAGCAGCGTGGAGTCAGCTGTGCAACCTGTGCTACTGACGCCTACGCCCACATTAACGTGTGATAGCCAGCAGATGTTGTAGGCATCGTTTATGGTTTACATGCCTCCTATCTTGTCATTAAGACCCACCCAAATCAAATCTTTAACACATGCAACACACTAGCTGTGGTGTAACAACAAAGTTTCCATGTCAGCAAGGTGCACAATATTAAGGTGCACCAGGATGCCTCACTAGTAGCCAGTGACCCATTGCTGTGACTGAAGGACGGACAACAATCATGATTAGCAAATTTGTTTATTGCTATACAATTACACATCCTTTACATAAATAGTCCCTCTCTGTGGGGGGATTGCCGACACATGCTGTGTGGTAGCACAGGCTGCAGGTGGTGCACTCAATCTGAAAGGAAAAGGGAAAAAAACTGACCTTAGATAATTGCCAAACATTTTGTCAGATTTACATCCCACATCCAGAAAAGAATGTGAGTCAGATTGTAGGTTCAAATCTTAGCTGTGTGAGAGTCTGTGTTCTCGGGTTCCAGCAGCTGCACCAGTGTCCTCAGAAAGTGCAAAGACATGCAAGTTAGGTGAATGAAACGAGACATTTTAAATAACTGATTCTAAGAGTTCACCCAGTGATGTTGAGGTAACATATCCAAGGTGGATCCCAGTCTTCCAGCCAAGCATTGGCCTGCAGTTGAATTAAGCTTACCCACTCATCTGTGTCAGCCCCTGAACTCTCCTCCCCACAAGCCCGACACAGCTGGGAGAGATCATCTGTAAAATAGAATATAGGAATTCATGTTTTCTTAAGTTTATACAGACACAACATGTAAATACACCAGACTGAATACTGGATACGTGTGTTGTCCAGCAAGGACACTGCTATGTCCAGCCTCAATTTGGCCACCCCTTCCTGGTCCACAGGGTACTGGACTGGTTGCTGCTGCAAGATCTGCTCTGCAATCTAAAAGACTTTCAGCTAAGTACAATTATGATGAACATTGTGATGATTGATGGCTACAGAGACAGTCACATTGTTACCTTGCACACAAACACTCCACATGATGTGATGGTGTCCTGCTGCTTTGGGTGGTTAATTGTGGAGCATGTCCACCTCCCAATGGCAGGATTATGTTTCGGACCAGCTCTACATAGAGAACAGATAGGCTACGATTAGTCTGCCAGTCTTAACCTAAGCCATATAAGACGTTGTTAAATACAAGGTTGACAGTGTTATGACTTCACAGGTGCAAGCTCATGTAAGCCTGATAAACACTCACAGTACATTGATCCACAGTGTCTGAACAGTGAATTTTTTGAAGCTGATACTTAACTCACCTTGTCACATCCCTGCAGTGAATGGTTGTCCATCGAACAAGGACCGGTTCTCCTTGAGATACATGATCTATGTAAATGCAATTCAAATATATAAAGAAATGCCTCATACTCCTGATGGTGTCATGGCTTGGATTTGAGTTTGATAACATTTAAAGATTGCTCACAATGAGTGTCCAGTGTCCCTGGTGGCAAACAGCTCCAGCAGCCACATCATGCTTTGAAAGGTCAAGCTAACAAAAAAAAAACAACAACACAAAACCAAACACATTACACAAATATCTCTATCAGGTAGAAAAAACCTTGAACAATAAAACATCCTACTCATCCTTCTGTAACATTTCTGGGAGCCCTTCCAGACCTCGGTCATTGTATACGCATCAATGATCCTAGCCCCCGTTCGTCGTCCCAAAATAAATAGGTATGGATTCACAACCTATGAGTTCAACAGTCATCTGTTATCCACTGTTTTTTTCCCAACAAAGAATTATCATTCAATAAGTTAAAAATAAGTACTTCAGTCTCCAACTCCTTTCCTGGGGCCAGGTCCATCAAATTTTCCGCATATACTTTGTATGGCCCAGCCTTGGACCATATTGTCTCCTTGCGGCCTCCTGCCCAAATGTCTCTGATTACTGTAAAATATCAATTACAGTCAGTTACTTGTAAAATGCATAATGTAGGGTGTACTTTGTGCAAGTTTACTTACACATGTCTGCATCCACTGAAGCTGCGCTTTGGACCTGCAGATGTCTCTTCAGCTGTGGAATGTGTGCTATGTATGTGTGGATGTTGTGATGGACCAGCCAGAGGAGAAGGATCCAATAATTTCATCAGTTTGGCAGGGATCCTCTCCTCTGGCTGGACATAATGGGTTAAGTGGTCAATGTTTATCTTGAATTTTGTTTCCCCCTTGATTGACACGGAGGTCAGCACTTTTCTCCTGGAGTTTAATGATTTTTAATGGCCCGAGCATGTCTGCCTCCAGCTTGCCCCCTTTTCGCTGCTCCTGCCGGACATTTTTCTGGAGGACCAGATCACCCACTTTGAAGCAGTCCTCATGGCCCCTCTCCTGCTTTCTTTTGCGGACCTTGTCCTGGCTACTCTTAATGTTGGCTGTGACTTCTGCACGAATGGACTCCATCTTCTGCAGGCCTACACAAGTCTCCTCCTTACGCAGAAGGCTGCTGACTTTGTCCTCAGTGACCTGCCACAAATTACAGTTAAAAATAGGACAGGACTAGCGAACATGCATACATGAAAAGGCCTACTCTTACCTCATACTCTTTTGGCACCTCAGAGGGATACCTCGCTTCCCTCCCAAACATCAGAAAATACGGACTGTATTTTGTTGTCAGTTGTTTTTTTGTCCGGAGTGCAAACATAGTGGACTGTAGGAACTGGTCCCAGTGTTTGGGGTGATCAGCCACCATTTTGTTCAGGGACCTCAAAATGCAGAAGACAAGTTAGGTTCACATGTATAATAAAGCTTATCTTGTAGGAACAAATCAGGCATTACAAACCTCTGTATCGTTCCATTGAGTTTCTCAACAAGCCCATTGGTCTGTGGGTGGTAGGGAGAGCAGAGGCTCCTTTCTATGCCCAACTTCTCACATAAACCATAGTTGACCTTCAAAATGAAATCATCACAGAAACACAAAATAGTCAGCACAACAGTAGGCATTATTACACACTGGGGACACATATGGGGTCATTACTGTACCTGGTTGCAGAACTCTGAGCTCTGTTAGCAGTCTTTTAGGTGAACCAAATTTGTAAAAGAAGTCAAGTATACAATTTGTCACCTCTACTGCTGTTTTGCTTTTTAGTGGGTAGGCTTCTGCCCATTTGGTGAAATAATCAACCATGACACATATGTACTGATTACCACCATCTGTTAGTGTCGAGTTTACCCACCAGATCCATCCCAACTAGCTCAAGAGGCTCTGTAACCTGAGGGAAATAGGGAGAATGGACATGAGATAAATATCACTGACATGTTTAAAAAGAGACAGTGTATTCCATTGTGTCCTTTACCTCTATTGGATTGTAGTGTGCTTTTTCTTTAATATTTGCCCTCTTTGACTGGCACTGTGGACACTGAGCAACCTAAAATAGTCAAATATTTAGCTATTATGACAATGACTAAAACATTTGTTTAGTGTCACATCCATCACAGGAATGCACATAGGTGAATGAATTAGTAGGTATAACTTGTGTGAGGGTCTCTGTTCAGTCACTGAATGCTTATTCCACCTCAACATTTTGCATACCAACTCACCCACTTACGGATGTCCTCCTCCATTCCAGGCCAGTAGTAGCGGGTAATTATTGCACTGTGGGTTTTCTCCACTCACAATGCCCTCGAAGTGAATGCAGTGAAACTCCTCAAAAAATAGAGTTGGCTTAGTCTGCAGTCAACACCACTTTTGCAAGGTGCTCAGACTTGTTTTTCTTATGCCTGCAAATGTAGTACAGGTCTCCATCTGGTGTTTCAATGACATAATGTTAGATTTATTGGAAGTTGTACCATGGATGATTATTATTTTCATCAGTCCACAAGGCATGCTTCCTTACCCTTTATCCTGAAAGTGGCAGCTCTTCTCTTTATCACGAACCTCTCCTTACGGGTTGATCCTTCAGGATAGCGGTTATGGAGTTTGAGATCCAACACCTCACGAACAATTTTTGGATCCATCTTTTTGATCCTGTCTCCACCTATCTCCACCTGTCTCCACCTGTCTCCTCTACCTCCTGCTTTCCCTAACCTCTATACACAGACACAAATACAGGAAAATACACAAAGACAAACAGACACAACAACCCTACAGAACCAGTCTCTCACAAACACACCTCAATTACTCACCCACTATCACTCACACAACCACTCTACCCCAATCAAATCTCAGTCAAACACTAACACTAAATTATCTCTCACTCACTGTCTTCTCATCAGCTGTCTGCTCATCCAACCTACTCAAAACCCACAAAGTTGTGACATGCAACTCACACTTATATACTCTACCCCACACCACTGATTTCAGCTGCTACACCTGTGCATCCAGCTGTCCTGTTTGAAATGAGTTACATTCATGCCTGATTTGGATAAAATACTTTGAAGAACAATCTTAAGGAAGCCTCACTTGATCTAGTGATGATTTCTTCTTTTGAGTATTACTTTTGGGCTTTTTGCCTTTCAGTAGTAAGAATAGGCTAAAGAAAGTAAATGTGGGAGGGGATGACAAAATGTTTGACAATGATGTAATGTTTTTTTTCTTTTGGGTCACTAGCTACTAATGTGAGGCTGACCTAGAGCTTGTATTGCATGATGAACCTGAATATTATGCACCTTCTGGACATGTGGAAACTTTTGACATTTTTGTTGTTACACCATAGCTGGTATGTTGCATGTTATAAGGACTTGATTTTGGTGGTTCTAAATGATAACAGGATATGAACAATGTGAAACATGACCAGTGGACGATAGCCAGATCTGTAGCCTAAGCTATCACAAGTTTGTTGGGCTGTACTTCATTGCTTGAATATATGAGTGGGGGGTTGGAGGTCCACCCCCAGAAAATGTTGACCTAACCCTGATTGTGCAAATAAACCTCCAAGGATTTTCAGTTGTGATTTAACATTTGTTGTTGCAAGCTTTCTAAACATTTTAAATAATGCTTTCAAATCAGCAAGTTCAGATAGTGCTGGGAGCTTATCCGCAGTGTAAATGACAACATCTGCTGGCTATCACACGTTAATGTGGGCGTAGGCGTCAGTAGCACAGGTTGCACAGCTGACTCCACGCTGCTTACGAGTGGAGTGTAAACACGCAGACTTTTGACTTACAGGCTGTATGAAAGCGTTCTCAAAACAACGCGGCGTGAGGTGAAATGACGACACATGATGCAAATGAAAGACTGACATGACAACGTTGTTCAGGACTGCAAAAGTAAATAATAAACATGATCGATGGTACGAAGCGCTATCACAACTCAATCTGGGCGCACTGCACAGCTGACAGCGGTCTCCACACTGTGTTCGGTCTGCGGCGTCATCAAAAACCTCGGTTACCCGTATGGGCTGTAGCCTATGCAAGTACAGTCACATTGCACACGACCAGGACAAAGAACAGACAGACAACTTTTGAACATTTGGACGATTTATTGTTTGTAGAGTTTTGAACAGGCATCGACACAGTCACCTATATCCCTATGGTCCTCGCTTCGCTAACGTTAGTTTGCAGGTTGGAGAGATCGCTGCGAGTTAGCGTACAGGTTAGTGATCTACAAACTTAATTCAGAAGCATATATTTTTATAATTGTACATTATACGTAGATGACAACGGTGCTCAGAACGTATTTCCTGGATAACAGGCAAGGGTCCCTCAAGCCACGCCTGCCGACACATCTGGAACTATCACCAGTTGATTTTGCCACCAGTTAAACTGTCACACCTGCACATCCACACTAACTGCCAACAAGATTCAGCTGCTGTTAACGGGGCCAGTTTGATTAAATGTGAACACGTCCTAAACACGGGGCTCCCTGTTGATCCTGAACACGGTGGGAAACACGAGCTGAAGTCAACACAACACAAACAGCTTTTCACAAGGAAACATCTGGAATTTCTGCTTTTTACACTTTGATTAAACTAACGGGGGAACAGAGAGCAGCTGAGAGGCTTTAAACTCTGAAAACTGTCACTTACCAAACCTTCAACACGGAGAACAGATCTGCGCCACAGCTGAGGGCGAAGTGAAAGTTACACACGGGGGAGAGAGAGAGAGAGAGAGAACAATGAAGCTGCGCACTGAGCTCACTGCGAGTAAAACGAAACTTAACTGGAGGCTGCAGACAGAAAAGCCCACAGTCCAGCTGCTGAGTGCTGCAGGTCTCTAACAGAATAATGTATTCACTCATTCTAAAACAGCTGTGATTAAAAAGCACAGGAGGAACAAAGTGAAAACTTTTATGAAAGTTTAGCTCATGGACAGGATTCACTGATTATTTGAGTCCAAACAGCCTTTAAAAATGATTTCAATAAATAAGATGTTTAAAGTAACATTAACAAAACATGTCTGAAGAGTGCCTTTTTAAATAATGATAGTTAAAAAAAAAGTTTTATATTACAGACTGTACTGGGTCACATGACCAGAGTTAAGTTGAGGCCCTAACAGGCGTCATTGACACTGGGGACGCTGGGGACATAAAAATGTTCTGAATAAAAGCTTGCAACAAGAAATGTTAACCAAGAAATGAAAATGTTTTGAGAAAGGTTTATTTGCACAATAAGGAAACACGTAATGCAGTTTACACATATTGCAACAAACGTGCATGCAAGCTGCTGATTTTTAATAATTTTAATTTTCACCTGACGCCTGAATTTTGTTTTTCCTTAATTAAATTACCACCAGAACATCGCATGTTTAATGCGAATCCCCCATTCACTCAATCATTTCCATAAAGTTTTGAGCCTTGAACCAATCCAAGGTTTGAATCGGAGCAAAAAATTACAAGAAAGATGAGAAGAAACTACTCATCCCATAAACCTTTGTGAATGATGCTTTTTCCTGAACTGAATCCTTCTCATAGTGTTTATATGGTTGATATATTGTATTTTCTATTGTCATAGACATACTGTGGGATAAAGGGACGGCTGTAACTCAGGAGGTAGAGCGGGTCGCCTGTTAATCGGAAGGTCGGCGGTTCGAATCCCGGCTCCTTCCTGCTGCATGTCAAAGTATTTGGGCACCTTGGGCAAAATACTGAACCCCAAATTGCCTCTGGTGGCTGTTCCAGTGTGTGAATGTGAGTTTCTGTTGTAGTACTCGGACATTGAGGACTGAGGATTTTATTTCAAGACCATAACTTTGGGAATATCAATAAATAGTTTTTGCATTGTCTGATTTCTTTAGATCCTAACTTTGATCGGAAGTACTCGCTCCAAATGCAACCAATAACCCTAACTAAACATGTTGTTCCCGTTAACAACGGTCACCCCTCCCTGCGATGCTTCGTTGATTTCAGCTCTTAGTGTTTGTCTGTGGGTGTTTTAATGGGAAAGTGGATCTTTCAGATCACTTTGAGAAGTACCTCTGATCTTGTTCCACATTTTATTGCGTGCCTTGCAGTGCAGGGAACTGGTCTTGGTCTCGACTGCTCTCAGTCTTAAAAGTCTTGGTCTTGGTCTTCACTTGGTCTCAGTTTGGGCGGTCTTGGCTACAACACTAGAGCACTGAGGCTCGAAGGCGCTAGAAAGGTGCAACACAAATACGGAATATTTACATTTAGTACAGTGTTTGTTCCTGACTGTAATCACCACTATCGATTCCAGCAGTGCTCGTTCAACAGATTCCCCACAATTGTGACGGGAAAGAACCGGTGGAACATTACTTGTTTCGTGACCCAGCTATATTCAGCGATAGCTAATGTTATGCTAATATTACATGATTTAGTCACAGAGAGAAAATCAGAGAGGAAATCCTGGCTGCTCTGTGGTAAACTTGATGTAAGAAATCACACAAGATTTGAGGGTTTTAAACCTTTCCATGCTAACAGCCAGTCAGAGATGTCACTGTTTCACTTCAGAACTTGTTTAGTACTTCTCTGTGACATAAACGTATTTTTATTAAAAGAAGGTTGATATCATACAGACTCGCGGCTTCTACAGAAGCATATACTTTTGTGCCACAATCTCGTAGCTGGTGGAGAGACTTCATCAGGTGGTTACAAAATTCTGGCTCTTAATCAAAATCCCAATATGGAATACAAAGACAAAGAGAGACAAAATAAATCTTTGAAAGGACATCTGTATGATGCTTGGTTATTATTTCACGTGTAGCTTCAGAAAGCTTTTTTTCCTGGAGTGAATGTTACTGTGATTTGAGTTAAAATACCCTCAGTACCAGGGAGGAAATTAGCAAAATGTCTGAAAGTCAGTCACATTTGTTGAGTTTAAATCAGCAGGTCTGTGGGACCTGAAGTTGTTCTGGTGGATCAACAGGGTGGCAGTATCAGCAGCACAGCGAGGAGTAAAGTAAGAAGAATATGAGAAGAATGAATTCTCAAGATGTAGATTATAAAACAGGGCACACAATTTACTGTGATTAAAGTAGAGTATTTATTTAGTAACTGAGGTGAAGACAAGTGAAGGGTAAATAAGGACATATAAAAACAACCAATGATGTGTAAAAATGTATGACATAATATAAACATATACGACAAAGTACAATACGGAAGTTTGAACAGAATTAACAGGGTCACTGGAAATTCTTGTTTGGCTACTGTAAAGAAATATGATTCTAAAAGAGATAAAGGAAGCGAACGGTCGCAGGCTGTGGATCCTAATGTAATCACTAAACTGTAATTAAGCTATAAGTTTAGGTGTTTCGGTGACATCGACCTGACCTCAGCGTATCCAGATTTGCTTTAGTGTTTCGTTTCCTGCGCCTGTTTGTCTGCTTTGAAGGCCGGCAGCTGGCGATCCGGTCGGTTTGCCTTTCGGTGGGGCAGAACCGGCTGCTTGCCAGTGGGTTGGTCTTGGGGTCCTCTGGGTTTTAACTGGTAGCGACAGGGAACAGTTTTACAGTAGATGTGTCTAGCTCTGGTCTGTTGCTTAGAGTTGGACTGTCTCACATCTTCAATGTTGCTGGCGGCGTAACTTACTCGTTTGATTAAGTTTCAAAGTCTGTTCACCATTAGAAGTAGTAAAAATCAATTCAAACAAAAAAAGATTTCAAAATAAAACTTGTTGGTTGCTTCTTAATTAAGATCTGTAAGTTAAATAAAGTAATAGCTTTAACAAAACAAAAAGAAAATAAAAGGTAAAAATCACTAACTTTGCTGAGGTACATCTAAAAAGATGTGGCCTGGGTAATTTCTTCCAGGTGACGACGTTAGAAAAAGGCAAATCAAATCTCCCGCTCGGGGTTGACAAAAGAAAAATGGAGAAATAAAGGTCAAAATTTCTCCGGGCAGGAATCTGACAGTGAGCTCCTCAGGGTCTTATTTCCTACTCTAGTGTCTCGAGGATTTTCTTTAACTGGTCAATAAGTTTCCAATGTTTATATTGTGCATTTAATCATTTATCTTTCCACAAAGTCAACATTCTTCTTAATGTCTTCAGTATTTACAAACTTCCATAATTTCTTAGCGTTTCTAATGGAAAAGGAGAAGATATCATTATAACGTGTTCATAAAGAAAAATCCATATACTCTTGTAACAATAGAATAAGCAAAAAATTATAGTGCCCTTAACAGATGAATAAACAGGCTGACTAAATAAGTTCCAAGACAATACACATTCTGATTGCTAAACAATTCTTAATAGTAAAATTAGAAAAGTAGTAGTGAAACAAGACATCAGGTCACTAATACCCACTGACAGTAAATACAGATAAATGAACAAAGACATTATCAAGTTAAACCAAGTCCCTGCCCCCGATACAAACTCCCACATCCCTTGTCCCTGACTGTTTAGAAGTTTAATTGATAGTGGAACTAAAGGAGGCGTATACCTGCTGAGCCTGCAGTTTGGTACCCTGTACACCTTTTACCTGAATGCATCAATTAATACTCTTTATGAAGGATGTGTTTTGGATCACCTGTGATATTTTTGGCCCTGCTTCCTCATTGTTTCCTCCAATATCTTCTGAAGTGAAGATGGGGTCTAAATATTACTTTTCCAGCTCATTTTATCAGGCTTTGGAGTTGAGATTACATTTGACAGTCAGGTTACCAAACCATGTACTGATGCCATAAAGAATAATGGATTCAATGGCAGCCCTGTAAAACAGTAGCATGATGCTCTTATCCACTCCATGAAACAAAATTAATCCCTAAATACCTGTATTTGTTACCTATTCAACTATTTCCCCGTTGATTAAGACTGGGCTGTGATCCTCTATCGACCTGGGATCAAAAACCATTTCTTTAGTTTTTCCAGTATTCAATCTCAGGTTGTGCTCTCACTGCACCACCTCTTCTGTCTCAGCCTTATAAACATAATGTTAGAGTCATTTTTCACCTGCTGTTGTCATCCAGAGAGAAATGCCTCATTCCATCTGATTTGGGATCACTTCAATACCAAATACACGAATAAAGACAAGAACTTTGGTATAAAAGTGGTCTGCTCAGTGTATTTTTAGAGAAACATACAATAATAAAATCTTTCATTCCCATGAAATCAAAAAATATATGATGTGATTTGTTTTGCACTATATGGATCATATTTGATTAAGAAAATATTTTTAGGTTTTCTGTCATGCTTGGCCTCACCTCTCTGTGTAAAAGGTATTGTAAGATATGGCATGGCTGTCTGGTACAGCCTAAATCAAGAGTCATGAACATGACAAGAACCGCCATGAAAGTGATCAGACATGCTAACAAAATCTTAGATGATCTTTCACACGTACTTTTTTCTCATTATGAGTTGCTCCCATCAGGAAGATGATTTTGAGCTAGTAAATAGAAAGGTTAAACCCTGTATAAACAGCACCAAACACAGCCTATAAGACCAACTGGGAACCCAGTACAAATATGATTTACAGAGCTTCTTGACATTTATTCATTTAGCTGACGTTTAGGGACACAATGGAGGATGGGTCACAGTGGGGGATTGAACCCAGGTCTCTTACACCAAAGTCATGTGCCTTATCCATTTCGCCATCACCGCCCTTGAGTGTTATACCTTACACCTCTAACCGAGTGTTATACCTTATACCTCTAACTGTTGCTAACTGTACATTATCTGTCTGCATCTTAGCTAGTTAGCTCGGTTAGCCGTGCATCCCCAGGGTGCCAAGAACCAAACTTGGCAAGAAAATCACCTTGGTGCTGTATTACCATTGGTCAAATTGGCCTTTGTTGGTAGAGGTGAGGTGCCTCACTCGGTAACTAAAACAGAGTTCAACACACAGGGTGAAAATAATAGTGTTTTTGAAAATGAAACCATGTAAACCTGTTCTGGTACAACAACTAAATAAAATTAGGAACCCGAGAATGAGCAGAATATGACCTCTGTAAACTGTTAAAATGTTGATGGTCAAAGTGATGAAATCAGGCAAATGAATGTTTTGTGTTTGAGTCTGATGCTGAATAGAGCTGAGTGGTGGGCTTTGATTTCAGCAGCTGACCTTCAGTCTGCAGTGTTTCTGACTCTGACCTACAGAGAACACAGAGCCACTGAGGAACCAGAACAACCAGACCAGAAACCAAACCCAGGATAAACAGGTTCAGTGAATGTGGTGTTGAAGGTGTAGAGGAGGGTCAGTTTGCCAAGAGAGACTTCGTAGAAGGACAGAATGCCAGCAAGACAGTTTACATACACTCCTACTCTGTGAGAGACAGAAGAGGAGGGGGAAGAGGGGATAGATGTTTTTCTCTTATTGTGGCAGACAGAGTAACCACCAACATCAGAGCAGCTCAGAGTCCAGGACTGATCATTCATTCCAAACACACAGTCATTACTCTGTGCGTTCCTTCTTATTCCTCTGTAAGTCACAGCTATTTCAATCATGCCTGTCCACTTGACCTCCCAGTAACAGAGACCAGTCAGACCCTTTGTACACATCAGCTGAGGGCAGACAAATCTTTCTGGATGATCAGGATATATCTGATCCTCTTTTGAATATGTCACCTTCCTGTTGCTGTCAGACAGCTTAAGGTTTCTGTTTGCTGTGTTTGTGTCCAGTTCCAGGTCACAGGCATCTGATGGAGAGAACAAGAGAGACAGTGAGTGACTTTATGTGCTGTTATTTAAACTGACTTAAACTACAAAGTGCTGTACACTGAAAACACACTATTACTGTATCTGCCAACAACAACAGAAATGTTTTATTATTAACATTCTGTATCTCATTCTAGCCAATGTATCATCCACAGCTGGCTCTAGAAAACATGTGCATGCTGGTCTGAAGTCAGTGTGAGCTTCACAGATTATGTTTATATAAATACCAGTTCATGTGGGAAAATGCAGTATGTATGGTATTTTGCAAAAGCATCGTACATTTTGTCCCAAGCCTCCCATTCAGGGAGGAACTGGATGGTAAATTCACCTCAATTCACTTTTAAGATCTTTGAGAATTTGAGATTAATTAGGTTGCCCAAACCGAGACCGAGTCAAGACCAAGACCAGTTCCCTGCATTGCATGGCACGCAATAAAATATGGAACGAGATCATAGGTAGTTCTCAAATTGATCTGAGAGACCCACATTCCCATTAAAACGCCCACATACAAACACTAAGAGCTGAAATCAATGTAAGCATCGCAGGTGCAGGGGTGACAGTCATTGATCAACACGATTAAGGTTTTATCCTTTTCTTTCTGCCAAATCCAATCCAATCCACTTTATTTATAGAGCACAATTTAAACAAACACAAGGTTTCCAAAGTGCTGTACATCACAACAATAGGAGACACAATAGGATAAAATTAATAGATAAGATAAACACAATAAAATAAAGTAATAAAATCAACTAATAAAAACATAAAAATAAAATCAATTAAAATCAATAATTAAATAACGAGAATAAAATAAAAATGCTCTGCAGGACAACACATTTACATCACATCAGTCACAACTACCTGGTGTTAAAAGCCAGAGTAAAAAGATGGGTTTTAAGCAGAGATTTAAAATGAAACATTGAGTAGGCTTGTCTGATGTGTAGTGGTAGTACATTCCAGAGTTCACACAACACGCACAAATCAATTCCTGCCTTGCTGGAGTCTCTGGCCTCCAAAATTACAAGGCGATGGTATTCAGCACTATATTTTGGGGGACTGACCACTTACTCAGCTGTACATTTACTTTGCCTCGTCTTCGATCCATGGTTCCTTAACCGCCGCTGTCAGTCCGTGTCTGTCACAATGTATGTATGTACAATGTATGAACAATAAGTGCTCAGGGAAGCAGTGGCGGTCCCATACTGTAGTTACCCAAGTTAAAGAGAAAACTGATTTTTATGTCTGTACATTGACCTAAACCATGAAACAGAATGAATCGCTCAGCTCTAACTCCACATGTAATAATATCAACAAAGTCTGAGACTGCAGGTCTGCCATAAGACAAAACTTAGGAAAACGTGTTTCGAGTAACTTCGAGGCAACTTACCCTAACCTTAACCGTCACAAACGTTAGTGCCTAAACCATGGGTTCTCAAAGTGTGCCAGCTAGCTTTGTTAGCAACCAGTTAGGGTTAGGGCTAGGGCTAGGGCTTCCAGTCATCCCACGGCATCATATACAGATGTTTTGCATGAAATAAATATGGTTGTCAAGCGTGTATATATGACGCCTGACATGAGGACAGGCTGAATAATAAATAATTGCAAATGTCTGGGAAAAATACCTATTATAAACGAAACAGAAGCAAGATATTATTCAAGCTCACCACAATCAGTCTTGTTGGATAATGACGACTGAAAAGGAATACATTTAATATAGGTCTCAAATGACCTTAGTTGTCTAGATTGAACTGCCTATGCAGTTGCTATATAACAGAAACTGGGGGTTGATTAAGAGTTCCCCGTTAACGCTTCTGCTCAATCTGCCAGGAGAGTCAGGGCTATGGTCTCCATGTAGAATTTCTCCATCTCCTGTAGTGTGGCAAAGCTGTACCTCCCCCTGTAGCTGTGCAGGGAATAGTAGAACGTATCTAATGTGAGCAGCCCAGAGCTTCTGCTTGATGTAGAATGATACCCTCCATTTAGTGACTTCAGTTGTGAAGTCCAGGTAAATGTGCACTCGCTGTCCACAGGAGGTAAGCAGACCCTTTTCTTTGGTCAGGTGAAGGATATACTGCTTTACTCTGGTGCCCCTTTTCAATCATGGTTCTGGGGGGGGCATTTGGTCCTGAGCGTGGCTGAGAAGAAAGCCGATGTGCACAGTCTAACCTCACAGGTCCTTTAAGAAAATATTGTGTAATATAATATTGTTATTCATATGAATAACGAGACTAGTAGCCTCTAAGTTCTCTCGAACACCAAACACGTAGCATCTGACGTCTGCGCCTCTACTCCAGGTGCTCCATTTAGCTATTTGTTGCATGTCTCCAGTGTGTCACACTTGGCCTCAAGTACATTAATCCTGTTGTTTAAATCTTGTGTTGAGGTTTCAATAGAATTTAGACAGCCTATTTAGCAGCATTTGTGTTCTTTTCAGACTGACAAAAAAATGCTCAAATCTGAAAATCCTGCAAACTGGAGAAATTCATAATTGTACTTTAGTCAACAAAAAAGCAAATACATAGTCTAACATGTTCAGCTGTGTACTTATGAATCAAAAAACACTCAACGCTTTCTGACCCCACGTTTTGGCCTCTGCAGTCCACCATGGTCAATGCTGGAGGAAGAGACAAAGTCAGAATCAACTTCATACACTTTAACTCATTTCCACCATTAAACATGAACTACAATTCTTCAGTTAGTCAGTGACAGAGAAACAGTGTGAGAGATCTGTCCATTAGCGGTCTGTTTGTTCATACCTGAGAGTGTCCTGTTTGTAGTGCAATTCTTCCAGCAGCTTCACTCTTGAGTCTCCTGGATGATTGGAGCTCAGGTCCAGCTTTCTCAGATTGGAGGGGTTGGAGCTCAAAGCTGAGGCCAGAGATTTACAGCCTTTCTTTGTGATCAGACTGCCTGACACACTAGGCACACACACACACACACACACACACAAACAGATACGTTTGACCACCAACAAGAACTACCTTTCTCTGTCGTACTGAGATGTATCTCAGTAAACCTTGTAGAAGAGACTGATTGATGTCGAGTGAAAGACCCAGGAAGAAGCACACTAAAATATCCAGGTGTCCGTTTGGACTGTGTAAGGCCTTGTCTACAGCACTCTGGTAGAAATGTATTTGCCATCTAACTTCACAACCAAGATAAGATAACCAAGAAATGTTTGTTCTTCTGACAGCAGATTGACACCAGTGTTGATGAATGGCAGATGGTCCTTCTGTTTGTCTATACCTGTGTAGATCCTCCTGTCCAGCAGACAGCAGTTTCACTCCTGAGTCTCCTGGATGCGAGGTGTTGGAGATCAGAGGTGAGGACAGAGAAGGACAGCCTTTCTTTGTGATCAGACTGCCTGAAAGACTAAACACACACACACACACAAACACAAACAAACAGACCCTCAGTGTAAACTGTCTATAGTAAAAGTTCTATGTTATATCGAAGGTGGGTTAAAATCAAGGGCAACTTCAAAAGAAAGATCCATTTGTGCTCTTGGCTGTTGGCCATTGGAGTAACATGAGGCCAACTCTAAATTAGTTTCATTTGCATTGTAACCTGACGCCAAATATTAGCCAGGGACACTAAAAAATCAAGCTATATCTAACACCTTGATAACGCCCACACAAAGGTTAAATAGGTGGGATTTCCTGCCAGTCAGTCAGAACTGAAAAAGCCTATTGAATGAGAGGTGAAACATGTTTGAGTGTCTTCAACCAAGTCCAGATGTCCTTGATTTTAATCCATCTGGATCATCTGGATGACTGAGAATCTTCACAGACATTCTATATTATACTTTTACATTAGTCCTCTGTTCATACTGTTGGGTCAGGCAGAGCACTGAAGTCATGCTTGTACTGATTGACTGGCACCTGCTCTTTCTAATATTCTAGATGTTTTAGATGTTCTAATATTCTATATGTCTAGATGCTCTCTCTAGATGGCGCTGAATATAGCGGCCTCAGTGTTAGGTGCTCTTTGTTTTGTTGTGTTTTTGTGCGTTAATTCAGTTTTCGGCTGTGATTCCCGGTGCTCTTTTACCAGAGAAGAACATCAGGGGAACAACTCCAGCGGATTTAGTTCCCACTTTTCTTGTGCCATCAGTGGAATTATTGGACATTTTGGTGAAGGGCTCTCTTGCATTTGTGGGGGCAGTGAAGCGCCGCAGAAGCAGAAAAAAAGGGTTCCTCATGCGTCTTTGCGGTAGGGGACTCCACACACCAGAGCTGCCTTGACTGACAGACTGACACTGACTGACGCTGAGTTGTTCCCCCCCGCACCGCAGGTACAATTTTGTATGAATCTGACATTGCACGGGTTTAGTGGACGATTGTTTTTTTTTTTTTATTATTGAACTGCATTACTGTGATGACCGTTTGGTCCTGGTCCTGTTAGGCGTTTTGCTTTCCCTCCTTTACTGTGCAGAGAGCTGAACTTATTGGCACCATTATCCAAAGGGACTGAGTATTTTGTGATTTCTGATTGTTTATGACTGGTTGAGTTATTTGTTGAAACCACGCCCTGTTTGTTGAAGTGTTGTTAATATATTTTCTTGATTTACTTCAAAAGTGATTTCAGTTTCATTGAAACATGTCAAATTTACTTTTGAGGGTATACTGACCTACTACATGTACCCTTTGTGGGTGGAAATCTGCGACACAACGATTTGTCAGGTTACCCTGGCTGGCGCCCAAAACAAATAATTAAAAGTTGTTGTGTATATTAAAACCAGAACCGCCACAATGCGCTCCACTGGGACACTCTGATCACGTCATGATCTACTTGATTCCTGCTTACAGGCAAAAATAAAGCTTTGTAAACATGTAGTGAGGACATCAAAGAAATGGACCAGTGAAGCTGTAGAGGATCTTCAGGCGTGTGTGGACTGCACTGACTGGGATGTTTTCAGGACTGCTACCAACAATCTGGACGAGTTTACAGAGGCTGTGACGTCCTATAACAGCTTCTGTTAGGACACTTGTATACCAACACACACCAGAGTGAGTTATAACAATGACAAACCCTGGTTTACAGCCAAACTCAGACAGCTAAGGTTGGAAAAGGAGGAGGCATTTAGGAGTGGAGACCAAGCCAGATGCATAAGTACAGGTTTAGCAAGGAGGTGCGAGAAGCTAAGCGACTGTACACAGAGAGGCTAAAGAACCAGTTCTCTGCAAGCGATGACACTTCTGTCAGGAGGGTTTGAGACAGATCACTAACTACAAACCCACCACTCCATTAACGACTTTAAGCCTCGCAAAAGAGCTGAACCAGTTCTACTGCCTCTTTGGGAGTCAATCGGACACCATCCCCATCAGCACTGGATCCCCAGAAGGCTGCGTTCTTTCCCCTCTGCTCTTCTCCCTTTATACCAACAGCTGCACCTACAGTCACCAGTCCATCAAGCTCCTGAACTTTGCGGACGACACCTCCCTCATTGGACTCATCTCTGGTGGCGATGAGTCCGCCTCATGAGTGACTCCCCCGTTGCCACTGTGGACTCCTTCTGCTTCCTGGCACAATCATCTCCCAGGACCTCAAGTGGGAGCTGAACATCAGGACCTGTACGCCTCCAGGACTCTGAAGTGAGCAGGAAAGATTGCAGCTGACCCCTCCCACCCTGGACACAAACAGACTCTCCCCTCTGGCAGGAGGCTGCGGTCCATCAGGACCTCTCAAAACCTCTATCAAAACCTCTCAACTGAAAACAACTTCTTCCCATCGGCAGCTAGCCTCATCAACAAGGCCGGGTCCCCACTGACCTCCCCTTGCAGATAATACATATGTCTCTGCACATGTAAACACTATTTCATTTCATATCATGCACAAACCTGGCATATTGCACATATTTGTTGTTTATTGTTACTCTTTGTTGTTGTATATTGTTACATTGTCAATTTATATATTTTGTTGCAGTACGTCTGCACAACAAAAACCCAGAATAATGCACAAATTTCTGCAAATAGTTGTATATTCTGCAAACCAGTATTATTTTTCTATATCCTTTTTAATATTCTTATATAACTTGCATTGTCTATTCAATATTTATATATTTCTACATTATTTCTGTCAACTGTATGTGTAGCACCTTATCACCAAAGCAAATTCCTCGAATGTGTTAAACACTACTTGGCAGTAAAGCTCCTTCTGATTCGGATTCTTCTGATTCTGATATGCTTCACAATAACAAGCTCATTCACAGCTGTGTGGCCTGTCAAGTCCAATCACATTAATGTAAGTATACAGCACAGACATCATGACCTGAAACTTATCACTCTTTACCCTCCGGATTATGCTAATGTCAGCTCTGTTTGCCGCTGCAGCTCCCTCTATCAATCCAAACATCTCCTTATGGTATTTTGTATTGTTGATTTAAATTAGAAACATGTTCATTTATGTTGGGGTTCCCAGATATTCACTTGGAAGAGTGCTTATTTAATTAATTGAGTTTGAGTTTATTCACAACACCACTTCAAGACATTACAAAAATACAATTTAGGTACAGAGACAATCAGATATAGTGAATGGGTCTCCCAAAGAAGCTAAGAAAAGCTTATAAATGGGGGCCCATGATTTATGAAACAGAGTGTACCCAGTTAAGTAAATGCACACGGAATGCATACATCCCAGTAATCCATTAGAGAACAGGTTGATATTAGATATAGGTTAATATGAGGTAGTTTTAGTTGTTTTTTGAAGTTGGAGATAGAGGGCAACACCTTGAGGCCATCATCAATCCCGTTCCAAATCTGCGGCCCCCTACAGGCAACACTCATACTGGCACGTACATGTCAGTGGCATTTACCTAATATAAGAGGTTTGATTCTAGTTTGGTATGTGTGCTGGGGGCTGGAGATAGGAACAAGAGTACTCAATCTAGAGTTCAGCCTATTTACGATTTGAAACATAAGGCAGGCATTGTGATATTGATTTAGTTCAGTTAGTCTTAAAAACTCACAGCGATAGAATAGAGGGCGGTTGGGGGAATCTATCTCTGACCAAGACAAAGCCCGTATGGGGGTTTTTTTGCAAGTTTTTTAAGATGACTTTTAAAGGTGTTGCACCATATCACGTTACAGTAATTTAGATGGGGTTCAAAGAGAGTTTTGTATAAAATAAGAAGGGCGGACAAAGGAAGAAAATGTCTGATCTTATAAAACAAACCAACATACCCCCAGAAATTTAGTGGAATGCACTCTTTTTATCACCTGCCCATTAATTTTAATCACGCAGTAAGGAGCGTAGTTAATTTTTTTTTGTTCGATTTAAATAAAATGAAATTTGTTTTGTTGATATTTAGTGATAGTTTATTACATTTAAACCAGGAGTCAACTTTGGTTAGCTCTGAGTTAACTATATCTTGTAAAGTATGTGGGTCCCTGTGTGATGTAAATAAATTTGTGTCGTCTGCAAAGAGGATTTTATGAAATATTTTAGAAGAATTTATAAAGTCATTTATATACAGAATGAATAATAGTGGCCCCAAAATGGAGCCCTGGGGGACCCCAAAATTTAAGGTCTTACAAGTAGAGTTATGATCATTTCAAGTCCTTACTCAAGTGGCCAAAGTATCCCCTCTCTCTCCCCTGCCTTTCCTATTTCTATCACAAATTAAAAAGCGGAAACTTCAAAAAAGATTTTTTTGTTGTATATTTTGATGATAATTTTTTTGATGTATGTGTAATGTGGGGGTTGTGATGGAGCAACGGATAAGACACATGCCTTTGGTGTGAGAGACCCAGGTTAAATCCCCCAGAATTATCAGCTAATCAAGACCTGATGGTGAGTTGGATCAGGTGGCGAGAGACGCTGCTAGACAGAATTACAAAACTTAAATGGATAAAGCCCTGGATATACTTGCTTTTTAACAATGCATAGGCGTAGACAGGCATTGGCGACGCAAACGGCTTTGTTCACATACTTGCCTGTGTACTTTGCGTGTACCAGGAGGATTAAACCACAATCCACTAGGGGGCAGAATAGGACTGGATAATCCCTCGCCAGCACCAGATTATCTTCCTTGACAACCTCTGAATTTGCATACCGTAACCAAACCAAACGTAGCAACACTCAAGCCGGTTGTGGTTTTAATGAGACATCATAATGATTTCGGTAAATGCAGACAAGCCCAGGAGTTTTATTGTAAACATCCCGCCAAAAACCTCCTTTTTTAAAGTCTGCTTCTGACCTTCGTTATTTGCGTTTAATGATGGTTGGCAAACCAACAGCATACCTCCACCACCTGGGCTGGTGTGTGGAACAGGAGATTGCTGCGGACCTGCTGGTCAGATCGACATAATGTGTAGCGTTAATTCCTGGGGACGTGCACAACCTACACTCCAAAGGAACGCCAGATACACGTGGTAGCCATCTTGCGTACATGAACGTGTACTTCAAAGCAACTATATCCAGAGCTTTAGAAATGTTAACTGTGAACTTCTGACCAGCCCCCTTGCCTGCAAGATCTTCATTTACCCCTCGGTGGACATATTGGACCATGTTTATAGTGGAGGCGATTATTTGGAGTATTTGTATCTGAGAACCCCCTGAATGATTCTTTGAAGGAAGCTGTCAGGTTGTAGAATGAGGTGTTTTTTACATGCAGTTTACCAATGCAAAAGGTGAGTGTGTCAAGAGTTCATGGGAACAATGCAGTAGGACTTTTAGTTGGCCATTCAGGATACTCAAAATCCTCAGATGACTCAGGAAGATGAGACACGGCTTGAGTGAGTATATTGTCACATTGTGAAAGTTGTTTGAGAAAGACCCACATTTGGCAAGGAACAAGGAATATGAGGTTCAGGAAGTGTGTGTTGTGGTTTGCCGCCCAGTGTGAACAATACAAATGAGGTTCAGCATGTCCAAGTCTGAGACTATAGTACTCCAAGACGGTAATATAATAATATTAATAGATAATTGAAGGACTATATTAGACCTCTGATTTAAATATCCTAATTAAACTATAGGGGTGGCGATGCAGCAGTGGATAAGACTATGCCTTTGGTGTAAGAGACCCGTGTTCAAACCCCCGTGACCCATCCACCAATGTGTCCCTGAGCAAGACACTTAACTCCTAGTTGTTCCAGAGGCATGCGAACTCTGACATGTGTAGCAATTGTAAGTTGCTTTGGATAAAAGCATCCACTAAATGTAATGTAATTTCTGTTTTGTGAACAAGCTCACTATGCTGGCAACAAGCTTCTAAGCCAGCTATGCCTTTGTTATGATATTACTACCACATTGTATACAGGATCATAAAAGACTAAAAAGCTTCTTTATTTAACCTACAGGATGACTCATTCCAAAAAGCTGAAATCTGACCTGACAGTTTCCAGTGTACAGTCTGGACTCTTCTGTCCAGCAGACGTCACTCTTGAATCCAGCAGGTTCTTACTCAGGGTCAGCTCTTTCAAACTAGAGGACTGGGAGCTGAGAGCAGAACACTGAGATGCACAGCTTTTCTTTGCCTCTTTACAGTCACTCAACCTAAAAGCAATTTTAAGTCAGTCAGTCAATTTAATATTATGTGTAGTACTTAGTTAGCCATGATTTTCAAATAGCTGTATCCTGACCTCAGAGTTTCCAGTGTACTGTGTGGACTCGTCAGTCCAGCAGACAATAGTTTCATTCCTGAATCCTGCACATTGTTGCACCTCAAATCCAGCTCTCTCAGACTACAGGACTGGGAGGTGAGAACTGATGACAGAGCTTCATGGCTTCTTTCTGACAGTTTACAGCCATTCAATCTAAAAATTATTTTCCACCAGTTAATTCAATAAAGAATGGATGTAGTGGTTAAGAGTTCAGAGAGTCATCATTTTCAAACAGCTGGATCCTGACCTTAGAGTTTCCAGTGTACAGTGTGGACTCTTCAGTCCAGCAGACAACAGCTTCACTCCTGAATCCTGCACATTGTTGTAACTCAAGTCCAGCTCTCTCAGACTACAGGACTGAGAGCTGAGAACTGAGGACAGAGCTTCACAGCTTCTCACTGAGAGGTAACAGCCAATCAACCTGAAGATCATTTTTAGTCAATCATTTCACATATCGAATATTAAAAAAATTAAATCTTTCTGATCAAAATTTTAAAAATAGCTGAATCCTGACCTGAGAGTTGCCAATGTACAGTGTGGACTCTTAAGTCCAGAAGACAACAGCTTCACCCCTAAATCCTGCAGTTTGTTGTTACTCAGATCCAACGCTCTTAGACTAGAGGACTGGGAGCTGAGAACTGACGATAAAGTTTCGCAGCTTCTCTCTGACAGGTTACAGTCACTCAACCTAAAAACAATTTTCAATCAGTCCATTCAATAATTAATAGGCTATATGAAGTAAATATGAGCTCAGAGGATTATCATTTTCAAATAGCTGAACACCCACCTGAGAACTGACAATCTGCAGTGTGGACTCTTAAGTCCAGAAGACAACAGCTTCACCCCTAAATCCTGCAATTTGTTGTTACTCAGATCCAGCTCCCTCAGACTAGAGGACTGGGAGCGGAGAACTGAAGACAGTGCTTCACAGCTTTTCTCTGAGAGGTTACAAACAATCAACCTAAAAAGGATTTTCAGTCAGTCCAATTAATAATGCATAGGCTATATGAAGTAAATATGAGCTCAGAGGGTCATAATTTTCAAATAGCTGAACACTAACCTGACATTTTCCAGTCTGCACTGTGGACTCTTCAATCCAGAGGAAAGCAGCTTCACTCCTGAATCCTGCAGGTTGTTGTTACTCAGGTCCAACTCTCTCAGACTAGAGGACTGGGAGCTGAGAACGGAAGATAGAGCTTCACAGCTTCTCTCTGACAGATTACAACCACTCAGCCTCAAGATGATTCAGCAATACATGAGAAGAAAATTCAAACAATAGCTGTTATTAATAGTTTTTCTTGATAGAGTAATACAAATTCAAAATACACTGATCAAAATTATAAAGGCAACACTTTTAATTTTGCCCCCATTCATCATGAACTGAACACAAAGATCTAAGACTTTCTCTATGTACACAAAAGAACTATTTCTCTCAAATATTGTTCACAAGTCTGTCAAAATCTGTGTTAGGGATTACTTCTCTTACTTCTTGCTGAGATAATCCATCGACCTCACAGGTGTGGCATATCAAGATGCTCATCAGACAGCATGGGTATTGCACAGGTGTGTCTTAGGCTGTCCACAATAAAAGGCCAAAAAAACAAGTGTTGCGTTTATAATTCAGTTTAGATACTTATGTGTACATGTACAGAGCTTTGTTGGAGTGTTGGACCACTGGCAGCAGCCTCAGAAGAGCCTCCTCTGAAGCAGAATATTTCTTCAGGTCAAACACCTCCAGATGTTTTTCTGATGACAGTAAGATGAAGACCAGAGCTGACCACTGAGCAGGAGAGAGTTTATCTGTGGAGAGACTTCCTGAATGCAGGCGCTGTTGGATCTGCTCCACTAGAGAACGGTCATTCAGTTCATTAAGACAGTGAAACAGATTGATGCTTATCTCGACAGACAATTTCTCACTGATCTTTTTCTTAATGTACTGGATTGTGTTGTGGTTGGTCTTTGAACTACTTCCTTTCTGTGTCTGTAGACCTCGTAGGAGAGTCTGATTGGTCTCCAGTGAAAGACCCAGGAGGAAGCGGAGGAACAAGTCCAGGTGTCCATTTGGACTCTGTAAGGCCTTGTCTACAGCACTCTGGTAGAAATGTGTTGATTTACTTCCAAACACTTCTGGCCACCAGGATGTAGTTTGCTCTTCTGACAGCAGATTGACTCCAGAGTTGATGAAGGTCAGATGGACACGAAGAGCAGCCAGAAACTCCTGAACGCTCAGATGGACGAAGCAGAACACCTTGTCCTGGTACAGCCCACTCTCCTCTTTAAAGATCTGTGTGAACACTCCTGAGTACACTGAGGCTGCTCTGATATCGATGCCACACTCTGTCAGGTCTGATTCATAGAAGATCAGGTTGCCTTTCTGCAGCTGCTCAAACGCCAGTTTTCCCAGAGACTCAATCATCTTCCTGCTCTCTGGACTCCAGTGTGGATCTGTCTCAGCTCCTCCATCATACTTGACGTTCTTCAGTTTGGTCTGAAGCACCAGGAAGTGGATGTACATCTCAGTCAGGGTCTTAGGCAGCTCTCTTCCCTCTCTGGTCTCCAACACCTCCTCCAGAACTGTAGCAGTGATCCAGCAGAAGACTGGGATGTGGCACATGATGTGGAGGCTTTGTGATGTCTTGATGTGGGAGATGATTCTGCTGGCCTGACCCTCATCTCTGAACCTCTTCCTGAAATACTCCTTCTTCTGTGGGTCAGTGAAACCTCTGACCTCTGTCACCATGTCAACACACCAAGGAGGGATCTGATTGGCTGCTGCAGGTCGTGTGGTTACCCAGAGGCGAGCAGAGGGAAGCAGATTCCCCCTGATGAGGTTTGTCAGCAGCACATCCACTGAGGTGGACTCTGTAACATCAGACAGGTTTTCATTGTTGTGGAAGTCCAGAGGAAGTCGACACTCATCCAGACCGTCAAAGATGAACACAACCTGGAACTCTTCAAAGCTGCAGATTCCTGCTTCTTTGGTTTCAGTAAAGAAGTGATGAACAAGTTCCACCAAGCTGTACGTTTTCTCTTTCAGCACATTCAGCTCTCTGAAAGTGAATGGAAATGTGAACTGTATGTCCTGGTTGGCTTTGTCTTCAGCCCAGTCTAGAGTGAACTTCTGTGTTAAGACTGTTTTCCCAATGCCAGCCACTCCCTTCATCATCACTGTTCTTATTGGTTCATTTCTTCCAGGTGAGGCTTTAAAAATGTCTTGTTTTTTAATGGTTGTTTCTGGTCTGGCTGGTTTTCTGGATGCTGTTTCAATCTGTCTGACCTCATGTTCATCAATCACTTTTGGAGTTCCTCCCTCTGTGATGTAGAGCTCTGTGTAGATCTGGTTCAGAGGGATTAGGTTGTCGTCTTTAGCAATCCCATCAAACACACTCTGGAACTTTTTCTTCAGGGCAGACTTGAGTTTACGTTGGCACACTGTAGCATGAGCTCCTGAATAAGTAACAACAAATGAAATCAGCAAGTAGATCCCACAGAAAATCAGAGAATCTAAACATCAAGTGTGGCTATTTCTTTTCTCCATCAGATTTATTCAGCTTATCAGTGGAGAACATATAGCCCCTGATATAGTGCAGATGTGTGCATCGTATTTGTTGGGGTTTTCAACATGAAGTCAGGTTTGGTTATTAGCAGAATATCAAAGATATTCTAGAAATATTAATAAAGTTATTATAATAATCAAAATTACCTCTCCGGGAACCATCACCTTAACATGGTGGAGAGGTTTGCGTGCCCCGGTGAACCTGGAGGCTGTGACCCTACCAGGAGCATAGTGCTCCTTGGAGTTCTGTATGGGTCTCCCAAGGCAAAGTGGTTCCAGGTGAGGGGCCAGACTGAGAATGGTTCACAAAGACCCTTGATGACAAAATGAGGAGAGACCCTGCCCGGAGGAAGCCCGGGGCCCCCGTCTGGAGCCAGGCCCAGAGGGAGGGCTTGTCGGCGAGCGCCTGGTGGCCGGGTTTGCCACGGAGCCCGGCCGGGCACAGCCCGAAGAAGCACCTCCCTCTCCATCCTTTGGACCCACCATCCATAGGAAGATCTGCAGGGGTCAGGTGCGCTGCCACATGGGTGGCAGTGAAGGTCAGGGGACTCGACAGACCAGACCCGGTAGCAGAGGCTGGCTCTGGCGACGTGGAACGTCACCTCTCTATGGGGGAAGGAGCCGGAACTTGTGTGGGAGATGAAGCACTACCAGTTAGATCTGGTGGGGCTGACCTCCACGCACAGTCTTGGTTCTGGAACCGTACTCCTTGATAGGGCATGGACACTATTCTTCTCCGGAGTTGCTCAAGGTGTGAGGGCGCCAGGTGGGTGTGAGCATACTCACAAGTCCCTGACTAAGCGCCACTACATTGGAGTTTACCACGGTGAATGAGAGGGTCGCCTCCCTACGCCTTCGGGTAGTGGGGGGGAAAACTTTGACTGTTGTTTGTGCATATGCACCAAACAGCAGTTTAGAGTACTCGGCCTTCTTGGAGACCCTGAGTGGAGTTCTGTATGGGGCTCCAGTAGGGGACTCCATAGTTCTGCTGAGAGACTTCAACGCACATGTGGGCAATGATGGAGATACCTGGAAAGGCGTGATCAGGAGGAGCTTCCCCCCCTGATCTGAACCCGAGTGGGTGTTTGTTGTTAGACTTCTGTGCTAGTCATGGATTGTCTATAACGAACATAAATAGAAGTGTACATGGTACCAGAGCACCCTAGACCGAAGATCGATGATCCATTTTGTAATCGTTTCATCTGATTTGAGGCCACATGTTTTGGACACTCGGGTGAAGAGAGTGACAGAGCTGTCAACTGAGCCTCTATTGCTGAAGCTGCAGCGGAAAGCTGTGGTCTCAAGGTCTTGGGTGCCTCAAGGGGTGGTAACCCTTGAACACCGTGGTGGACACTGGTGGTCAGGGAAGCCGTCCGACTGAAGAAGGAGGCTTTCCAGGATTTGTTGTCTCGGAGGACTCCGGAGGTGGTTGCAAGGTACCGACGGGCCCGAAGGGCTGCAGCCTTTGCTATGGCAGATGCAAAGCAGCGGGTGTGGGAGAAGTTCGGAGAAGACATGGAGAAGGACTTTCGGTCGGCACCAAAGGACTTCTGGAAAGCTGTCCGCCATCTCAGGAGGGGGAAGCGGGGAACCATCCAAGCTGTGTACAGTAAGGATGGGAACCTGTTACTGGGGAGGTAATTGGGCGGTGGAAGGAACACTTTGAGGAACTCCTAAATCCGACTGACACGCCCTCTCTAGTAGAGGCAGAGCTGGAGGCTGATGGGGGTTTCTCGTCAAAAACGGGGGACCAGAGAGTGTGTGCCAGTTACAGGGGTATCACACTTCTCAGCCTCCCCGGTAAAGTCTACTCCAGGGTGCTGGAACGGAGGGTTTGGCCGATTGTTGAACCTCAGATCGAAGAGGAACATTGCGGTTTGGGTCATGACCGAAAGAACGAGATCGCGGGTACAAGCGGCCGAAATGGGTTTCCTCAGGCTGGTGGCTGGTGTCTCCCTTAGAGATAGGGTGTGAAGCTCGGCCATTCGCGAGGAGCTCAGAGTAGAGCCGCTGCTCCTTTGCGTTGAAAGGAGCCAGTTGAGGTGGTTTGGGCATCTGGTAAGGATACCTCCTGGACGCGTGTTCCAGGCACGTTCAGCTGGGAGGAGGCCTCGGGGAAGGTGGAGAGATTCCACCATGGAATCAGGGACCAATAAACAAATATGAGCCAAAAATAATCAGTCTAAAATAAGGTTTGTCCACCTATAGATGGCAAACAGAAAAGGGTGAGTCCGTACACTGGCCGTGGTAACCAACTCTTACTACAACTTTACACACAAATAATCACAGGTAACTGACTTCCTAAAATTATAAAAGGATAGGAACAACTTAAGCAGATAAATCACTATTAATTATTCTAAGCAAAATAAAACATATATATACATATAACACACACACATATATATATATATATATACATATATATATATATATATATATATATATATATATATATACATATATATACATATACATATATATATATATATACATACATATATATATATATATACATATATATATATATATATATATATATACACATATATATATATATACATATATATATATATATACACATATATATATATATATATACATATATATATATATATATACATATATATATATATAACAAATCATACAAAACCATACAACAAACCAGAAAGCACGCGTGTGAGACACAAAGGAGGGAGAGACTAAGAGTCTGTCTCTAAGTCACCAATGACCTTTTAATGTCTGCTGCTTTTGACACCATTGATCACAACATCATGTTAGACAGACTGAGGCACTGAGTGGGGATCCCTGGTACCGCCCTAGAATGGTTTTCATCCTACCTGTCAAAGAGGAAGTTTTGCGTGTCTCTAAACAACTATGTCTCTTCATTCTCTCCAGTTAAATATGGTGTGCCTCAGGGGTCGGTGTTAGGACCCATTTTGTTTTCATTGTATCTGCTTCCCCTTGGGCATATTATCCATAAACATTGTATTACTTTTCATATTTATGCTGATGACACTCAAACTTGCCCGTCAGATCCACAGACCCTGGAATGCTGAGTTCACTTACTGACTGCCTTTGTGAAAAAATGGATGTCAAATAATTTTCTCCAGCAACTCAGACAAAACAGAAATCCTGGTCATTGGGTCCCAGCAGATGGCAAAACAAATACTGCCATCTGCTGGTTCCCTAGTAAATCACATTAAGTGTGTTGCAAAGAACCTTGGCGTTTGGTTTGTTAGTAATTTAAATTTTGAGCAGCACACCACAAAGCTTGTTCCATTATGTTTTGTATCAACTTAGAAATATAGCAAAAATTCGATCTATGTTAACTTTTAAGGACACCGAGACCATTTTACACGCCTTCATCTCATCACGCCTGGAAAACTGCAACAGCCTTTTCACTTGTTTAACCCAAAAATCTAATGATCGACTCCAGACTGTCCAGAACTCAGCTGCCAGGCTGCAGAACCAGAACTAATACGACCACATCACTCCTGTTTTAGCTTCATTACACTGGCTCCCAGTATGTTTTAGAATTGGCTTTAAAATTTTATTGATCACTTTTAACTTTTATATTTATGACCTTTTAGTCCCCATACACACCAGCATGTACCTTGAGATCCTCGAGCAGAGGTCTGCTGTCTGTTCCAGAGTTTTGTCTGAAAACCTAAGGGGACAGGGTGTTTGCTGTCAGGGCCCCGAGGCTCTGGAACAGCCTTGCCCGAGGAAATCAGGTCAGCTGAGTCAGTGAACTCCTTTAAGTCCCTTCTTAAAACATACTTTTATAGGAGAGCCTTTCCCGATATTGCTTGACTTTATTTTATTCTATTTTATTTATTTTATATTTATCTTAAACATGTAGTTTAGTCTTTTCAATGTTTTCTTGCTTTTATCTTGTATTGCTTTTTGGGTATTATTGTCTTTAGACGTGTTGTAACTTGACACTTTGTAACTTGTTTTTGAAAAGTGCTCTACAAATAAAGATTATTATTATTATTATTATTGGTGTGTGAATGTTAATGAATGTTTATTTCTGTTCTGATCAGCGGTTGGCACCTTAGCCTCTGCTCATTAGTGTATGAATGGCTGAATATGACATAGTGTTAAGTGCTTGGAATGGTTGCAAAGACTATACAAATACAGACCATTTACCAGGGGCGTTGTTAGGATCTTGAAACATTGGGGGCTTAGCCCAGCCCATAAAACTGCATATCTTCACATAATAATTGACCCTCCACCAAGCATTAAAGCAACATACTCTACTTATATGGCACAACAAAGCAACACAATTAACTGTGTCATGTCTGCTAAATTGTGATGTTGTGTCACATCATGTTGACACACATGTTGTGTCAATCAAATAGCCTAATATAACAACAAAACTGCAACAGTATGAACCAGGGGTGTCTGAGGGTCCTCCCCCAGGAAATTTTGAATGTTAAACACTTAGTTTCCTGCATTCTGGTGTTTTTTGCACCAATTTCTGCATTTCCTGCATCAATTTATAGTGGAAATTATTTATGTAAAGGGACACACAAAATTCAGGCAGCCCACAAGGGGCTGTATCTTTGTTTCACTATTGCTTTAAGGCTGGCAATTCTGCCTTGTTACGACTGATTGCTCTTTTGATCGTCCTTGTTGCTGAATTATGGTGAATATTTACTAACATTTGAATATTTTGTGACCTTGCAACTGATTATTTATTCACATCTTAAATGTGCAATTGTACTACTGCCTGCCTCGGCCAGGACACTCTTGGAAAAAGAGTTTTTCTGGTTTAATAAAGGTTTAAGAAAACAATCTAACTCTAAAATCTAAAATTATAATAGAATATAATGCAGAGCAGCTCTCAGCTTTCAGAAATGTTTCTCCTGTAGATCACTGCTGAATCAACACACAGGCAGGCGTGAATGATTAAGGTAACCTCTTTAAATGTGCATTAAATTAAACATTAAATTCTTGCATGTTTTGTTGTACAAGATCACACCCCCTATGTGTCCTCATGAGGAAAGGTCAAGATAGGCTATCAGAGTAAAAATGGACTGTCTATTGCATCAGACTAGGCAACTTAATGAGTTTCTTTTTTAATTAGCCCATTAAAATATTCCTGCAAATGCAGTGAAGAAGCTCATTATCTGTAATTTAGCTATTTCTACAATTATTTTCCTTTTAAATCTCCATGAAGGTGTTTATATGATCACTTTAAAATATCACTTTTGCTGCCCAACTAACTTTTGGTACCTGTGCCTTTTATTATGGAGATGTAGCCAAACAAACGCTTGCTGTGCAGCAGCACAGGCTGCCAAAACAATCTGATTATTCCTGACGCATCTAAATAATTTTCACAACGCAAAGAATTATTATGGCAGTAACACAGGGCAGCTCGTTGTTGAAGCAGGTAAACCTGCATACAGAGGAAGCTGTCGTCATGCGTAAAACCCAACAGGACTGTTTTATCCACCATTCTCTCTTCTCTCTCTCTCTCTCTCTCCGCTGAGTGAAAGATTAGTTTCACCGGCGACATTCTGTTTATGGACTCACTGTCGGACATCGCTATAAAACAAATAGTAACCGAAGTGTATTAAAGAAAAGAAACAGGCTGATGTCCAAAGCGATGCTCTGTTCAACAACAGGACACTTTTAATATATCTCAGTCAATGCAGTGATCATCTGACACAGATCTTACAGTGTGTAGCCTTAATTTGCTCCGCAGAGACTAAAGACGCCTTTAATGCGCCATTAATGGAAAGTGAAAGTATTTCACATGCCGACTTGTGAAACAGCGGCTCAGGCTGCTTTCCAACACGGTCACGGCCACACACATTAACTTCAGGCCTCTGATAAAGTGCAGCTCACAGCTTCAGGTGGAGCAGAGAGCTACAGCTGGATCAAATGTGGCCTATTTAAATGTTGAGGGAAGGGGAAAAGTTGCTTCGAAAAACTTGCCGGTGCAGCAAAGTGCCTCAGTATTACAGACTTTTCTTTTGTGCTGCTGTTACTTCTAGCTGAAGGGTAGGTACATCTAATGTACTCTTAATTTCGCTACATTTTCCATTCATACCTTTTATAACTTAACCAGTCTGTAATCTGAATTTTGCTTCATTAACCGAAATGAGCTCATCCAGGCTGTGTGCGCAGTTACGCAGTAAAGCGCTGGTCGGGCGTGTGTCACAGTCACAGAGCTGGGCAGATGCAAACATTTAGAAAATCAGGCAAATATCTGTTCAGTTTATGGCTTTAATGTTCTACTGATACAACTGAAACCCAGTGAGCCGCACCATGGCACTAGTGACCGTGTTGGATAGCAGCCTGAGCAGCTCTTTCACAAAGTCGGCAAGTAAAACAATTTCACTTTCCATTAATGGCGCACTAAAGGCGTCTTTATTTCGGTTACTATTTGTTTTATAGCGATGTCCGACAGTGAGTCCATAAACAGAATGTTGCCGGTGAAACTAATCTTTCACTCAGCAGAGAGAGAGAGAGAGAGAGAATGGTGGATAAAACAGTCCTGTTGGGTTTTACGCATGACGCACAGCTTCCTCTGTATGCAGGTTTACCTGCTTCAACAACGAAGCTGCTCTGTGTTACTGCCATAATAATTCTTTAGCGCTGTGAAGATTATTTAGATGCGTCAGGAATAATCAGATTATTTTGGCAGCCTGTGCTGCTGCACAGCAAGCGTTTGTTTGGCTACATCTCCATAATAAAAGGCACAGGTACCAAAAGTTAGCTGGGCAGCAAAAGTGATATTTTAAAGTGATCATATAAACACCTTCATGGAGATTTAAAAAGGAAAATAATTGTAGAAATAGCTAAATTACAGATAATGAGCTTCTTCACTGCATTTGCAGGAATATTTTAATGGGCTACTTAAAAAAGAAACCATTCTTAGTCTAAAAAAGAAAAGCTACCAATTAGATCTGGTGGGGCTGACCTCCACGCACAGTCTTGGCTCTGGAACCGTGCTCCTTGATAGGGATGGACTCTATTCTTCTCTGGAGTTGCTCAAGGTGTGAGCGCCAGGCGGTGTGGGGATACTCACAAGTCCCCGGCTGAGTGCCGCTACGTTGGAGTTTACTCCGTGAACGCCTTCGGTAGCGGGGAAAACTCTGACTGTTGTTTGTGCATATGCACCAAACAGCAGTTCAGAGTATTCGACCTTCTTGGAGACCCTGAATGGAGTCCTGTATGGGGCTCCAGTAGGGGACTCCATTGTTCTGCTGGGTGACAGCCGTCCGACTGAAGAAGGAGGCCTTCCGGGATTTGTTGTCTCGGAGGACTCCGGAGGCGGTTGCAAGGTACCGACAGGCCCGAAGGACTGCAGCCTCTGTTGTGGCAGAAGCAAAGCAGCGGGTGTGGGAGAAGTTCGGGGAAGACATGGAGAAGGACTTTCGGTCGGCACCAAAGTGTTTCTGGAGAACTGTCCGCCATCTCAGGAGGGGGAAGCGGGAACCGTCCAAGCTGTGTACAGTAAGGATGGGACCCTGTTGACCTCAACTGGGGAGGTAGTTAGGCGGTGGAGGGAACACTTTGAGGAACTCCTAAATCCGACTGACACGCCCTCTCTAGTAGAGGCAGAGCTGGAGGCTGATGGGGTTTCTCGCCAATTTCCCTGGAGGAGGTCACTGAGGTAGTCAAACAACTCCACAGTGGCAAAGCCCCGGGATTGATGAGATCCGCCCAGAGATGCTAAAAGCTTTGGGTGTGGAGGGGCTGTCTTGGATGACACGCCTCTTTAACATTGCGTGGAGGTCGGGTACAGTGCCCAAGGAGTGGCGGACTGGGGTGGTGGTTCCCCTGTTCAAAAAAGGGGACCAGAGAGTGTGTGCCACTACAGGGTATCACACTTCTCAGCCTCCCTGGTAAAGTCTACGCCAGGGTGCTGGAGCAGAGGGTTCGGCCGATTGTCGAACCTCAGATCGAAGAGGAACAATGCGGTTTTCGTCCTGGTCGTGGAACAACTGACCAGCTCTTTACTCTCACAAGGATCCTGGAGTGGGCTTGGGAGTATGCCCATCCAGTCTACATGTGCTTTATAGATGTGGAGAAGGCATATGACCGGGTCCCTTGGGAGATACTGTGGGAGGTGCTGCGGGAGTATGGGGTGAGGGGGGCCCTTCTTAGGGCTATCCAATCCTTGTACATCCAAAGCGAGAGTTGTGTCCGAGTACTCGGCAGTAAGTCGGACTCTTTCCAGGTGGGGTTGGCCTTCGCCAGGGCTGCGCTTTGTCACCAATCCTGTTTGTGATATTCATGGACAGGATATCGAGGCATAGCCGTGGCGAGGAGGGGCTGCGGTTCGGTGGGCTTGGGATCTCGTCACTGCTTTTTGAGGATGACGTGGTCCTGATGGCATCATCGGTCCGTGGCCTTCAGCTCTCACTGGATCGGTTCGCAGCAGAGTGTGAAGCGGCTGGGATGAGGATTAGCACCTCTAAATCTGTGGCCATGGTTCTCAGCAGGAAACCCGATGGAGTGCCAACTCCAGGTAGGGAATGAGTCCTTGCCCCAAGTGAAGGAGTTCAAGTACCTCGGGTCTTGTTCACGAAGTGAGGGGAGACTGGAGCAGGAGATTGGCCGGAGAATCGGAGCAGCGGGGCGGTATTGCACTCGCTACCGCACCGCTGTAACGAAAAGAGAGCTGAGCCGAAGGCAAAGCTCTCGATCTACCGGTCAATTTTCGCTCCTACCCTCACCTATGGTCATGAAAGCTGGGTCATGACCGAAAAGAACGAGATCGCGGGTACAAGCGTCAAATGGGTTTCCTCAGGCGGGTGGCTGGTGTCTCCCTTAGAGATAGGGTGAGAAGTTCGCTATTCGCGAGGAGCTCAGAGTAGAGCCGCTGCTCCTTTGCGCTGAGAGGAGCCAGTTGAGGTGGTTTGGGCATCTGGTAGGGATGCCTCCTGGACGCCTCCATAGGGAGGTGTTCCAGGCACGCCCAGCTGGGAGGAGGCCTAGGGAAGACCCAGGACAAGGTGGAGAGATTATATCACCACACTGGCCTGGGAACGCCTGGAATCCCCCCAGTCAGAGCTGGCTAATGTGGCTCGGAAAGGGAAGTTTGGGGTCCCCTGCTGGAGCTGCTGCCCCCGCGACCCGACCCCGGATAAGCGGATGAAGATGGATGGATGGATGGATGGATGGACTTAAAAAAAAAACTCATTAAGTTGCCTAGTCTGATGCAATAGACAGTCCATTTTTACTCTGATAGCCTATCTTGAGGACTATCTATCATGAGGACACATAGGGGGTGTGCAAGAATTTAATCCCTACACTACCATGGAGAGTAGTGGTGCAACGGGTTGCAGAATCCGTGGATCTCGTCCACACGGTGCAGCACGCAGGTGGACCACGGATTGATTGCAAAGTTTATGATGATTTATCCTGTTTGACCTCAAAATATCCTTTATTCTGGAAATGTCAGAGAACCCAGTTAGATTCTGAATGTGCAGAACTTTGAATATGAGCAGAAAAACTGCTAAAACACAGGAGCTATTATAGTCCAGGAGTTTCTAACTGAATTAAAATGATTTCATTATTTTTAATGAAGTGAAAAGGTGCCACATGCACATTTAAAGAGGTTACCTTAATCATTCACGCCTGCCTGTGTGTTGATTCAGCAGTGATCTACAGGAGAAACATTTCTGAAAGCTGAGAGCTGCTCTGCATTATATTCTGCTACAATTTTAGATTTTGAATTGTTTTATTAAACCAGAAAAACTCTTTTTCCAAGAGTGTCCTGGCCGAGGCAGGCAGTAGTACAATTGCACATTTAAAATGGGAATAAATAATCAGTTAAAAAAGAATTAAAATGTTCTTAAATATTCATCTAAATTCTGCAACAAGGACGATCAAAAGAGCAATCAGTCGTAACAAGGCAGAATTGCCAGCCTTAAAGCAACAGTGAAACAAAGACACAGCCCCCTGTGGGCTGCCTGAATTTTGTGTGTCACTTTACATAAATAACTTCCACTATAAATTGATGCAGGAAATGCAGAACTTGGTGCAAAAAACAAAACAGAATGCAGAAAACTAAGTGTTTAACATTCAAAAGTACCCCCAGACCCCCCAGTTCATACTGTTGCAGTTTTGTTGTTGATTTGATTTAGACACAACATTACTATTTAGCAGACATGACACAGTTAATAGTGTTGCCTTGTTGTGCCATATAAGTAGAGTATGTTAACTACTGCTTTAATGCTTGGTGGATGGTCAATTATTATGTGAAGATATGCAGTTTTATGGGCTGGGCTAAGCCCCCAATGTTTCAAGATCCTAACAACGCCCCTGCTTCAGATACTGAGCTGCTTGCAGTTCTCTTCATAAGAACAAAACATAAAGGAGCAGCTTTTTGTTTTTATGCTCCTCATGCAAGTACAGTTTTAAAACATTTTTTTGGGGCTTTCCTCTGTACAATCTTATTCATCATTACTATTTATTTGACCAAGCTTTTAGCTCAGTTGAATACATTTCTGTTTTAATCAGATTTTTTAATAGCAATTCTCTTTAATATTTTAATTTAACAATATTTTGAAAGTATTTTTGTATTTGTATTTGCTTCTTTGTTTCTCAACCAGGAGTACCCAAAAGGCTTGTGCATCATAGCCTTTGCCAGTCACAAGTTACTTAAAGTTAAACAAACTACCCTATCCACCAACTTGAGTTCCTGGCTGTGAAATTGGCAGTAGTCAATAAATTCCATGACTACTTATATAAGGCTAAGTTCACAGTGAACTGACAACAATCCTCTGACCTATGTTCTCATGACTGCGAACCTCAATGGCACTTGCCGTAGGTGGCTGGCAGCCCTGTCCACAGATTATTTTGGCATACAGTATCTTCTATACCACCCCAATCAGTGTAGTTAGGTGCATTGCTCTCTGCTATCCCAGACTTGTATGTGTAGCCAGTGTTGCTGAGTGAAAGCCTGGTGGAGCGGTTCAGATCTACAAAAAGGAACCAGGACTCAAATTAACTCATTCGGAGTGAGAAACAGGAAATGAGAGCAGGAAAGTGGCCCTGTACAATTCAGAGCACTCATTAACCTCTTTTCTTCTTTGAGAAGGCTGAAGAAAGCTACAGCTGCTGAATGGGCTCCTGTATAGGAGGACAGTAAAGTCAACTGTCAGAGAGGTGCCCACTGAATTGGTACAAGATAGATTCTACTGGCCCAAAATGGCCACTGACATAGAATAGTATGTCGAGACATGTGGGAGGTGTGTGGCCCAGAAGTCCTCACCTTATAACATTACATCAGATCACCAGAATTGGTCCATGCCTTCTCCACCACCAATCAGAGAGATACAACAGTATCTAAAGTACTGTCCGAAAAGTTCTTTGTCCATTATTGTCTTCCTGCCCGGATCCACTCTGACCAAGGCACGAGACTTTGAAAGTCAACTTATAAAAGAGTTCCGGAGGATGTTGGCTTCATGGGTAGCTGTGGCTCAGGAGGTAGAGCGAGTTGCTCTTTAATCGAAAGGTCGGTGGTTCAATAAAAATGGTCCTGGCTCCCCCAGGCTGCATGTCAAAGTGCGGCTGGCTGTTCTGCCAGTGTAAGAATGTGTGTGAATGGTGAATGCAGAAGTAGTAGCATTTACAAGAAAATCAAGAACTACATCTTATCACCGACAGGGAGACCTCAAGTGGTAGCTGGACATCACCTCACCAAGAAAGACCAACAGAGAATGTACTTCCCACTGCAGCTAAATAAGTGCAGTCTGCCAAAGTCAATGATGGTGAACCTCTACACCATCAACCTTGAGTCCATCATCACCTCTTCCATCCCAATCTGGGACGCTGCTGCTCTAACAAGGACAAGGGAAGACTGCAGTATCATTTACTCCGCAGATAAGGGGATTGGCTGCAATCTGCTAATGAGAAGAATGTACAATTAAGAATCTGTTTGATTAAAAGCCATGTGAAATCTCTTTTTTCTTTCGTCTACTCTCTCCAACTCGCAGAATCAATTCGCAATGCTTTTCGGAATGCACAGATTTGATTGGCTGAGCAGCAGCACATGAGATGACTGGAACACAATTGCAATTGATCTACGGAGTTTCCTTGGCCGCTAAACCAGTACAGTAAATGCTACAAAAGCAGTGAAGGTTGAAATACAGACGCTCCATCACAAGGTAGTAATTCTTAATAATAAATCGGCTATTGGTCCGGAGAGGAAGGTGGCTGGGTCTGGATCGCGGTCCACCAATTAGTGACCTCTGCCCTCAAGTGTTAAAATAAATGTTGTGCCCAAGGGCGTAACTTTGTGTTGAAAAGTGGTGGGGACATTTAAGGGTTCAGTATTAGGGTGTAACGTAAACACAGTCCACGAGATGCAGAATGCACAATATTGGGGTCATGGGAACAAGACAAAAAGAGCATTTTGAGCATAATTAATTTCCTGCATTCTAGAGACATTTTCTGCACCAATCATGGTGGAAATGTCTTTATTTATATGAAGGGAAACAAAATTCATGTGGCCAGTGACAATTCAGAATATAAAAATATTATCGAATATAGTAATCAGCAGCTTGTTTTTTTAGCCTAAGTCACTTTTTTTGGACAAGCCAGATTTGTTTCTTCTATATTTACATTGTATTTCATGTTTTCTTATTGTGCAAGTAACCCTTCTTATAGAATTTTTATTTGTTATTTAACATTTCTTGTTGGAAGGTAATTTTTAGAAATCTTTTAGCAAATGCTTTCAAAAAGTGGTGGGGACATGTCCCCTCTGTTCCAATCCTCTTACTGCTCTGCAGACGCTCAGCCAGCTCCTCCTGCTGCATCCTCCTGAGGAAGTGCAGTGTGATTTTCAGAAATGCCTCTCTGCTGCTCTTCCTCTGCTCTTCATCCTCAAAGTCCAACACCTCCTCATCCTCACGCTGACTCTCTAAGCATTCTGCATAATTTTGACTCAGAACCCTCTGGACTTTCTTTAGCTCATTCTTCGCAAAAGTGACGATGTTCTCCTCCAACAGCTGGAACAGAAAGATAAACTGAACATTAAATTTAAACTGGTAGAACATAACATGATTCATCTGTCAGTCTGCTGGTCTAAACAGAGAAACATGGAGACTGTTAGGACCTGAATGGTAGCATGTATTCTGTGGTTAATGTAGTTAATGGTAATGTGTAGGTAGTGTGTATGTGCAGACGCAGACCATAAATATGGAGTCCAGGTCTGTTTGATGTCGCTGGGCAGACTGACCACTGAGAAACTCTGAGCTCTCCTGCTGTACTCTGTGGAAAAATATGGAGTTTAGGGAATTTTAATGACTCAAATCTGTACACAGTTAATATATGTGTTCTAAGATGATGAGAAAATGACGTCAGTGGCTCAGGAAGTACAGTGAGTGGAACTAAAGTGCCATCATCATTGAGTCCAGATGTTGTCCTACTGTCAGAAGCTTCACAGAAGTTTATCAAATTTGAGCTGACTTTCCTGGTAAAATTAGACTGACCAAGGCCCAGAGAGAAAGAGGATCATGGCCATAACCAGCTATGAGGTCACTGAGGTCCGGACCTCCGTTATTATACGTTGGCTATGGCCTATAAAAAAAAAAAATAGAGTAAAAACCACTGATAACACGATCAACTTAAATTAAGGACCATGCAGATGGTGGGGAACCCATGAGGAGGTTGTCTGCGAAGGCAAGACCTCTCCAGAGGTTGTGCAGGGCTGAAGGGCCCGGTAGGGGAACAACCGGGCTTGGAACCAGCACAACCGGGCTGTGTACCAGTAACCGGACTCGGGCAGCAGGAGTCGTTTGGATTACCGATGGAGACCTTGGAGCGCATGTCAGCGTGGAAGATGGGCAGGGCAGTGACGGTGAAGAGCAGGATTTGCAGTGGGAGCAAATGGCTGGACAGCAGTTAAGGTGAGGAGCTGGGTGGTGAACCCCCATTACCCAGGTAATCAGGCGGAGGATCAGGCAGGCAGGATTCTCAGGTGTGAGAGAGCAAACAGTCATGAACACTGGCTGGAAATCAGGCTGAGATCTGACTAGTCTTATGTTCAACACAGAATGAGGAACGCAGGGGGATCTTAGAGCAGTAAGCAGGGCTCTTTTTTGAAGGTCCAACTCTAATACCAGTCTTGTAACACCTGAAGCTTACATAAAACATGGCCTTTGGTCCAAAATACTAAACTATACAGAAAAGGAAACAGGCAGACTGAACACAATAGAAAAACCAAACAGGACTGAAACCCAAGACACAGAAACATAAAGTAGACAAAGCAAAACAAAATAAGCACAGACAGACACAGACCAGGATCGTAACAGAGGGAGGGAGCAAGGAAGTGAGCTGCTTCATAGAGGATCCCTTCCAAATCTCTTAACAGCTGGTCATGCAGAGACAGTGTACAGGTTCACTCATCTCTTCCGAAGAGGATGGTAACATCTACCTTCTACCTTTTAGAAGCAAAAAGAAAATCACTAAGAAGTGAATGAGTGAAAGATGCTATCCCATCTTAGTTTATTATCTGACTAATCAGGCGCTGGAGTGTGTAAATTAAGAAAGTTAGTTGTTAATTATTTGAATCTGTTTTTTAAGTTTAAGATTGATTTTAAAATCCTTCTTCTCACATTCAAAGCTCTTAATGGTCAGGCACCATCTTATCTTAAAGAGCTCATAGTACCTTACTACCCCACCAGAGCACTGCGGCTCCCAGAATGCAGGATTACTTGTGGTTCCTAGAGTCTCCAAAAGTAGAATGGGAGCCAGAGCGTTCAGCTATCAGGCTCCTCTCCTGTGGAACCAGGTTCCAGTTTGGGTTCGGGAGGCAGACACCGTCTCTGCATTTAAGAGTAGGCTTAAGACTTTCCTTTTGATAAAGCTTATAGTTAGGGCTGGCTCGGGTGAGTCCTGAACCATCCCTTAATTATGCTGCTATAGGCTAGACTGCCGGGGGATTTCCCATGATGCACTGAGCTCCTCTCTCCTCTTTTCTCTCTCTCTGAGTGCAACCTCATCCCATTAATGCATGTTACTAACTCGGCTTCTTCCCTCTCCCGTGGTCGTGTGCTTCCCCTCCTGTCAGCTTCCCTGCGGGTGTTGCTGGTTCTGGAGCTGTGGAGTCTGGATCTGTGGTTGGGAGTCTCCTGCTGCCCCGTGTTCCTGCTCGACGCCCTCTGCTACAGTTGCAACTGCTGTTACTAGTCCTATTGCTATTATTACTGTTATTATTATTATCATTAACATTACTATAAATATCTGTACCATTTTTCATTCAGTCTATAGCACCATTACCTTTACTGTCTGTACCTCTATGTGTATACTGTGTAGGTTGCCTCCCTCTGCTCTCTCTCTTGCTCTCTCTCTCTCTTTCTCTTGCTCTCTCTCCCCCTCACCCCAACCGGTCGAGGCAGATGCCCCCCACCCTGAGCCATGGTTCTGCTCGAGGTTTCTGCCTCTTAAAGGAAGTTTTTCCTTGCCTGTGTCAGCCTAGTGCTTGCTCTTGGTGGGAATTGTTGGGCTTCTGTAAATAACTTCAGAGTTCGGTCTAGACCTGCTCTTTATGAAAAGCTGTGAGATAACTGTTGTTGTGATTTGCGCTATATAAATAAAATTGAATTGAAAATTTAATTGAAAGTAGCTGAGTGGCAGTGAGACTGAATAATGATGTGATTTGATTGCTGAACTCTGACATGGAGAAGCGTCATGGACAGTCGGAGATCCTCATCTTACCTCTGAGGGACCCCCTCCTCTCTGTCCTCACGCTGATCCATAGCAGAGTCCACAGCTGCTGCAGAGCTGCACTCTGTCACTACAACAACACTGAGGATGATCAGCTGATCCACATCCGGTCACAGAGACTCTGAGCTTCAGCTGGAGAGGAAACACAGAGAGAAGATGCTTCAGTCTATTTAATGAGAGACTGTTATTACCACAGTCTACAGACATCGGGAGCCACATCAGATCTTCCCTCTACTGGATGCATCACAATCCACAGCTGCACTGTCACTACAAGGCTTTCGTCATCAGACACCTTAGTTCTCCGTCCTCTTTCTAAAAGTTACTGTAGGAACAGTGAATCAGCTGCTCCAACCTTCAGACACACTGAGCAAGTCCACCTCAGGACTCAGAGAGCCGTGCACAAGAGGTTTCAGTCATGTTGGAAGATGGTTTTGTTTTGAATTAAAAAAACAAACATCACAGCAGGGAGATCCAACCTGTTCGACCAGTTCAGACACACCCTACATTTTTCATTGATGATGTGAGCTCAGTCAACAAACTGCTGTTGGTTCTTCATAAAAACTAATATCTCTACCTTTTGAATGGAGGTTTCTCCATGCCTGGCCAAGTGGTTGCTCATGGTGTGAATTGTTGGGTTTCTGTTAATAATAATAATAATAATAATAATAATTGAAAGAGTACAGTCTAGAATGCTGTACATCAAAAGTGCAACGAGATAATTTCTATTATGAATTGGCGCTTAATTGAATTAATCCATGCATAACATTCTCACAAACCTCCTCTCCATTAGCTCTGATAAAAAGGCATCGTACAAATCTGAAGAATTGAACCAGTTAACAAGGTTAAACATTTCAGCTCCACAGTCAAACAGTGAAACAACACAATGTCCTCAAAGTGATCCTGTTTATCCCACATATAGATTTCTCCTGTTGGATTCTCACCTGTTGAAGTCACTTTAGGCCAACTTACAGACACTTTCCACCTTCATGTGTAAAGGAAACACTGGCAGAGAAGAAGCTGCTTAGTCATCCTCGTCAGTCCTGATGTCTGTTTTGAGCTGAGGACGCTGTCACATCCTCATAACTTCAGTCCAAGTCTAAAAATAAAGATTGATTTGACGTCAATACGAGTCTAACCTGCAGAAACCCAATCAGAGAAGTCACACATCAGACTATGGAGTTCTACCAGCTGTCCACTAGGGGGTGGTCTCACGGGTATCTGAATGTTGGCCCATGCAGAGATGTAAAGTGACAATATAATATAACTAACTCTAATGGTGGTCCAGTGTTGTGTGTGGCCTCACAGCAAGAAGGTTGTGAGTTCAAACCCGTCGTCCCGGCCTTTCTGCGTGGATTTTGCATGTTCTCGTTCCGGGTGCTCCGGTTTCCCCCACCATCAAAAACATGTTAGTTCTTCAGTCAGTGCAATTGACAGGGCACTGGAGTGGCCCCCGGGCGCTGCACAGCAGCTGCCCACTGCTCCCTTGAGTGATGGGTTAAATGCAGAGAATAAATTTCACAACATGTACGTGTATGTGACAATAAAATGTCTTCTTCCAATATATTTTACTCAGGTGTAGTTTAGTCAAAGATAGTTTTTTTACTTTTTGTCTTTTCTCAGAACTAGAATCAACTTTTTCAGCATTCACCTACAGCAGCTCTTGTGTTGGATCACCACGGGCCAGCCTTCGCTCCCAGCGTGCATCAGTGAGCCTTGGCTGACCCTGTCGCCGGTTCACCGCTTTTCCTTCCTTGGACAGCTTCTGATGGGTGCTGACCCCTGCAGACCAGGAACACCCCACAAGATCTGCAGTTTTGGAGATGCTGTGACCCAGTCGTCTAGCCATCACAGTACGGCCCTTGTCAAAGTCGCTCAAATCTTCACGCTGCCCATTTTTCCTGCTTTCCTTGCTGAGCACACAGTGTTCACCTGCTGCCTGATATACACCCACCACTGACAGGTGGCATGGTAACGAGAAAATCAGAGTTATTCACTTCACCTGTCAGCGGTCATAATGTCTGATCGCTGTGTGCTTCACTAAGCACTTCAACGTCACCAGGTTTCTTGTCATTACTATGCAGACAGCTCACAGATAGACCTTCCCCTGAAACCTGCTGACCCAGAAAACCTAGCTGCTGTTTCAGATTGTCTCATTGATGTCCGCTGTTGGATGGCCCAACATTTTTTGCAACTCAAAGTCAGAAATCAAACTGTTCAGTCAGTAATAATGACCTTGGTCCCCTGTCTGCTAATGTGAAGTCTAGCCAGAAATCTGGAGACTTGACTCAAATGTAAACTATACATCAGAAATGTTGGCTTAGACTTAGACAGCCTTTATTGTCATTCAGCTGCTCATTCACAGTGTACATTTGAGCGAGATTGCTTTGCAAGGTTCCCTGTTCGCTTTAGAATTGATTTTTAAGTTTTTATCTCTTTACAATTTTGTCACCCTGACTGTCCACACGGTAACTTTACTGTGTTGGTCAACATCTACTTCCTGCCTGTCTTTGTGATATCAGGCTGTATCAATGAAACTTGATGTGGAAGCAGTACTCTGCTGTACATTAAATTACATAAATACTATCTTGGATACTAATCTGGTCCCAAATATCACACATTATGAAGAAACGAAAAGTAAATTAAAGCTTCAAAGGTGTCGGTGCTTTACTGAGTTATTTGGTTGTCTTTAAAAGATCAGTCAGTGTTCCTGAGGGCTGTTTCACAAAACCAAGATAAGGGATTAAGCCGGGATTTTCCAGATATCCTGGCTGAATTAAGCCTTGACTCGGTTTCACGAAAGCAGTAGCACATAAGTTACCATGGCGATTTATTCTGTGCAGCTAGCCTGCTCCAGACCAGGCTAACAGCCAGGCTTAGTCAATCCTGGTGCCTTATCTGTTCAGTCAGCGGTCACACCGATCAGAAACCAAAGTGTTTTTTTCAGTCATTCCATGTTCTCGTGTAAGCCTGTGTGTTCTGCATATTTTTCAGCAGCCTGTATTAAAATAGTAGGTTGGGGTTATTAGGTTTCATAACTAGAGAAGATGCGTCCACCATACTTTGCACACAATGGCATCAGCGAGTAAGTTATAGGTTTACGTGGAATGAAAGCCCTTGAAAAAAATAAAAATAATTAAAAAGGATAAATAAAAGAAAAAGTAACACGGGTACAGCAATAAACCAGCAAAAGAAAGTGTGGCAGCCAATTGTGGACCGACTGAATGTGTGAGAAGCTTCCTATTGTGTGAGAAGGATTCCTATTTCATTTTATAATACTCTCAAATTACAGTCCTACTTCAATAAGGAGGATATATTGTACAGTTTATTCATGAAACAACTGCGTGTTTGGGAGAGTAAACAATGATTACCGCAATACATTGTGTTACAGTTTAGCTTACAGTCTACTTCTAAATCACTTCTCCTTGTAGTTGCTGGTTTTCTAATATTTTCAGTGCTTCTTTTTATCTCCATATCTAAGTCTGTTTTTTATTTTGTTAATTTTTTCAAGTGTGTACAGTTCAGACATCTGACAGTAAAACACATAACAGTCAGCACAGCAGGCAGTGCTCACCTGTGGATGTGCTTATACTTAGTACAGTGGCAGACTGTAGGACCACAGCCTCAGGGTCAACTTACAGATATGATACAGTATTTTCTATGAGCACCACAACACTGACTTTTATCTATTATCCATATTGACTAAACAAGTACACCATTTTCACACAAAACTGACAGACCTCCAGCCTCTCTGCCAAGCCTACTATATACACACTTTTAAAAGTATTTGTCAAAAAATGTTGCTTGCACTAAAAAATGGTAAATAACTGAAAAGGCTTTAAGAAAGGTTAATAAGAAAACATGCAGTGCAAACATAGAAGAAAGATATGTGCATTGTCCAAAAAAGAAACGTAAGCTAAATGAACAAGCTGCTGATACTGCATTATATTTTTATATTTTGAATTGTCACCTGCCAGCTGAATTTTGTTTCCTTTTATATAAATAAAATTTATATAAAATAATTTCCACCATAAATTGGTGTAGAATATTTCTTCAGACGCCAGAAAATTAAGTGTTTAATGCTCAAAAACGTCTGGGGGAGGACCCCCAGACTCCCCACTCAGATATCTCAGCATTACATATTATTTCAAAATAGGGTTAGCAATACTAGTACTAGTACTAGTAGTAATGCTGCCAGAAAAAGAAATACTTTTGTTGTGAACTGTCACTATATAAATAAAATTGAATTGAATAGACAGTATGTTGATTAGTGGTTGTAATTAATACATTTGCTGAGTGACATAAGGTCCGGTGCTTACTTGTAAGGTCTGACATAAAGTTACTATTCATGGTAATGTTATAATTATAGTTTCAGTGAGGAGCAGTGATTCTTTTAGCAACTTACTTATTAAGTATTGTATATAAGTATTGTCTGCCACGCTTTTCTCGCTGTTTTAATACTTTTCTTTCTTTCTTTTTTATATTATGTGCATTTTTTCATCAAAAACCTTTTTTACACTCATTGAGTAACAGCAAATAAAGTATGCTGCACACGTCTTTTCCATTACAGCATCAATGAATCTGTGATCGACAGCGTGGTCTCTTGAAAAAAGTTGTTGACGCCCATTTATCTGAATTACTTACACCTGGCTTGACTTAGTTGCACCTTCTGAGCCTGGTTTGGCCTTTGTGAAACTGATAAAGCCAGGATGCTCTGATCACACTAGGTCAAGCCTGGCTTTATCTCTTATCCTGGATTTCTTAATTCTACTTTTGTGAAACAGCCCTCAGATTGACCAGTTTTCACCTGTTTTGCTGTTTGATGAAATGAGCAGCAGAGGGCAGCAGAGACTCGCTGATCTTTCTGCTGCTACATCAGTTTTACACCTTTTTACTGACACAGGACAGAAAACAAGCCGCTGTTCAGTCAGACGTCTGCAGACTCAAGTCAAAGTGATAATAAAGGGAAATAAGCCTCTAATGCGATCACATCACAGAATAAATTTGTTTTTACTTTCACTCTGCTTCAAGTCTTTAAAAATGTTATTTTCCTCCAAGTAAAAAAAAATTTGAAAGTGTCGATCTGAAGCGATCCTGTTTGCACATATTTGTTGTTTATTGTTAATAGTTGTTGTTGTATATTTTTACATTTTGTTCATTTATATATTTACAATATTCTCTCCTGATGCAAAACGTCTGCACAAACCGGAGTAATGCAGATGTAAATATCTGCCACGTTGTTCTTTCTCTGCACATAGCTGCATTATTTTTCACTTTCCTTTATTATTCTTATGTAACTTGCATTTGCTTTTTCCACATTCATACATTTCTAGATTTATTTACACAAACCTGGCATATTGCACATATTTGTTGTTAATTGTTTTGTTGCAGTACGTCCGCACAACACAAACCAGAATAATGCACATGTTCTGCAAACAGTTGGATTATTTTTCTCTGTTTGTTTTAATATTCTTCTATCACTTGCATTGTCTATTCTATATGTTTATCAGCGTGTTGCACCTCATCACCAAAGCAAATTCCTTGTATGTGTAAAACACTACTTGGCAATAAAGCTCCTTCTGATTCTTCTGCTTCTGATTAAACTGAGATGAAATCAGCTTCAGACCTTCCTGCTCCTCTCAGGATGAACTGAAACAACTTCAGACGTCAAAGACAAAAAGGCAGCGACTGTTTTAAACGCTGCATCACATGTTTAGCTTTTCCTGTGTTTTGATATTTAAAACTGTGAAATACTTTTTAACTTCAGTGTCAAGCCCAATAAACGTCTATCAGAGTAAACTTAATTATACTTAACCATTAAATCACGGCTCAAACTTGAGATCTTAGAGTTTCTGTAATATTTTTAGACTCCGTCTTTGTTTTCTCTTCCAAATTATCTATAAATTTACAACAATGAAACGTGAGTTACTGTCATTAAGGTCTTTGTGGGGCTGGTGGTGAAAATGAACTTCTGCAAGTGAAAACATTTAAATGATGGAGGAAAATCCCACTTTCATGATAAAGTTTGGTTGTTCGGAGCTGCAGCTCTCCTGAGGACGGATCAGTGTTTGTTGGATCAAAGTCAGTATTTGATGTGAAAATATTGGTTATTAATTACTCCCCAGCAGACTCACATAGACACATATTTGTGATGTGTGTAATCTCACATGGATTCGTGTTTGGTAATTAAATCCAGTGGAAGTCAGATGAAAAGATTCCTCTGCTGCTGCTCCAGGTTGTTTTTCCTTTAATCGTTCGTATGTTTTGTATTGTTTGTTTGCTGCTAATTTTTTAATTAAAGATGCTAATTTTACCTCCAGCAACAGTCGCTAATTTGCATTTCTGCCGCAGAAAAAAAACAGAAAAGAAACAGCTTTCATGGATATTGTGCTGTTGATGCAGAGAGAGGAGGTTCAGACGGAGGAGAGAGAGCGAGCAGTGAAGGTAAAGGTCACTAATCAATATTTTAACAACATAGTGAGAGTTATCACCAACTCTGCAGCTCCACACGACTTTTAATCCTCTTTTAAACACATTAAACAGCAAAACATGTCATAAGGGCCCGAACATGAAACCTGCAGAACCACAGACTAAAATCACAGCTCCAGTAACCTGTTTCTTGGTTCTGAAAAAGCTCCAATATTTATTTAAACACACTTTTTTCACTTTCTAACTAAACTCTGTAAAAAGCTCCGCCGGCTTTCTGCCCCCTGGTGGTCAAATGTGACCTGCTGCACTTTAACAGAGCGAACAAACCCGTCCTCACGCCCAACTCGTCACATATGGACACTTGGTCAAGACCCGTTGGCGTCAGTTTGAAATGCACTGGTGATAGTTCAACACACAGGGGGAAGCCCTGTGTTATAAAAGTGGTGTAAGTTGAAGTGCAAGTGACGTAAGTTAACAGCCGAACGTAACAACGATCTTTTCCTGAACATAACCAAGTAGTTTTGATGTCTAAACTGAACCAAAGCGTGATGTTTCACAAAGGTAACATCGTACCATATGAAAATGGCGATGTTTTGCAACATTAACACACTTTTATTTTGAAAGTCAAACCGGATGTTAGCTACATATGTACTGTTGGTAACTTGACTGCGGAGCTGTAAACATTAAAAACCCACAGTAAAGGGTCCTGAGGGCGTTAAAAGGCGACACCAAGGGTTCTGACAAACGTCCAGCTGTGAATGTTAATCTGATCACAGATACTGGAGATACAAGGTTTTCACTTCAGAGTGACAATGTGAACATTACAAGCTGACTGGACTCGTCTGATCTGTGCATCAAAGCTGTGATTGGTTTATTCATTAGCGAAGTTTGCGTCTCTTTGAAGTGTGAAGCCATCGACTGTAACGAGGACGGTCCTTTATTCCAGCCTCTTCAAATTTATTATCATTTAGTGATGATATTGATGAGAACGTTGGCCTATTGTGCAGCTTTTATGTTTATCACCAATAAAAGATTAAAGACGGTGCAGAGAGAGAAGAGACTGTTCAGTGAAAGATTTATGACACGTTCACCTGGTCGTCATGAAGAGGAGAGACGCTGCAGTTCTTCTCTCTCTCCTCCCCTGAAGGTGCAAAGCATGCTGGGACGGCATTGCTGAACCGCATAGCGATTTGTTAAACAGTTGGGAGGAAGGCGGTCCTGACAGCTGACCAATCAGATCATAGAGGTGGTGACGACGACGACGACTGTGAACCAAACTCTGTTTAAAAAAATAACATTTTTAGATGAAGATGTTCTCTTATGTTGGTGTTACTTCCTGCCTGTGATGGATCATTTAAAGGGGCTATTTGTAGTTTTGTATGAGGAAATAATTCACTTTTTTATTGCCTGTGAGTGAAGGGGTTGTGACTGCTGGGTTTGGGTTTGTCTCCTCGCCCTCTTAACTTTGTTTACTGACTAAACAGCGACGGCACTGCAGCTACAGACACGGAGTTCCCTAAAATACAGGCTACGTTCAGTCTGCAGGCCAAAGTGACCCAAATCCATTTCCATATCGGATCTTTTTAAATGTGACCTCAGTTTGAACACTCAGGTCGGAATTGATGTGACTTTGACGTCACTGTAAAGCATCACTTTTTACATTTATTCATTTTTATCCAAAGCGACTTACGATTGCTGTACATGTCAGAGGTCACACGCCTCTGGAGCAACGACGGGTTAAGTGTCTTGCTCAGGGACACAATGTTGGATCGGGGCACAGTGGGGGATTGAACCTGGGTCTCTGACACCAAAGGCAGGTGTGTCTTATCCACTGCGCCATCACCACCACCTCGAGCAGCTGTAGACGAAGCCGCGGTGAAAGAAAAAGCTTCACAAAAGCCATAATTATACATGTGACTCTACCTCGCTATCATCAGCTTTTTAACACCCTGGGTTCCCTTTAGCGCCATTTTAAGACGTTTGAGTCTCCGCGGTCAAGTTAGCAACGCTTAGCAACAACAAATATGCAACGTCTGGTTAGACTTTCAAAATAAATCGCTAGCATTTTGAAACGGGACGTTATTAAAGTTGTGAAACGTTGCAGTTTGGTTCGGTTCAGGCACAAAAAGTACTTTGTTAAAGTTCGGAAAAGATCCTGGTTTGGGTTAAAATAACTACACAGGGCCGTTAACACTTACGGAAGTTATGTAACTCACGTTACTTAAATAAAAATATTTAATGTTGACTTTTTGTTTCACACAGGACACGAACCCCGGTCTCCTGGTTCAAAGGCCGAGTCCGGTCTTTTCTGTTAAATATCTTACACCTGCCTTTACCGCCAAAAAACGCTACAGGGTTTCCCCACAGCGCTGAACTACTGACGCTACAGGGATCCCCAGTGCGTTACAGACTGACGCCGGTGGGTCTTGACCATGCGTCCATGTGACGACTCGAGAAGTGAGAACGGGTTGGTAGGTCAGCTGCAAATTAAATTAGGTGGTTAAAGTTGTGCGTTTGTGCCTTGTGGCTCATCTCAGGGTTGGTTACAGAAATTTTCTGGTCACAGAAACAAAAACGTTTCTTCCAGATTTTAATTAAGGTGATTGTTGTGACCTATGTTGAGCTGTCAGTGCACGTGAGGCATTTAAGTTGAAAAAATATACCAATATTGATGCAAACCAACCTGAATCCTCTCCTTTCTACGTTTCCCCAGAAGGTTCAGAGCCTGGAGGTTCGCCCTGTCAGCTGCAGGCGGAGCAGCATTTCTCCGTCCAAACTTAGTGTCTGTCTGCTTGTAGAGCGCCGCTGAAGGCCAACCGTCCTCCCATCAGTCTGTCTGCGGCCCGAGGCGACGGGCAGCTCTGCGAGGACGTCCAGCCAAACCTGAAGACGAGAGGCGCAGAGTCGGGTGGCATCATCTGTGTAAAGTCATTCAGAAACTGCTGTGGAGCCTTTTATGTTTTATGGAGAAAAGATGTTACTGAGTTTTAAGGACGAAGAAATTCTCTGGTTCCAGTGAGCTGAAAATCTTTGAGATTATATTTAATATAATAAATTTCACATTAATTCTTCAATCAAGTCACTGAAATAAACCTTAGTTGCGGCTCTTACACAGAGGTCACACTGCACAGCGCTTTGTAAAACAGGCTCTGAAACGTTTTCACAGCGACGTCTATTCTCACTCCGTCAGTGACGATCGTAGCGGCAGAAATACGGCGCTCATGTTACAGATTAATGTGACTGGGAAAACACTGAGTTGAACACGGCCTGAGAGTCTAACATGTAGTGGAGATAAAAATGTAAAGTTTGTCCTGAGGGTGGCGCTAGACAAAAGGTCATGAGGTCGTTAAAACTCTGAGGAGCAAGAATGAGATCAGGACAGCTGATGAAAATCTGAGCAGCAGCTGTTTTAAAGTGCTGCACAGACAGATGGACGGTTTTTAGTCGGTTTGATCAAATTCTTCAGATGGACTTCGCCGCCAGCTGCAAGTTCGTGGGAGGAGGGAGATCATGGTTTGATTTTAACCCTTTTCATGTCGTCTCCTGTTTGACAGATACGTCCACTGTCTCTCCTCCTCACTAACAAAGAGAGAAGTGAAGCTTTACGTCAGAAACAGAAGCTTTGAAGTCGATTTGATTCACGAGGATGTCTCACTCTGTCTTTTCTTCACGGTGAGGGGGAGCTGAAGGCCGGACGTGTCGACAGCTGGTGAAACTTCACCTGACGGGATTCAGACGGACTGAATCTGAACATGTGAAGCCTGCAGCTGCCTCCAACAACTTCATTCTTAAAGTAAAACGGTAAGATATTTTATTTCAAACAGCATTCTGAGGCTGTTTAGACTCTTTACTAATTAAATAAAAATGCAAATATTGTATAAAACATATTGTAATAAAACCTGTTTTCTGGGCAGCTGCATGCTGCTGTGGGTTGAAAACTCCTTTTGAACTTCAGTATCGTGACCGAGTCGGAGCTGCAGAGAGCCTTTCTAACACTTAAAATATTACAGGAAACTATTAAAGGAAGGCTGTGACACAGGATATATTTCAGCTGGTAAGTATATCTACATGCATTTATAATGTTCATACCAACTAGTACCACAGGTGTGCACAGTATAGTGCAGGTGTATCATGTAGAAACCAGACTAAGAGTAAAGCCAAGCTAGCTGCTCTGTGACGCTCAGGACATAAGTCAAACGAATAACACGCCAATTTCATTTCATGTGGTATTCAAACGCATTTTTTCAGCATTTAGTCTCTACTGACGCAAAAACTTATTATGTTGACAGTGCATGCGAAGTGTCTCTAAACCCTTGATGCCTGAATGTACTTACAATTATATTTATAATTATATTAAAAAAGTTAATTATTTGTTTTTGCTTTTAAACTGATATCACCATCTTAGTTTTGCATGCTAACATGCTAATTAGCAGTAAACAGTGTACAGTTGATGGGAATGTCATTCGTATTTAGTATGCGACTCATTAAAATGTTGACCTGATGATGGCGCCATTAAAAACTAATGTTTTTTAAAGCAAATCCCTCCTTTAAGATTTTCAGAAACTTTGCACCAGTTAGCTGGTGGCGGCAGGACTTTGGGGAGCGTTGAATGAAACGTTACCACGTCTAGTTTCTGTTTTTTTGGAAACAGATAAACAGACAGATGGAACGATTGACGGCGTCTTCAGCAGCAGCTCTTCTTTCAGGCCGAGTGTTGATCTGCTGACCTGCACGAGTGTTATTTGTTTAAAGCAGAGCTAATCCTCAATTGTCACGCTCCCATAATCCCATCGCCAGCCTTCCTTTTCAATCCCATCATCCCCCTCTCTCTCTCCCACACTCCCCGGACCTTCAGACGGCGAGCGGAAATCACCACGACGGCCACTCCAACATGAACCAAATGTCAGCCTCTTCTTCCTCGTGGCGCCGCAGACGGACGAGTTAATTACAGCCGCCGATCGGACGCCAGTCAGCCGCCATCTTCCTCCTCTGACCGCCGGCCTCTGAAGGTGAAGCCAGGAGAGGAGGATCTATTATATACAACAACAGAGAGTTCTGAGTTGAAGACTAATCCACCTTAAAATCTCAAGTGTTTCTGAAGTCGTGTCAAATGTCACAGGGACATTTCAAAAATACGTCTTTGTAAAAAGCATATTTGCTGGTGACAGATGATATTTAATGTCTGGAGGTTTTTGCTGCAGCTGGTTAATTAACCTCGGAGCTTTGTAAAGACGGTGAGGCCGAATTTATCAACAAGATGTTTCCTGAGAGTTGCTCATTTGGTTATTTCATTAGATTAGAAACTTATGGTTTAAAAAATAAAAGCTGATCATGTTCAACCTTTTTATTTATTCCTGTGTTCTTTTAAAAATATGTCATTTATGCAGTTTATTGTGAATTTCTTTGTTTATGATTCTTAAATTTTACAATATTTTTTTCTTAATTTGTTAATTTTGACTTTATGCACAAAAATACTGAAGCAAATTCCTCATATGTGGCCAATAAAAAGATTTCTGATTAATTTGATTCATCGTGAAATTATTTTGTTGTGATTTATTGCCAAATAAAACTGCTGCCAGCTGTTTCATCAAAATAAATACCTCAACCATTCTCCAGTTCTTTAATGTGCAAAAAGGAGCAAACTTACTGTTTTAATCAGATTTGTCTGTTACACAGCTGATGCACAACAGTCAGATAATAAAATTAGAGGACTTCATAGGTGCAAAACTTTAGAGGCAACATGAAGCGACCGGTGGAGAACATTCCCGAAAACCAACAGAAATGAATAAGAACCATAAATGAATTAAGTGAAATTGAATAAATTTTACATTTTGCTTAATGTCCTTAAAAGTGCGAGACAAAACTAAAAGATAAAAGAATCCAGGTAAAATATGTTAAAAACATTCGAAAGACATTTCTGTCGCATTTCTGAGGGGACCAGGGCCTCCGTAGGACCCCTCCTGCACAAATTAGCATCTAAAAAATAGTACTTAGCACTGCGTAGCATCTTAGCCTTGATATCTTTGCTACCAGCAATGGCTTATCTAGAGATTATCAGTGCTTTAAACTTGTTCTGTTGACACCCTTTCTGTACTGACGGTAGGGGTGGGGGATCGATACAGCATAGTATCGCGATATTTTACGTGGCAATATTATATCGATACATGGAGGTCAGGTATCGATCTTTTATTATATGAATTGTACAAGAGAATTTTACTTTTTGGTACTAAAATAATAAAATCAGGTGCTTTTTCAGTCCACGAGAAAAAGAGTTTTCCTTTGGGGACACAATTTGAAGTTGGAAAAAAGCTAATAAATTAAGGTATGTTTAAAATCGCAATGATATCGTATCGTGATAATATCGTATCTTATGTCCTCTGGGGATTCCCACGCCTAACCGACAGAGATCTATTTGATCGCTTTGGGCAGAAGCGACTCCTAAAAGCCCTGAATGTAAATATCCTAACAAGCTGCAGAGCGAACTGAGACGTGACAAAGTTTGATCAAAGTTCAGAATAATGTCCAGGAGCAACTGAGCAAGCGCCTAAAATCTATTGTCCAATGAGAGCAACGTAAGGAGACAAAACAAATGGAGGACCACGTGAAGCGCTCGGGACTAAAGTCTCTCACGCAGAGACACACGAGCTTCACAGCTGAAGCGTTAAAGTTCTTTGTTGTTGTCATTTAATCTCAGACTCAAACCAGCAGCGAGCGTCTCTCCTAACGAGTCCTGATGTTTCTCTTCTTCCTCTGAACCACAGAAACCATCAGTGAGCCTCTCTGCTCACATGTTCCTTCATCACCACGAACCATCGCACTGCAGTTTATCCTGACTCCGTCCCACCGACACCGTCCTGCTGCCCCAAACACTCAGTACTGCACCGCATGTGGATTCATCCGCCGCTGAAAGTAGTCCCCTACAAATGCTCCTCCTGTTTGTCTGATAGAAACTACAGCGAGCAGCTGTTTGAAGAAATTACTGAGCCTTTTAAACGTTTTAAAGATGTCTGTCTTCAGGGAGGAACCAATGGGCTCGGAGCTCAGAGCCCCAGACAGGAAGTCAGACAAGACTGTTGTTGGTTTGGGTCTGTCCCTGAGCTTTAAACTAAAATACAAATATCATTTTCTATCCTTTAAAAACAAATAATGTCAAAAATCATTCTCCATTTCTAAAAACAGTAAATATATTTATTCCTTTTCTACCAAATAAATCATCTTGTAACCCCCGAACATTTTCCAGCAGCTGCCTCCGGAGGATCCCTGGAGGGGGTGGTGGGTGGTGGGCGTCCCCCCTCCTCAGCCTCACCCCGGGTTCCCTCCCCGTCCCGCCGCTCCGTCCCGCCTCAGGTTTTGTTTTAATGGTGATGAGCAGAAACAGATCAGGACGGCGTCTCTTCCTCTCAGGGTGGAGAGAGCGAAAGGTCTCTGGTTTCTTTTTCAAGCTGACAGAGAAACTCTCTTCCGGCTTGCGAATCATTTGCCACAGGCCGCCAGCGGCGAATCCCGATGTCACAGCAGCCTGCGACCAATCAGCAGAGCCACAGAGCAACTGTTATGTTAACCAGCTCCCTGCTTACTCAGCGAGCAACAATTTCCACAACAGCAAAGAACTGGACTTCAGACATCAGGGCATAAAAACACACATATCCCCTGATACATCCGGTCCTTCAGCTGGTGACACCAAAGATCCTCCAGGAAGAAACATCACTCTGAAAACTCAAAAGAAAAAAAGACATTTCACTCATGCATAATGCAAACCAACAGATTTCACCAGTAAAACCATTTAGTGGCGTTTCAGCTCAAATCAAGGCTTCAACTCATGAATTATGATGAGCACACCAGGCTGCCACATGCACCCTTCTGTAAAATGAACAATTAAGAAGCGGGCCGCTAATTAAGCGCAGAGATCAAGCGCCTTTCCCTCTTCGCCCTTAAGGAGGCTCTTCCACTGGGCCTTTGATCAAAGCGCCGCCCGAGGAACGAGCCCCGCGACGGCACATTTCCTCTGGCTAAACGCAGACTAATGCTCCGCTCGCCGCCCCCCCCAAACATTACAAAAGAGAAAGCAGAAAACTAAAAACTGACACAGGCGGATAACACAACAAATATTTCCTGCTGAACAGGATCCATGAAAGTCGCAGCTTGTTGAATCATCATTACACACATGAAGAAAACGCAGCAAACCAAAAACACTTTTGTTTGTGAGTCAAAACAAAGACAAGATTTTCACACTTGTTCTCTGCGACTCTGCCGCCTTTCATTCTGCTCTCCAAAGCCAAATGCAAATGAAGCCAGGCGCTGGAACTTTAACATTTTTATTTATGCCCGCCTACTGAGTTGCACATGTTTAATCTTGCCATTTCTTTTTCTTCTGCTCTTGTTCTTGGGGAATATGCAAAGTTTATCAGGCCTGCATCCTGGCTTTCATGTCGGGCCTTGGCTTCTTGACTGAGACGCAGACAGACGCAGAGAGAGATTGAAGAGTCAGGTAGAAGCAGAGTTAGCCTGCAGGGTGGAATCGGCGCGGTGACGCCCGTGTCTGCTAATTCGCCCTGACGTGCTCCTGATGCCAGCCCTTCATTATAAATACTTTTAAAGGGGCTCCGACCTTCTGCGCGCCCCGTCCGGGACCCGAGCGCTGCGTGCACGAGCCTTTGATTTCTGCTCCACCGCGGGTTTCAAGCTCGTCATTATGACAGCACGGCTTGACAGCTCCTCATCACACGCCTCTTGTCGTCTTTTGTGGGAAGTTTTGCAACAATTAGCATAAATATTTCATCTCTTTCTGCCCCGCGTCGTCCCTGCTGCTGCTGCTGCTGCTGCTGAAACAGGATCCGGCTGAAAGGCTGACGCGTCCCAGAGATGTCACAGAGTGCTGCCGGAAAACGACAAACCTTTGTAAAGTGTACTTTTCTCCCCATTAACATACAAAGACGAAGCAAGAGAGGCAAACAGCCAAACATATGTACCCTTTGTGGAATCTTTTATTGAACATATTTGGGAACAAAGAGAGCAGAGTTTGATTACGAGGTGAAACGCCTCGGTGAATTGCGGCCTGCGAGTATGCAAATCTCCCGGCTGCATTTATGAGATAAACTTGTACACATTATTTATTTCACACCAACTTATTTACATTCTAGATAGAAAGTCATCCGCTGGAGGTTTACCGAGGGAATCATCGCCCTCCACGGTGCGCTGCTGCTGACGCGCCGAGATCTGACAAGTGGGGAGAAAGTCAAGAAACTTTCAGGTAAGTAGTGCAGAAAACTCACAGAGGAGCTCCGTCTTTTAAACAAAGTTTTATTTCAGTCTTTCGCTCTGCAGATAACGAAGGTGCAGTAACATTATAAGGGCGCGTAATGCTGTGCCAATTAATCTCAGTGTCTGCGAGCGCCTGCAGCCATCCAGCAGCAAAATTAAATATATACTTACATCTGATTTCAAAGGAGATGTAAACCCTCTCTGGCTGCAGCGCCCACTGTGGAAGACTTTACTTAAGCTGGAGGAAGAGCATCATTAAAATTAAAGTGAACGAAGGGAAGCGAAAGATTTCAGCAGTCCTGCCGCTGGCTACTGTTCAGCACTTCAAAACAAACTGCAGACTGAATCCAGCACTGCAGTCAGGCGCTCGTCTTTCCATCTATCCGATGGTGTTTGTAGGAGCTGAGCTGATTAGCTCTCCCAATGAAAGGTTTTGATTACAGAGACCGAAAACATGAGAAACAGCTCACACCGCAGGCCGAGCGTGTCCGTCTGCACAGACTCAACCACCAGCATGTCAGAAACTCACGAGGTCGCTGATCCTCGGAGACGTAGAGAGACTCAAACCTTCAATGGCCTCTGACTGTGATGCAGGATCTGCCTTTACATTTCAACCTGAAGAGGTGAGCTGGTGACCATCAGGCTTTGGGGACACGATGTAGGAGGTTTCTAGGTTGTTGCTGTAGTGCCGTCAGCAGCTTCAGCTCACTGTTGGCCTCTGCCTGGCTCAGCTGCCCTGAGCTGGACCCCGACTCTGCTGATTGTACAGCTACATATGCATGAGAAGAACATCAGTAATAAATATAACTGACAATAATTCTCTAATTCTACCTATGGACGATTGCCGACCTGCACAGGCCCTGTACCTGCCACTGTTCCTGGTTCCGTTGTCCTCCTCCTCCTGCAGCTCCTCCTCTTCTTTCTTCCTTCAACTGTTGTTTATAATATATATAAATATATAATACAGCCTATATGCCTACACATAAATGCATGTATAAATAATCACAGGTTATAATAAATGCATTACTTATCTGCTCCTGTGCTGGGTCTGCCACAGCAGCTTTGCACCAACGAAGAAGTCGGTTAATTTGGAGCATGTAGCCGCCTCTTGTGCCGACGTTTGTCTTCTAAATTCTTTTTTCGGCACCACTTAATTCTTTTTTTCCTCTTTCTTGTACCTGCTCTGTTGTGCTTATCACACAACCCTGGGCCGAGTTCAGTATTGAGATTAAACTCGTCCCAGATGGAAAGTAACCTCCTTCGGTCTGGGCCGTTGAGCCAATTCAGAATTCAGCAAAAATGAGGATCAGTCCAAATTTAATATAAAGGTAATATAAAGGTTAATATAAAGGATCGAGCACATCTCACAGCTTTGTTGTGTATTTACTGTTTGCATTTATTCCTTTACTCCCCCAGCTGTTTATGGACCCCCACAGCATTCGGCCCCCCTTAGCTTTTCCCACTTTCTCCCTATGGCAGCAGTTCAGGTACAGATCAGGTCATGGAGTGTGTTTATAACACCTCAACACAACAGTGAGACCCTCCATTTGTCATGTTGTGTCGACATGTTTGGGCTGATTGTACAAACAGACACGATCACAGTGTTACTGAGGCCTTTCTAAGAAACAAAGAATCTCCATTAGTTGTAATTACTTTTAACAAGAACAGAGTTTTACCTGATGATTCTTTTCTAAATGTTCTGTTCGCCTTTCCTTTTACTATAAATCCACGCTGACAGATCCGCCTGCTTCCCTCTGAAGGCCGTACAGCGGCCATCTTGTCTTCCCGCCGGCCTTCTTCATGGATTATGGAACAAGGCGCCCGCATCAGTGACACGCTGTGACTTCAGCCTCTCTTGCAGAATAGAAAGTTAAACAGGAAGTTTCATCGTGCTGCCACTTCAAACACCAAATGATTATGTGAGTCACTTGCATCTAAAACCAGGCTGAGCTTTGATCCGACTCTTAAATCTGCTCTGTTAGCAGTTTTCACCTCATTGTCTTCAACAACATCCACGTTGACGTCTTGCACGCTGGACAGAAACGAGCCACTGTGAGTCCAACGATTCTCTCGCCTACATTTTATTTCCCGTCTTTCTAAAACACTTTTTTCTCTAAATGTTTATCTGAATCTCAGCGAAACGTCGTCATCATCTGTCACTGAACTTCCTAACAAAGCCGTCATGTAAATGGGCTCAGTCAGCTGTGTCCTCCATCTCTGCTCCTCCTCTCCGCCCATATATCATCCAGATAATAACCCTCATCTACCCCACCCCATGCCCGGGGTGACCACGACACCCCCACACCCACCTCCAGGCACCCGCAGCCCGGCGGGATTTATGATCAAAGACATACATCCCGGTGACGGAAGGGGGGGCAACATGCGGTCCAGGGGTCTTATTCAATGACCAGGAGAGTCCTGCTGTTCTGACTTGAGACCTCCAGTGAAAAGAGGCTCATGGGTACTGTAGTCGCCATTGTACATGCCAGAGAGCTCTACAGCACGGGCGTAAATTTCACCCGACAGTTTGGGGGGACTTAAACATTAAATTTTTTGGGGGGGGACACAAATAATACGGCCACATTTGTACTTGTAAAGGATCCGTGCACACAGCGGGAAGTCGACTGGCCCACAAAGCAATAGTTGTTTAAATATGACTTCAGTTCACCGCACGGTCACATTATGCTAATTATGTTGCGTCGTCTTCTGAGACACAGGACGTCTCTTAATTAGATATTTAACAGCAGAAAGCCAACTAATCTGCCACTTAAAAAAATCACACTGAGCAAAACCCAACACAGCGGTAGGTCGCGGCGTTATCCTGATGTCAGGAAGAGGAAGACAGATTACATGTTTCACTGATTCAGATTACAGATTTTTTTAAAGGTCTGACCTGCCGATTCTGATTTTGAACTATACCTGACAGATACACAAACATTTTTGTAACTTTTCTTTATTCTTTTCTAATCTTTTTGTATTAGGATCTCCATCAGCACCACTATAAATGCTATTCTCACTGAGCTCCATTCAACTGTTTGGTCATAAGGAAACATTGATCATTGAATTACATTTGCTTTTTCACTGGGAGGAGCTGATGAAGCCCACAGTCCAACTGACAATAAATATAAAGTAGATAAATTGTTTTTATATATTTTAATGAAACATTATTGACAGATTTCTGATGTCACCATTTTAATTCTATTTAATTCTCCTTGCGTTTCCTGTCAGACACATGAACACGCCCCGTCTCTCTCCGGCTGCCTGTTTCTGTCTGCTTTGACTATATTTGTCAGCAACTCGCGTCTTGTATTTTTCCACGTGAGGAGGAGGCTTGTGTTCAGTTAGCGATCGAGACCAGCGTGGTGCGAATGGCGTCGTCACCAACAGCTCTGTTCACTGTTGCTTTAACGTTACCTGGTCCAGTATCCATCGTTATCTTCTAACGTGATACAGGAACGTGTCTCTTTCTGTGTGTTTCTCTGCAGATGTAAATAGTCAAAATGTTTCTAAACTTAAAACACACTTTGATTGCCTTGTTTGTATTGTTTTAATACTTACACAATTATTCTAAGTGAATATCATTATATTATTTAACGGTTCTTAGGGGGAAACAGGACTAATGCTAACATGCTCATGTTTAGCAGGTATGTTTACTATGTTCACCATCTTAGTTTAGCATGCTAACATTAGCTATCAATGTCATCAGTTCTGCAGAAATTTGGTCATAACCCAAAGTGTTGGACACGTTAACATGTTGACCTGATGACAACAGATGGAAAGTCAGAGGATCTTCAGAGTTCTAACTGTTCGTCCTGAGGGGAGCATGAAGAACTACAGAACATCACGATCCCTCCAACAGCTGCTGAGCTGTTTGAGTCTGAATCAGTCTGAGCCTCGCACGGCTGAAATATTCTTTGTTAGAGAGTAAGGTGGAATTATTCTGTGTCCTCAGGCTCCATCCACACTCCTACCATCTGATTTAAAACGTTTCCGCCTCCCGTCCAGACTAACACGGAGAATCCGAACACCTAAAACAGAGAAGTCTGAAAACGCTGCTGACCCTGTTTTGGTTTTAAACTTTCAGGTAGAGTCTTTAAGGGCAAATGGAGGACTTTGAAAACGTTGGCGCAGACGCTCACCTCTGGCTTCCTGATTGGGTCTCATCAGTCACGGTGTGTCCTTCCCTGATTCGTCAGGCTCCAATCACGTGACCCTCTCTGGAAGAAAACAAACATCGTCAGCCTGGACTACGAGCAATGAATGCAACATGCATAACGAATTACGAGCTTTACGGACCTCGATGTCTAGCGAGAAGCTCTAATATCGTCAAACCTGCTGCAACTGCACAGTAGACAATTGTAGTTATTTGACGCTAAAGTTACCCTTCAGCCTCACGGCCAACGGGCTAGCAGGTAGGGTTAGCCTCCTTTGTGTTGCTGCGACGAAGCAAACGGTGGCATTTCATGCGGACGCTGAAAGGTACCTGGAGTCTAATCAGTGTTAAAATAAGTGAAATTTAACTTTTGTTTGATTTCCAACTCAGAGCAAAGCTTAACCTTAACCTTAACCCTCAGCATGAAAAAAGATGTCTCCTGGATGATTAAGGATCTCATTAAAGATAAGTTCATGATCCCTGACATGTTCCCAACATGGCTCTATTCCTGCTAAAGTCCCACAGAGCAGCACACACACAGCATCGGACTCGACACCAGATCCTCCTCCTCAGGTGGTCGCCCAGTTATTTGATAGACATCTTTCACACAGCCTGGATGAGTTTGTTTGAACCAAAACAAATAGAAAGAAAGAACACACATAATTAACAAATGGAGACAGGAACGTAAAGAAACCAGCTACTCAGTTTTTCGTCCCAGAGTTAATGTAGTTTGTGGGGATTTTTTTCCTCCAGTCTGGCTGGTTTTATCAATCTTCCCTGGTCTGTCTCCTCATCTTTCCAGTCGGTCCTGCTGAGAGACTCCATCTCATCCCCGGCTCCGTACAGGCTGAGCCGGGCCCCAATGAGTTATTATTACATCCTGAGAATATGCAAATTGAAGCAGCTCGACGGTGTGTGTTTTTGATGGAAGAATACAAATCACCGCAGACATGACACTTTTTTAATTTTCCTGATGAATGCAATGCTTCAGAAAGAGGAAGGATTGATGACGGGGCGTAATGAACTCTTTAGCAGAAGAGACTCGGAGGTTTTTCATTACACTGTCCTGTGTGAAGACGCTCGTCCACAAATCTCAGAGGAGAGCCGTCCAGCGCCGGTCCAGGAGTCAACCGAGTCTGCCTTTACAGGGGTCATCAGCGGTGGGTGCATCGAAACCAGAAGGAAATAAATACTCAGTTAAAAAGCATTTAAAACCTTACTTTAGTAAAAGTACTCACATCAAAATATACTCAAAATACCACGAAGTAAAAGCGCACAGTTTGCAGAATACTTCAGAATATTACATATTATTACTGTGTTCATCACAACAGAGACGTCTTTTCCATGAGGCGCCATGTTGAGCTTCCAGAGACCAGTATGAGGGAGTGTGAGATACACCAAATTTAACACACCTGCTCCCCGTTCACACCTGAGACCCTGTGACACTAACGAGTCACATGACACCAGGGGGGGGGGGTGGCTAATTTGGCCCAATTTGGACATTTTCACTTAGGGGTGTCCTCACCTTTGTTGCCAGCGGTTTGGACATTAAAGGCTGTGTGATGTGATATTTTGAGGGGACAGCAGATTTACACTGTTACACAAGCTGCACACTCACTATGTGTCATTTCTTTCACATTTCAGAAATGTGAGGGGTTTACTCACTTTTGTGAGACTGTATATCCCTTCCCAGAATGCAGCAGGGTGACCAGGCTGTGGCTGGGTGGGTACTGTCCTTTAGTTTCCTTTGGGCTCTGCAGGCTCCTCACTGATATCACTGATACTCAGGAGATGGGTACCAATGATCTTCTGAGCAGTTTGACTCCCCCTCTGCAGAGCCCTCTGGTCCTGGACCAGGCACATCCCATGTTAGTGACGTTTCCAGTCAGGATGGTTTCTGCTGCTCCTCTGTGAAAGCTGACAAGAACTTCTTAAGCTTCTGAGCTTTCTTCGCCAGCGTGGAGATGTGAGACGACCATGTCAGGTTCTCTGTGATGCTGATTCCCAGGAATCTGAAACTGTTCGCCTGCTTCATTGATGCTTTGCCTGTAAGGACTTTGAGTGGACGCGTGAAGACATCTGATGCCTTCATATAACCTTTAAATCAGGAAGTCTAACGCCGGAGAGGGACATGATGTCTTCTGCAGGGTTTTGAGTAACGGTTCGATGTTTTCTGTTTTCTTGGACCTTTGATGGGAAACCTCCAGCCAGCCTGTGTGTGTGTGTGTGTGTGTGTGTGTGTGTGTGTGTGTGTGTGTGTGTGGTTTAAACAGAGTAATAGCCTCCATTCATTATGAGGCCAGTTGATTTTCATTTACTCTCTCGGCTCCGACAATTAAAGGGAGCAGCTGAGGAGGTGATGGAGGGCCCGGGACGCCCAGAGGTCGCCCACCACTTTAAGTGATAAATTAAATACTATTATCAAGACCCCCCCCCCCCCCTCAACTCCCCCCACACACACACTTCCCATCACTGTAGCTGAAACACTTAGCAGAGCTGAACTATCAGAGAAACTACAGCACAGATAGAAACTACAAAACATGTCTGACCTGTAGCCGCGAACATGTGAGAGCCCAGCTGTGAGACGTCTCCGGATCATAATGACATGTCTAATTACTTTAATGTTTAACGTAACCTTCGTTTAACAAGGAGAGTCCCACTGAGGACAGAGACCTCTCCAAGATGGCCGCATCAGAAGGCAAACAAACAATACAAACAGCTCGCTGTCGCCAATGAGTCAAATGGTCGAGACCTTGCGAGATGAAACGGAGGACGACGTGGTAACTCTTCCTCCGTGTCATGTCTTCCTCCATGTTGTCTACCTGCTGTCTTGTGCCATCATTGTGTCTTTCTACCGTCCACTCATTTTGTCGTCCTCCCTGTTGTCCCATGTTGTCCCTGACATGTCACATCCCTTACTGTTTCCACTCTCATCTTGTTCTCCTGTCCTCCCTGTCCTCCTGTATTTGCTTTTTTGTTTAATTTTGCATTTGCTCTTGTCCTTTGTTGTCCCATCACCGTCCACTGTCTCACTGTCATCTCCCTGTTCCCTTGTTTTATTGTACTGCATGTTGTCTCATGTTGACTTCCCTGTCCTCTTGTGTTTTGCTCCCTTAAAACTCTTACTATTGTCCCTGTCCCTTTGTCATTTTGTCCTCACTGCAGTCTTGTATCATGCTCCCTGTCCCCTTGTTTTGCAGTCCTTCACGTCCTCTTGTTTCGTTGTCCTCCCAGTTGTCCCATGTTTTCCCTAACAGCTCATATCTAGTACTGTTTCCCCTCTTGTCTTGTTATGCTGTCCTTCACGTCCTCTTCTTTTGTTGTCCTCTCCATCATCCCATGTCATCCTCCATCTACATCCTGTCCTCTTGTTTCGTTGTCCTCCCAGTTGTCCCTAACATCTCACGTCCCATGCCGTTTCCCCTCTTGTCTTGCTATCCTGTCCTCTTCTTTCGTTGTCCTCTCCATCATCCCATGTCGTCCTCCCCGCCGTTTCTTTTAGCGTTGATCTTGTCCTCCATGTCATTTTGTCCCTTCCCCTCCTGTTATCTTTTGCTTGTTGTCCCCGTTGTCATGTCGTCGCTGCCGTCTCATCGTCCGTGCAGATCTACCTGTCCATGTTCTGTCTGTCCTCCTGTAAATCTGTGTGTGTGACAGAAACCTGGACCGGGACCGGAGTCCGGCGGAGCCTCGTCCACAACAAAACACATATTAGCATTGGAGAGCAAACTAACACATTAGTGAGCCGTTCATCTGATGGGACGGGGAGCTCGGCACAATTAGTCATCCGGCGGGGGGACAAACACAATTACAGAGAAGCAATAACAGAGTGCAGAGACAGGACGGGAGAGAAAAAAAACTCCTGACCTCTGCATCTCAGCTCCATTTAAATGTTTGATGTCTCATTGAATTAGTATCACAGTGTGAAAGACAAAGCTAATGGAAATGAGCCACAGACAGGCAGTACTGCTGATTGGGCCTGATATAATTAGAATAATATCACGTCCGGCGTTAATAACAAGGAAAGGAAATAAATAACGGGGGGATCAGTTAATAGCGCCGCGGTAAAACGGCTGCGTTTTAAATATGCCGAGGCCAGCGCTTCTTTCTGTTTACTCATGGGCCGCTGATCGTCTGAATACTGATGCGGCGGAGCGATCAGCGGTGAAGGATCCTCCGCTCTCAGCTCCCGGGCAGGGGGCTTTTTCATCTTGATTATTCATCTTGATAAATACATAAGGACGGACAAAATTAGAGCTGTTTTTCAGGCGGCGCTGGTTCATACTGGTGTGAATTAGCTCTGCTGATAGATGGCCGGACCGAGCGCGAGAGGCAGAGGCGCTGCTCGCACCTCACCGGGACTCTCCGCTGGATTTTCAGGGTCCACAAATATTAATTTACCTCCTGACAGGAATGAAGATGTTGTTTTGCTGCAAACGTACTCAACAGTTTTAATTGTTTTCCTCCCGAGGAGAATATTATTTGTCATTTTTAGGAAATGATCAGGAAATTGCAGCTGCTGAAAATAAACAGAGGCTCATTTTTACTCTCACGCAGCATTTTCAGGACGGTTTAATGAGTCTGTGTCCACGTTCTGTTAGCCTGTTTGTGTTGTTCCTTTTTTCTTCGCCAGTAAATTATAGTTTTTTCTTTTTTGTTGGACTTACTGTCCCCAATCAAAACCTTTCACCTTTAAGTCTCTTTACAATCATGTTTTGCCTGCCTGGCCGTTTATTCACAGAAATTAATAAATCAATATTTGTCTGTTTATTAATCTATATTCCCTGTTTTGCAAATCTCAGCTCGTTTGATGCACTGAATATCTCCTGAAAGCGTTAAATTGATCCAAACTTGATTAATGACAGATTATTTCTCATTACACTCAACTTGACTATTTAAAGTGTTTTTGTAAATAAAATATAATAAATTGAATTAAAAACACTGATACTCTCAAACTAAGAAATGTGGCTGTTTTCATCTTAGCGCGGTGACAGTACAGGTACAGACAGGAAATGAGGGCAGACAGGGGTTGGTTTTAAAATATCACTGATTTCATGTTTAAGCTCTTTAATTGTCTCCTTAAAGTTTCATAATTTGTAGTTTCAAAGTTTAGGAAGGATCTTATCTCCACTCAGTTCCACATTGGGATCTAATCACAATGTTCTGTCAACACAGAGACAAAATGTATTTGTGATACGGTTCATGTTGTGGGCGTTATAATATCTATATGTGATTTATTTATTATTTATGGAAACTTTACTTACTTTAGGTAAGTTAGTTCAGTTATTATTATAGCAACATAAAATAAAACAAGAGGCCGTCTTTGAAAATGCATGCTGCATTAGGCTGCATCAGTTCGTGTCCTGAAACGCGTCGCCTTTATTTTGAAGGCGTCCGTGTCATCCTGAAACTCTCCTTCTTCTGCAGCGTTTTATAAGGTGTGTCTGAGAGCGTGTCGCTGAGGGGAACCTCATTAATGTCACATCCTGCTGCGTTTCAGCGCCAACACGACCTGCCGGCTTCACCTGAAGAAGAAGAAGGGAATAAAACAGCTGATTGGCTCACGCAGAGGCACTCTGGGTAAAAAAAGGAAAAAAGAAGAGGAAACACAGAGAGGGGACGTGAACATCCATCGCACTTCAAATATTATCTCACGGCGTCAGGACTGATGGAGCGCCGGGCCGCTCCCATCATCCATCTGCTGAGTGAACAAGGTCTGAGACTCCATTACTCTAAATCTACGTCCCGCTCCCCCTGATCTAATACACATTTGAATCAATCAACAGTGTGCATTCTGATCACAGCGTAATGGATTATGAAGAGCGAAGGTTGGCGTGCAGAGAAGCTCAGACTGAGATACAGCCTGCAGTTTACGTCCAGAGCGACGGCGGGGTCTGCGGCGAGTTAATAACTCCTCTGTGGGATTAATCCAGACGAGAAGGAGAAGACGCCGCCTGGTCGATGACTTCCTGTTAATAATATTCCTGTACGCCGTGGAGGCGGCGATCTTGAATTGTTCCGCTCTGCGTTGCCGTCGCCTGAATTAACCCCTCCTTCCTCAGAGCGCCGTTGGAGACGACCTGACGGGATTAAAGCAGCGCTCATCACCTGAAACACACACTTCACCTCAGAGAGTGTTTGTGAACACACCTCCTGTCTTCAGTCTCACTTCACGCAGGAACGACCGCCATGTTTGAGACGACAGGGAGTTGAACTGTGTTTCAGCGCCGCAGGAAGTTCAGTGTCGACAAAAGTTCTTAACAGACTTATAACATTTGGACAGGCTGAACACAAGAGACCCTCAGAAGGACAATGAGTCGACCTGTAACTTCAGTTTCTCTGATTTAAAACGCAGCGTTATTAGGAGGGTCTGTACTCAGCCATGATGCTAATGTCCGTCCGTCCTCCTCTTTGCTCCAGACTGAACGTCTCAGCAGCTGTTGGATGGACTGTGATGAAACCTGGTTCAGACCTTAATGTTGATCCTGTCCAAAACGCCTGCAGAGCTAAAGACATTCCCCTCATCATCAGCGTACACTGTGTTTTCACTGCTAATAAGCTAATGTTAGCATGCTAACACGCTAAACTAAGACGGTGAACAAGGTAAATATCAATTTGTCAGAGTGAGCATTTACGATACAGGTCGGTCTTTCCTCAGCAGAGAAACGGCGGTACAGGTCGATGAAGCAGCAGCTTATGATGATCCATATTTAGGTGTTTTGTTAGGACGCCGCTTCTAGTGGCAGAAGAGGTCAGGTGACGTAGTATAAAGAGCGACAAACCATCTTTTCCTTAACCTAACCCAATTACGAACATTTACCACGTATTAAACGTCACGTGACGTAACATACTGAAGGTTCTGTCCTGTCGATGGACTGGTACTTGCCAGCGCTCGTGCTAGTCGTTTTGGGAACCTTGACGGTCGAACCTATTTAGCTGTTCACATCTGAGGATCTGTTGTTCAGGTGTAGCCCACTGTGCTGACGTAGACTTCTGCGCAACTGATACTGGATTTTGGAGGCTGAAACCAACAATGATCTTTGCGAGATTAAAAACATCTGCGTAATAACATATCGGCTAATATTTATGAGAAGCCGCCTAGGACAAAATTGAATACTTCGCTTGCACATACTTACGTGCACGTATGTATGTATGGGGTGTAAGGGGTAGTGATGGTGCAGTGGATAAGACACATGCCTTTGGTGTGAGTGACCCGGGTTCAAGTCCACTATGACATGTCCACCAATGTGTCCCTGAGCAAGACAATTAACACCTCGTTCCTGAGGCTCTGCAACTACAGCAATAAACAGCAGCAAGTCTAAGTCGCTTTGGATAAAAGTGTCAGCTAAATGAATAATAATGATTGTTATTATTATGTATGCGTGAGGTTAAGCAAGTATATAAGCGCAAAGTGAATATGTATGTGCAAGCAAGTATTCAATTTTGGCCTTGGCGGCTTCTCATATATATTCATACTTTATATATATACACATAAAGTCTGCAACATTTCTTACTCATGAACCAACTTACCCAATGCTGATAAATCTCTGACGAGCTAACGATCAGATAATCAATCGGATCAGATGTAGCTGTGGTTATCATGAGCACAGAGGAAACAGACCGTGGATGTATTGAGAACATCAGAGGGTTAAACAGACTGCTCACTGACGTAGTTACACTTTGGGTGGAGGACAGATTACATACGAGTCCTGGAGAGACGGATGCATTTACACTTTGAGATCAGATAGTTACTCGAGATGCATGAAGTGACTCTGACTCGCTGCCAATTAACCCTCAATATGTAAAGAAAATCCATCGTGTGGTTTAACAGTCAGCCTTGTTAGACTTCCTCCCTCCTAAATCCAGAAACGCATTAATAACCTCAAACTCTGCAGAAATAGAACTCTTCTTCTACTTACTTAAATAAAATCATAACATTAAAAAAATTCAAAACTCCAGCAGATCTGCTCGGATGTTTTCGACTGCTGTTACAAAAAAAAGGAGAGGCAGTGTTTTCATTTCCAAGAACTAGAGGGGAATCAGAGATTAAAGAGATAAAACTTCAGTCTTTTATGTCTTAAGCACTTTGCTAATTAGCGGAGCGGCAGCGGAGACGGAGGATGAATACATTTTGGTAAATGGAATAAAAAACAGGACTGAGAACAACAGAGCGAATGAACGACCCCCCGGGGAGCCGAGGGTCGCTTCATTACATGTCGATGGAAATGATGCAAGCAGCTGCACATTATCCTGCTCTGCACTGTAAAAAACGGTTGTTTCAAATCATTAGGATGCCTTCATTTATTTTACTGCAGGTCACGGGATTCCTGTGGGATTCACATGGGATGGGAGTCAGTTTCACTGTGCATCACGGGACCGGAGAGAAAGTCAACAGGAGAGGACGGGAGCTTTACATCAGTTTTTACACATAAATATTCTAATGTGAATAAATGCTGTTTTCTGATTTTTGTATTGGGAACAGGTTAAGGTCCACTCCTGTGTCAGCCTCTGGTGTGGAGCTGCACTGATAAGGACTCTTCACGACACTGAGTCGGTACGAAAATGATAATTTTATGAGTGGTTATCATCTCGGCATGAGGTTGTGGGTTAATTAATAAAACCATTAAATGAATAAAAAGAAACGAGAGGAGATATGACTGAGGAGCAGGAAGAGGAGAAGATGTGTTAGGAGAGCAGAGCAATATGTAAATAAATACGACGATCTGCTAAACCTCGGCCACAATAACTGTCTTATTATAAAAATGCAAAAAAGATTTCTCTTTATATGACAATGGTTTTGTCTAATATATAACAAACAATTAAACTTGTAAAGGTAATTACCAGGGCTGGCTAAAGATTTACATAGTCACATCAGACTTTTCAAGTGTTGCCCAGTGGCTCTGGTTTAATCTTGAAGCTGCAGAGCTGCAGTCTGTATTCATTAGTCAGTGTAACTCACACTGTACATTTCCAGCTAACCTGAGCGTGACTACCAGTTTTGAGTGTCAATGAAGATTAATACTAATGATATTAATGTTATAATAATATTAATACACGTGAAAATCAAAAGACAACACTAAAATTAATCATTTTTGTCCATGAAGTCACCTGTCTGTTATAAGGAAAAACACAACTGTGGATATGTAGGTAGCCTAAGTCATGATCTTTTACCTAATTAGCCTATTTTATGTATTTTATTCATGTCATAAGTGCAGTGTCAAATCTGTCTGCGCAAGGCGCCTGTCAGATCTCTCCGCCGTGGCTGCCTGAAGCTTCATTTTCACTGTCCTCGTGACTGTAACTTCCACACAAGAAAACAAAAAGGGGAAAAGATCACGACGAGTGTAACAACGCTGCTGACACAATGTACAGATAACCTGCAACCCTGCTGGAGCAAGAGGCCTACACATCGGTCAGTATTTAATGTTAAATTAGGCTGTAATCAAAACTAACGTAGGGTTTAATTTTCGAGACAAACCGGAAAGGGGTCGGGACAACTGCTCGTAATTTAGGACTGTCCCGGATTTTTCAGGACGTCTGGTCACCCTAGCACAACGCCAGCGCTTTATTAAAAGCTTTTCACATTTTTAGCATAACAGTATTATACGTTGATTTATCAAAATGCGTACAGTACTGTTAACTTATGAAAATCAACGGTATTTCTATATAAAATCAGACATTGAGCACTTTCATATAGCAAAAATGGTTTGATCCTTGTTTTTCTAACACCTCTTCGAAGGTTCGACTGTGATATTGGCAGGCGATTCAGGCTGCTCCAATAAAAGCATCGGCGTCACACTTAGTAAATACAATGTGAGACAGTATTGTAAATATATTAAATTAAAAGTGAATCCGCCCCAGTGCTGAAAAGCAAAGCAGTGACTGGAAGTGAAGGTCTGAAAACATCACCAGCACATCCACTGATTAAAAGTCACATCTGTCTCAGACAGATGTGTCACTAAACACAACGCAAACTCATCGGGTGAGAAAGGTGACAAATCGTGCGGCTCTTCTTGACTGTCCAAATGGTATCGGATCAAGTGGATCAAATTTTTACAGTGAAACATGTCGCAGAGGTTGTGAAGCTCAAAAGAAAGTCTTACAGCTGCTGGTAAAACTGGCTTCAATGCTCAGAACTTCCTGGGGGCTTTGAAACGTGATGCTACCAAGCCGACCAGTCAGTACCTGTTGCTACGTGCAGGCTACGGCGTTTTCTGCCAAGGTTCAAGTCTGCAGACTTGACATTTCACAAGTTTGCATCCCAGACTAAATTATGACCTCTTTTAATCAGATCAAACAAATCATCTGTTTATATGTTGTGAACTTGAGATGCTTTCCAAGGATGTTTAAATGAAGGGCAGCTGGACTCGGGTGAAGAGACTGGAAGACGTTTCCCCTCTTCATCACGTGACCTGGATGACTAAAAGACAGACAACTCAATAACTCTGACTGATCCCGGCCTCCAGCTTCACTGTGACCTTCACATACAGGATCGAGTTTAAGTGTCGTCCTTTCGCGGAGAAATAAAACCAATAAAACAATCATTTAAAATCAATACAGTTCTCTTCTTCCTGTTCAGTTTACAGAACAGGCACCTCAAGAACGGTGAATGTTTAATTTCTGGGGCTCTTTAAGACCTTCTGGTGCTGCTGGTTAAGAAGCTGACCGTGACTCTGACAGTACAGAGTCAGCGTGGACTGATCGACGGCGGCTTCGGTGGCGTTTACGTGTCGAGCGTAGTCAGGTGGACGTTCCATCCACTCTCAGTCACAGACGTGATTCAGGGTCCCAAAAGGGTTCTCAGTCATTTCCAGCTGAATATAAACTAACAACCAGTTACTGATCAGTTGGTTTGACTGAATCAGATTTTTACAGTGTTCCTCTGTTTTCCATTTAGATGCAGCGAGAGCGTCGGAGGCTCCTGGTGACACGAACGCCTCGCTCGGCTGTAGCACAGCAGAAGAAGAAGAAGGAGCGGCACATGTTTAATTCATCGACCCTGCACGTCCCTCAAGTTAATTCCACCGCGGGCCGTGTTTATTTCTGCTTTGTACTTTTGTTTAAAGCCAGTTGTTGACAACTCTTGAACATGTCAAACTATCACCGCTAATAATTGCTTAAGGAGCTGGAACTTTCTGCAAATGTTGGTTCCAGCACAAAACACTCCTCCTCCTCCTCCTCTCTTTTCGCTCCTGAAAGTCTCTCAGATGAATTTTTGATTTTTTTCCTCTTCGACTCTCAGCAAAAAGATTCTCTCTGTAATTCAAAGCGATGGCTGCGAGAGAAAGAATAAAAAAGAATAATGTAGCGCCGCCGCTTCTTCTTCTTCTTCCGAGAGCTTTCATTCTTCTTTTTTTTTGTCATGTTCGGTGGAGAAAAAAAACTGTCAAGTGCTGCTCTTTCTCTTTTCTTTTTTGATTAGTTCAGTTTCTTTTCTCCCTCTCTGGCTTTTTGTTCCTGACCCGGGAATCCTAAAGAGGCTCCTTCTTCTTCCTCTGTGGTGGGAATAATAATGTTATGCTGAGGAAGATGAATCGGTACAAACGCCGGCCCCCGGGCGGTATACACCTCTCTCTTTGGGTCAATGCCATTTCTCTTCAGATCGCGACGCCGCCACTCAACTGGAGCTGCCAGTTGATTAATCCCAATTAGACGGGCTGTCACTTTCCTGCAGAGAAGAAGGGAGGGAGGGAGGGAGGGAGGACGGAGGCGGCGGCGGCTTCGGGACTGACAGAGGCAGAGGAGGAACAGGAAAGAGAATTCTTCCACGTCTGTCTGTGATCTGCAGACAGACAGAAGGAATAATGAGAGTCTCTCAGTGAAATCAGACTCGACTCCTCTGACAGGAACCAGACTCTGCAGAGTTTTAAACGTCTTTTCGTCTGTCAGTGCTCAGTGTGGAAAAGACAGGAAACATCCACATCACCACGCAGGAAACAGACATGACAGCGTGTTCGTCTCTGTATGTTCACCCAGAGCAGAACACATTTAATGACTTTTTCAGAACTGAAAAAAAAGAGACAAATACAACACGACAGGAAGAAGAGCTTGAGGAGGACGAACACGACGAAGCTGCAGCACGGACGTACGAGGCCTCAGCTCTCTGCAGATGTTTTAGATCGACAGAACATTTAGGACTCACGTGCAAACAGCCACTTATTAATACTTAATATGAAAACCAGTTTAAGTGTTGCTTGCTGCAATTTTTAGCTTATGAATGGATCAAATGAATGCACACAATGTGAAAGGCATCGGTGGAGGAAGCGTTTGGATCCTTTAGTTGAGTGAATGTACTAATACCTCGCTGCAAAAACATTCTGGTACAGGCAAGAGCCTTAAACTGGAATGTGCTTAAAAGTATTAAAAGCACTCAGAGCAGAAAAATGGGCCCCTTGAAGAACACTCTTTCCACACCAAGACCAGCAGGTATATGATGCAGTTTTAGTTGCGTTCGACGTCACAAACTCGCTGTTAAACAGGGTTACGCATCAGTAGAAAGCAGCATGGAGGTCGGGGACGGTGTTGCTGTGTGAAGCCCACAGATGTTAAATTACAGTGTTCCTGGTTCACAGCAGCGTGCCGGGCAGGTGACAGGTGCGTTCACGGTGTTTGTGCGCTCTGAAAGACGTCGCGACGCAGATATAAAGGACACATACAGTGGTGTGAAAAAGTGTTTGCCCCCTTCCTGATTTCTTATTCCTTTTGCATGTTCGTCACACTGAAATGTTTCAGATAAAACAAATTGAAATATTAGACAGAGATAAACACAAGTAAACACAAAATGCAGTTTTTAAATGAAGGTTTTTATTATTAAGGGAAAACAAAAACCCAAACCTACATGGCCCTGTGTGAAAAGGTGATGGAAAGCAGAGTTCAGTTTCTCTAGCCACACCCCAAATCCCTTAAATAGGACCTGCCTGACAAAGTGAAGTAGACCAAAAGATCCTCAAAAGCTAGACATCATGCTGCGAGCCAAAGAAATTCAGGAACAAATGAAAAACAGAGTAATTGAGATTTATCATGCTGGAAAAGGTTACAAATCCATTTCTAAAGCTTTTGGACCCCAGTGAACCGCAGAGAAAGTCATTATCCACGAATGGTAAAAACATGCAAAAGTGGTGAACCTTTCCAGGAGTGGCCCGCCTGATCAAAATTACCCCGAGAGCGCAGCAACAACTCATCCAAGAGATCACAGAAAACCCACAACAACATCCAAAGCAGGCTTCACTGGCCTCAGTTAAGGTCAGTGTTCATGAGTCCACCATAAGAAAGAGACTGGGCAGAAATGGCGTGCATGGCAGAGACAAAAACCACTGCTGAGCAAAAAGAACATAAAGGCTCAGCTCAGTTTTGCCAGAAAACATCTTGATGACCCCCAAGACTTTGGGAAAATCCTCTAAGGACGAGACAAAAGTTGAACTTTTTGGAAGGTGTGTGGCCTGTTACATGTGACCTAAAAGTAACACAGCAAATGCAAATAGTGAAATGTGGTGGTGTTATGATGGTCTGGGGCTGTTTTGCTGCTTCAGACTTGCTGTGGTAAATGGAATCATGAATGCTGCTGTCTACCAAAAAATCCTGAAGGAGAACGTCCGGCCATCTGTTTGTGACCCAGACTGCACTTAGGTTGGCTCACTGCCAGCTATCGCAAACGCTTGATTGCAGTTGTTTGTGCTAAAGTTGGCCCAACCAGTTATTAGGTTTAGGGGGGGGGCATTCGCCTTTTCACACAGGGCCACGTGGGTTTGGATTGTTGTTTTCCCTTAATAATAAAAACCTTCATTTAAAAATGCATTTTGTGTTTACTTGTTATTTTTCTCTATTATTTCAATTTGTTTGATGTGAAACATTTCACTGTGACAAACATGCAAAAAAATACACTTTTTCACACCACTGTGTACAGGGAAATGCTAAAAATACATCAAAATGTATTTTAAAATAAGATACTAAATACATTAATTTAGGACTAAGACTAAATTTTAAAATGGCTGACAAAATTACCACTAATGGGAACTTTAAAATGTCCATTCTGGAGAACTTATCCTCCCTGTTTCAGTATATTTAGAGGAAGAGAATGGAGTAAATATCACGTACTGACTGCACTCTGAACAGGTGTTTATCTCTGTTGTCGTGTTAAACTCACCTGTTTCACCTGCAGCTGCCGTTTCCTTAAAGCACCTTTCAGCCTGCTGCTGTTTAACACTGAAGGCGGCTGTTTTTATGTGAGAGCTCTGTTGTTTATTTGCTCGGTTGTGTCTCACTTTGTCTTCTTGTAATGAACTAACTGAAGAGCCAGGGCGTCTCCTGGCGGCTCAGAGGTTAGCTTTAATGCTCCCTGTTGTTGTTTTTTTTTGTTTTCCGCAGGCTGTAAACATTCCCGTTCCACTCAGAGTCTTTATATTACAGCTCATTAAATATTCATGTAGCTTCTTCTGAGTAAAGTGTCAACAGGGTATTTGCCTTTTAAAGACAACGATATGGCAAATATTGAAAGCTGCAGTCAGATGGATGTTTTTATGGGAAAATGTGAAAACATGTTCACTTTCAGAAGGATTTTAGAAGTTTGATCCACTAAATGTTTGTATGTGGTGACATGAGATGGGAAGATCTCATGTGAAACCCAGTTAAAAACAGTTATGATGTATCTGACAAAAAACAGCGCACAGTTCGCACTTAAGCCTTATTTATACTTCTGCGTCGACGCCGTAGGCTACGGGGCTACGCAGAGGCTACGCCGTCACCTGACGTGCATCTTCTCAGAAATGTAACTACACATTGTGGCGATGCAGACCGTAAGCACTGTGATTGGTCGGCTGGCCTCGCAACGCCTCCGAGCCGACAGGAAGTACCCCGCACTTTGAAGTAACTTTTACTAGCGGCCAAAACGGCGGCTGTAACACGGAGAATCAAATATATTTGACCGTCACAAACCGAACAAAATGACTCGTTTCGCTGTCAGACTGTGATTCAGTCGCTCGGTAACATTTGAAAAGGCTCCACCAGCCGCACGTTTACAATTTTACCCCCATTTACATTAGCGGAGGGCTAAACAGGAAGTTAGCCTGCTCGGCCAGCAAAAGCCAACACAGTGGACGCTGCAGCGCTACTGCCGGCTAGCGTTTGGGGGTGTAATCGCAGAATGACGGAAAGGCCTACACACAAGTATAAAAGCTTGGCTACGTGCGTAGGGTCTACGGCGTAGGTACGCACGTAGCTACGCACGTAGCTACGCTAGTCCTTAAAGGTTCAGTGTGGAAGTTTTAGTGACATCTAGTGGTGACACAGCTCACGGTGCATTCAGGTGCTCCCCGGATGGTCCCATTTCCCGAGTTGTGAAGTCGTTGTGCTCTTAAGTCAGAATCAACGTGAACGCTGCTACAAAGACGTGTCGGATTAACATTCAGAGCAACTTAATTTCTAAATCCAATAACAAAAACGCTGATATATAATACAGACAGACAAGGTTTTGATTATTTGTGTCTTCTCATATATTTATATACTGTTCTGTGTACTTCTTTATGTCCCATGTACACTTTCTTCCTCTTTTTGCAATGAAGATTTAGGGAGAAAAAAAGATTCCCATCAGTCCGACACCACATGAATGCACCACTGCTCACCCCTCCCTTTTGCTCTGTCTGCTTGGAGCAAAATAACACGTGTGGCCCTTCATTTCACCTCTCTTCTTACTTTTAATAAATCAGACAATTAATACTACTAGTATAACTATAACTGCTACTACTACGACTGGTACTACTTCTGCTAGAGTTACTACCACCACTCATGCTGCTACAGTTACTGTTATTACTACCACTATAGTAGGTACCACTATGGTAGGTGCTACTGTTACTACTGCTTCTTGTTCTTCTTGATGAAACACACTCTGGAGCAGTTTGTCTGTTCGGCCTATTGTAGAAACATGGCGGAGCAACATGGCAACATGGTGAGAGTCAGTGACAGTGAGGGACCTGGGGCTTGTTGAGGAATATTTTTATTTTATGTTTGTACTGTTTCTACTTCTTTTGTAAAGCACTTTGATTTAAAGTGCTTAGTAGTCTTCTCTGACGCCTTTTCTCGTTTCTGTCTTTTAGTATTTTCACTAAAAGTAACTGCTGTTAAACATCAATCACCTTCAACATGATCCGCTTAGTTTCAGTCGCCGTCGTTTGCAGCAGCCTACACCAACGAAGAAGAAGAAGAAACTCACACAGTGGAACGCGGAAACCCCACCGCCAGCTGGCGTTGTGGCGACGTAGACAACAACAGACAAGCATAAATGCTCACAGCGGCACGAACACAGCAGTACAAACTGGCCTTTACACGGAGAGCAAATCCACACGGCCTTTTCAGACCGCTGGCGTGGAGGAAAGTCTGGCAGAGCGATCGCCCAAAACTCATCTTTTACTTCACGACATTTTCTCATTTCCAGTCTTATTAAACATCCTGCAGCCTCTCAACTTAATCTCGTGACCCCTTTAGAGGTCCCTAACCCCAGGTTGGGACGCGCTGATTTAGACTAAACCATTGATTTCTAGACTGAATCTTTATTTTCTCCTCGTTTCATTTTATTCCCAGAGGTTTGAGAGCAGTGATTCCTCTCAGGTGGTCAGGTGATCTCAGGTGATCCTGTTTTAAGTCCTGTGCGTGAGCGACAGCCATTACGCAGATCTGAGTCCACCTTAAAGAGGGATGTGGTGCTGACTTCATCACTGAGAACAAACAGCACTTTAGGAAATGAGGCCGCGTCTCTGATGAATCTGCCACCGCGTCCAGACGGCTCATTTTGGCGGGGCTGGCCCGGCGTTATGGCCGCCATCATCAGATTAATAACCTCCGCTCTGGACCGGTGCGGTGATTCAGCCACGGGTTAATTAAACATTTACATATAGATGCCCAGCTATCTATTGTAGCGGGAGATAATTTATACCATCAATATGCACTTTAATCAGAAACTACAGGAGGACGTATGTTCGCGCGCTCCGTGCTAATTGGCACCATGCTGGCTGCTGTTTTGGAGCTCAGAGACAAACTGAGTTCACTCTCACCGTTTCCTCTGTAATGTGCTTCTTCCTGAGCGGTGCTCTTATTCTGACGGGACTCGCTTCGTCCCCCTCGTGCCCCCCAAATGAACCAAAACATGTTATTTTATACATTAAATGTCCTTAATTTGGTCGTTAGATGCAGATGAATTCTTCATTAAATTGTCAGAGCGGTGAGGGTTTTTTTTTTTTTATTGGTCGACACGTGGAGGCTCCTGTAATGAAGACATCCTGTGCAGGTTTACAGGGTTATTAACGGGAAAAGATGGATTAAAAGATGCCGGCTGATTTGATAAATAAAGCTATTCACTTTTCTTTTGTTTGCTTTTCCAGCCTGAATTCCTAATAAACCCTTAAACTGAGACATAAGGGGGGTTTGAGATTAAAATTAAGACCACTTCAACCCCACAGGACGGATTGCCATCACATGTGATTCAGACCTTCATGTTCCCCTCAAGAGGCCTTCCTGCAAAACACCTGCAGAACTTGTGACATTCCCATCAGTCTTTTGTAACTGTGTGTTAATCTTAGACTGTAAAAGGTGTTAACAGGCCTGAAATCAGACTTTACCTGGCCAGAAAGATCTGACAGCAGAGCAGACAGGTGTCTGCCGACCGCAGGAGCCCACGCAGCGTTAAAGCTGCATCGCCCGGCCTCTTTACATCTACAGGTGCTTTTATCTGGATCGAACAGACGTAACGTGTAAATAAACATCACTTTTAGTCCGTGGTAACAGCAAAGTTATGTCTTTGTGAAATATTACTGTTTCTTTAAACGGAATAATCACAATCGTGGCCAAATAAGTGTTGCAGTTTACAGCGTAACCAGACCGGACATTTACGTGACTATAGTTAATAACTGAAGCCTGTGGTTGCCGATGGAGGATGTGTTTGGTCAGCCTCTGTCTAATATCCTAATACTGACTTATTATAGTAGCCTATAATTAACATGACTTACTGTGGAGTTATATATTGAAATAAAGACATGATTTCTTTTGCAGTGATCCTGATGACTCTACATTAGTTTAATTGCTGTGAATCAACCAATCTGGTCCTTTTTACCTGTTAAAATACCTTTAAATGGCCAAAACAAACCATAACATGCAGTATTTCACTTCACCAGAAAGTAAAGCCTCTACTTATTGACTGATTATTGATTCTGCCTCAAAATGATTTGAATTCATTCAGAGGAGTTTAATTTGACAGATTATAAAACCGACACCCTGCTGTGAACCCTTGAGACTTAAAGGTGCCCTTCTCTTCACTGTGACAGCTACAAAACCACAGAAGAAGACATGCTCTCACCTGACGTGCCACCTGGTGCCGACCTAGTTACGATGAATTTCGTGTAACTGCAACGTTTCCGGTGCAATATTGTCCAGTGACCTCTCTCTCCCAGCGTTTCCTGTCTGTGCATCCACTATTCCGATCAATAAAAAGCATGTTTCTTACAGCAATGCTCTCTGGGAGTCGTAGTTAATTCGTTGTTATAGTCTGTTACCTGTATCATCAGTACAAACAATGAGAAACAACTTTAATTTTATTGGTAAAAGTCAATCAGGAGAGGCTCAAGTTCCATCATAGAGTGGAGATGAATGCCTCACCTAGCTCCGCCCACTGAACCGCGATTGGTTAACGAGCGATGAAAGCGTGTCACTTCCTGTCTGTGGCTCCAGGTTCAGGTCTGTGTTTATTCATGCGAACAGGTGGAGCTGGATGCCGATTAGACACATTTGCAGAATTAATGAGTCGCCCTCCCCTCGCCGTTTGAAGCCGGGCGGAGCGGCTCGTTAAGCTCGTTAACGCCTGAGGAGGGAAGCTGATTGGATGCAGAGGGTAGAGGAGTCTCCCTGGACTCCTCTCCTCATCCCTTCCTTCCTTCTTCTCTCTCTTCCTCTTTCCTTTTCCTTCCTTCTGATATCTACATCTGAATCTTTCTACTTCTCCTCCTCCTTTTATCGCTTCCTCCTTCCTCATCTCCTGCTTCTCCCGTTACTTCTGTTCTTTCTTTCTTCCTCTCCCTCGCTCTTCTTCATCCTTAGCTCCTCTTTCTTTCCCCCTTCTTTCCTTCCTTGTCTAACTCTTCCTTCCTCTATTATTTTCTCATCACCCCCTCCTCTCTTCTACACAGTTTTTTCTCTTTTCTCCTTCTTTCTTTTACGTCTTATTCGTTTTTCATTTCTCAAAATTTTACTGAGGAGAGAAAATGGAAGAGAGGCAGAGAAGGATGGAGCGGGAGGAAGGAGGAAGGCCCATTAGATTAAGAAAGGACGACAGCAGCCCTGGGTACAGACTGTCAGGCTCGGCGTTGGCGGCTAACAGGCACCTGTTGTGTCTCGCGGCAGCTTTCGACAAGATGAAGGGTAAACAACGACGTCCTCGCTCCCGACAACAATCTGAGTCCCAGCTGCGTCAAATTATTCATGAAATCAAACACTGTTCAGGCTGTTTACTGTGCAGCAGGACTTTACACAGACGAAACAAACACTGAGTGACGAATTATTTAAGTGTGTCGGCTGGAGGAAAATATAAAATGTCCAATCCAGTGAGAAGAAGGATGACTTGAAGGGTGCATTTCACTAAAACAGCCAATCACAGAGCTTCTCATTCTGTTGTCCCTACGCCCTTTACCTGTTTAATCTTACAGCTGCTATTAGGCGTCCACATTTAGATCTGACCGAACGTCACGTCCTCCTCTCGTTCAGACTGTATAATAATTCCTGAATGTCTCTGAGTGTGTAAAGGAACATTAACAACATCATTAAAAGAAAACTGAAAACTTTCCAGCTGGTGGAAAATACTTTCAGATCCAGTGTCAGAGCTCTGATGGAAACCGGACAAAATAACGTAACGTTGATTTGTTTTCTTATCTTAGGGAAATACGACGGGTGAGGCATCGCAGACGCCAAAATGTTGATGCCATTTATAAAAAACTGGATTTTTCCCATGTTGCTTCTATCAAAGACGCTGTGCAAGCAAGAGCTCATCACTGCAACAAACTCTCAGAAGTTAAACCACATCTGCAGATGCGGCAAGAAGCGACCTTGTGGTAGATTTCATGTCGCTGTGGTCGGAGTCAGATATTCTGGATCAATTCAAAGGTGACGTCCGGTCAGGCAGCGCAAACAAAAAGGTCCACTGCTCACATGAGAGAAGCCTCTGACCCACTTATGCCGTGTAAAAACCTATTTTATGGAGGTAATTTGACAGCACATGTAGGGCAACGATGCATTCATTGTGAATTGTCCCTATAAAATACTTTTATAGCATTTTAATATCTTACTGTTGCAAAACATTTATTGTGAATTGTGACAAAATAAATGCACATACATTTGAATATTTTGAAATAGATATTTGCATTATATTTCAAATTAAATGATACCGATAATCTGTAATATGTTCTTATTGAATAAAATAAAACAGAATCTGGCAAAACTGAAAACAGATTTCATCGGACGCCGGGTGAGGTATCAACCAGTAAAGACTGAAAGGACGAATCACACAGTCAGAGGCGGTTTAAAATGTGGTACGTGGTCCTACAGAGCGTGTGAAGATAAAATAAAGACCTCTTGTGACAATGAAGATGAATCAGATTTGAACCCTAAGTGTCCCTCCACAGTCTGCCGCCTCATCGCTCCCAGGAGGCGGAGTCAGAAACCATCATGACAAATAAAACAACACATCCCTCCTCCTGCTCGCCTCCACAGGGGCCCTTAAAACAAACACTTTCTCCTATCAAACAGCCTCAACACCACACCTCCATCACTACAAGACTCTAAATGTGAGTGCAAACACCAACAAACAAACACATTCAAACACATCACACAAACTGAATTAAATCCCCATTTTTCCAAACTTCATTAACTCTCTGAGCAAAATAAAAACTCTGAACCTCAGTTCTTCAGCTACACAGCTTTGTTCCATTTACGTCCCTTCTGTGTGACTAAATGTGTCACTGACGGGGTGCTCGACAGTCCCAACATTGTTGCATACACCTGAACTGACCACAGATGCTCGACTGTCCCGCCGTTATTGCAGACTCTTGAAGTAACCACAGACGCTCCACTGTTCTGACATCATCACCATCATCCCGGACATCCTCAGCACCAAACCCCCCCCAGCTCACTGTGCCAGCCTCCACCTGTCAGTGGATCACAGACTTCCTGACTGACAGGAGTCAGCAGGTGAGGCTGGGGAACATCACGTCCAGCACCCGGACTATCAGCACTGGCGCCCCCCAGGGGTGCGTGCTCTCCCCACGGCTCTTCTCCTTCTACACCAACGACTGCACCTCAGGAGACCCGTCTGTCAAACTCCTGTTCACTGACGACACAAAGCCCTGTGTCTGCTGCGGAATCCTTCAGGTTTCTGGGATCCACTATATCCCAGGACCTGAAGTGGGAGCCCAGCACTGACACCATCATCAAGAAGGCCCAGTACAGGATGGACTTCCTGCTCCAGCTCAGGAACGGACAGTCAGGACTGCAGAAAACATCCTCCGTTCAGGACTTATACATTTCCAGAGTCAGGAAGCAGTCAGGAAACATCTCACCCCGGACACAACCTGTTCCAGCTCCTCCCCTCTGGTAGGCGCTACAGAGCTCTGTACGCCAAAACCAACTGACTCAGGAACAGTTTCTTCCCACAAGCCATCACTCTGATGACCAGCTGACTCTGACTCACAGGGTCAGGAACAATAACCCAGTAACTCTGCCTCTGATCAGCCACCTGTTTACTGGTTACCACTTATTTAATCATCTTTCTCTGATTCAGAGCTGTTCATACTGTCATTTTGTATATTGTACATCAAATCCACCTACCTCAAACACATAACACCTGCACATGATACTTATTATGTGCAGCATCCTTTACACTGTGCACATGTATATCTCATCCACCTCCAACATGTACATAATAATTTTACTCCTGCATCCTTTGCATTCTGCGCATTGAACTATTGTCTCAATCTGTCTATATATCAGCCCGTTCTCATCTCAGGGCGTCCGGCGATTTGAGAAAGACTGACAATGCGTAGTTATTTAGCGTCTGTGTGAGACTCACCGGGTGCATCTCTATGAGACTGTCTGGGGCGTCCCATAAAGACCGGAAGTGCTAGTTAGCTACCGGTTGCTAGCTAGCTAGCTACGTTCATGATAATGGTGTTGACAGCCCCCCGGAGCCCCCACCCTTACCACAACATCAGAAATGTTAGTACCTAAACAGCTAGGGTTAGGGAGGCTAACCCTAGCTGTTAGCGCAGCTGTAGGGTGGGCGGTCTTGCATTGATAAGAGAATGTGTTGTGTATATATGTGTTGTCTATACTGCAGCCTGTGTCTCATTTTATTATTGTATAAGTAAGCACATTGTGAGAAATGTGCAATCCAGAGTCCAGTTCCTCGTGTTTGTACACATACCTGACAAATAAAGCTGATTCTGATTATTGCATACACCTGAACTAACCGCAGACACTCAGATGACCCACTGTTATTGCAGACACCTAAAGTAGACGCTCCACTGTGAAATAATAAATCATAATCATGAGACTCTAAAACATAATTAGGACTCGTTAATTTTTTTTCACCCTTCCTTATTCCTCATGTGTTCATTTATTTTTGGCCTTAATGGGCTTCCATACAGTTGAGTGTTTGTGGTCAATCAAAGCTCAAAGTGCCGCAGGAGAGTCAACAGTCCAAGTTTTTCCTCCAGTGAACAACCTCGATGAGACAAACTGCTTGAGAAGCTGCTTGCTGTTAATTTATGGCGCTCAGTAGATATTTAATGTAGCATGTTATGGTACTCAGGCTTTTATTACCGGACTTAATTGCTTTTTTGTCCTTTGTTTTCTTTACTGAGCAGTCAGCAGACAGTCAGCAGGAGTCTCTGCAGGATGAATGACAGGAGCTTCGAGCTCGTCGCTGCTGCACAGATCACTTTACAGCAGAAGTCTAATATTCAAGCTTTTTACCGCAGAAAATGTAAACAAAAGAAATTCTGACGCTTTTATATCAGCTGAAGAAGTAAAGGAAGGCAAAGGGACAGAAGATGGAGGAAAAGAATACACAGTATGTGAAATGTGTAGAACAAGAATCCCATGTAGTCACTCAGGACGAGCTCAGCGAGACAAAAACTACAGTGAACCATACAGACATCTAACAGCAACCTGGGGAAGCGTCTGCCAGTTTTGTTTCTGAGGCTCCACACCTGGTTGGAACCATCAGGTAGTCTTATTGTACACCGCCCCTTGTTGACAGGTGGTCTCAGCCAATCCGTTACGTAGCTGTGGCCTCTCTCTTTAAAAAAAAAGATTTAACATTTATTTAAGCAGGAAACGCCCACTGAGACAGAACGACAAACTGACTGGACGTCTGGTTTTTGATCAGCCCAAAAGGATTCATGTCCTTCCATTACTCAGTGACCTCCGCTGGCTCCCCGGGGCCTCCAGAATCAGATCCAAGTCCCTGATGCTGCATACAGAGCTGCTCCTGGGTCTGCACCACCTACCTAAACGCCAGAAGTTCCTTCTGGGCCAACGAACGCCGCCTGGCTCTGCCAGCCCTTCACACAAAGCGACCTCAGTCCCTGTTCTCATCTGTGACACCACGATGGTGGAACGAGCTGCCGCACGCCATCAGAGCAGCGGCGTCCCTGTCTGACTCTAAGAAGCTCCTGAAAACTCTGCAGAGAACACTTCCTCCTTCCACCTCGAACCTCTGACATGCACTTCCTGTGCTCTTCTTCTTCTGTCTCCTTACAGGTGCTCTTGTACTGATTGCACTTTTACTTCTTTCCCTATGTCTCCCATTCAACCCGTGCACACTAATGGCTCTGAGTAGTGTTTCAGTACTTGAGACCGGTCTTAAGACAACTTTTTGATGGTCTTGGTCTCATCTCAGACTCAACCGCATTTGTACTCGGTCTTGTCTCAGTGTCGGACATTGAGGACTGGATTTTATTCCCGTTAACGACTGCCCCTGGTCAGCGTGGAAAAGGAGGGTTGAATAAAGATGCTGACGTTGATTTCAGCTCTTAGTGTTTGTATGTGGATGTTTTAATGGGAATGTGGATCGTTCACATCAATCTGAGAAGCACCTGTGATCTCGTTCCACATTTTAATGTGTGTCATGTGGTGTGGAGAACTGGTCTGGGTCTCGACTTGGTCTCGGTTTGGGCGGTCTTGACTACAACAGCAGCTCTTAGTAGTGTCTTTTGTCACGTGTAGATGTATCACTGTATTGACGCTTTGTTGATGCTTGTATGTTTTTTCTCAAATATAAGTTGCTTTGGATAAAAGTGTCTGTCAATAGAATAAATGTAATGTAATGAGACATGATCTCTTTTTCATGTGAGCCCTGACTGAGGAAGGCAGCCGAACAGCGTTTAAAGTTACATCAACACACATGTGACAATACAACACATTAAAACATCATCAGAGACACCTTCATATACTTTAAAAATCCAGCCTATGGGAAACATCCACACTCCTCCTGACTTCTGCAGCCGGGAACTGGACTCTCTAAGTGGCACCAGCTCCTCTAACCGGAGAGTCTTTTGCATGGTGTTCCATGTTGAGGGCGCACCGTATGAAAAGGCAGTACTTCCTGATTTAGAAACAACTCTGGGGACTGTGGGGACAGTGTTAGTCCGTGTTTGGTATCTACGGACTGGAAGGTTAAGAAGCGCCGAAGCAGGGAACTCTGAATCGTTTAAAGAAGGTTTCTGGTTCATTTTTACTTCTGGTTTGATATTTTAGTTTTGGTCGCTGTCTGTGTCCATCTTTTGTGGCATGAAGTCTTGGATTGGAAGCCAACAGCAGCACTTCAGAAACAGAGACTTACTAACTACTCTCCACTACTTCACATAATCTGGCTGATTTAACATTATAGGTGGTTACTGGACCCCACGCAGCTCCGCACATGCTGCAATTTGTCTAGCAGTGTGTGTTTTTTGTTAAAGCCATGAACAATCTGCTGGGTTCTGCTGGTCTGGGGTTCCCCCGATAAAAGCCGTGCCCCCCGTGGCTAAATGTGTGAAGCAGTCATGTGTTCGTTGTCCGACATGTAACTCTGACTGCAGGATCTCTGTAGCTCAGGATCTTCTTCATTCATCATTTGATGGTTACAGATTTTCAGTCTTTGTTTCTGATCTTCAGATGGCACTTTGTGTGTTGGCATTTTTAAAATCATGCGATTTATTCTCTCCAGGACTCGGCACCGCTGCTTTCATGCAGACTGACAGCAGAACAATAGGGAGGGAGGACCGCATGTGTTGTTTGTCACACTCCGCTTTAATTAAGATTAATTGTGTACCTGTGACGAGTCCTCCAGTGGCGTGCTGCCGGGTAAACGTCACAACGCCGACTTGTCAAGACCCTGGAGGAGGGCCGGGGTTCGGCACTGATGAGGGGCTTTTGTGTTTGATTTGTGGAGCAGAAATTACTTGCAGCAAACAGCATCTACAGATTTTATTTATTTATTCATTGATTTATTTATTTATCAGTTTTGCTGTGGCTCCAACCAACAGCTAACAGCTAGTGTTAGCCTCCTTTGTGTTGCTACATTGTCAGAGTGTTGCCAGTTAATTGTAATTAATTAATTACTTATCTAAAGTATATTCCCCTTACATCATAGTGAACAGTTTCAACAGTGATTAAACAAAACTGTTATCTCAATATGAAAGATTTAGTTGGAGCATTTTGAAGAGACAGATTTGCGGTAACCTTCCTTGACTGACAGAACCACTTTTGCGTATGTGCAGAACGGATCTTGCTTGCGGCACAGATTTGGCGCTAACAGGAGTCGCTAACAGGAGCCGCTAACAGAAGCAGCTAACAGGAGCTGCTAACAGGAGCCGCTAACAGAAGCAGCTAACAGGAGCCGTTAACAGGAGCCGCTAACAGAAGCAGCTAACAAGAGCCGCTAACAGGAGCCGCTAACAGAAGCAGCTAACAGAAGCCGCTAACAGAAGCCGCTAACAGAAGCAGCTAACAGGAGCCGCTAACAGAAGCTGCTAACAGAAGCAGCTAACAAGAGCCGCTAACAGAAGCAGCTAACAGAAGCCGCTAACAGAAGCAGCTAACAGGAGCCGCTAACAGAAGCCGCTAACAGGAGCCATTAACAGGAGCCGCTAACAGAAGCAGCTAACAGGAGCCGCTAACAGGAGCCGCTAACAGAAGCAGCTAACAGGAGCTGCTAACAAGAGCCGCTAACAGAAGCAGCTAACAGGAGCCGTTAACAGGAGCCGCTAACAGAAGCAGCTAACAGGAGCCGCTAACAGAAGCAGCTAACAGGAGCAGCTAACAGAAGCGCTAACAGAAGCAGCTAACAGGGCAGCTAACAGGAGCAGCTAACAGAAGCCGCTAACAGAAGCAGCTAACAGGAGCCGCTAACAGAAGCTGCTAACAGAAGCAGCTAACAGGAGCCGCTAACAGGAGCCGCTAACAGAAGCCGCTAACAGAAGCAGCTAACAGGAGCCGCTAACAGAAGCCGCTAACAGAAGCAGCTAACAGGAGCCGCTAACAGAAGCAGCTAACAGGAGCTGCTAACAAGAGCCGCTAACAGAAGCAGCTAACAGGAGCCGTTAACAGGAGCCGCTAACAGAAGCCGCTAACAGAAGCAGCTAACAGGAGCCGCTAACAGAAGCCGCTAACAGAAGCAGCTAACAGGAGCCGCTAACAGAAGCTGCTAACAGAAGCAGCTAACAAGAGCCGCTAACAGAAGCAGCTAACAGAAGCCGCTAACAGAAGCCGCTAACAGAAGCAGCTAACAGGAGCCGCTAACAGGAGCCGCTAACAGAAGCAGCTAACAAGAGCCGCTAACAGGAGCCGCTAACAGAAGCCGCTAACAGAAGCAGCTAACAGGAGCCGCTAACAGAAGCTGCTAACAGAAGCAGCTAACAGGAGCCGCTAACAGAAGCTGCTAACAGAAGCAGCTAACAGAAGCAGCTAACAGGAGCCGCTAACAGAAGCTGCTAACAGAAGCAGCTAACAAGCTGCAAACAGTGCACAATATGTACTATACTGTATTTTTTCATGTTCCACTGATGGATACACGTTCATATAAAGATATTTATTGTGTTGAAAACCTAAAGGCACAAGACTCAAAGTATTTTATGTTGTCTGGATAAAACGTGTGTTGACTCGCCTAAAACCTATAAATAAAGAGGAAAGAGATCAGTTCTGGTACATTAACATTAAGGAGAACATTTAAGAAATTCTAAAAAATTAAAATTAAAAAAATATATTTTTCCTGCGGCTGGTCAGACAACACCGTGTGACATTTTTTAAAATAAAATGTGTACCTGGAGAACATTTATTTACTAAAATGAGGCCTTCCTTGCACTTGTTTCCAGCGAGTGAGCCGTCACTGCAGCTCATTTCCCCACTGAGAAGAAACGGGCCGGCGCCGGAACATTTCCCATGAGTCCGTCTGTCTGTCACGGATGGAGCGGCGTCTCTAAGCAGACCCGTCCCATCTTAATCTGTTCTGCATGCTAAGCAGAGCGCCGCCCCCCCCCCCTTCTCCTCAGATTGTTATAAATGCTGTTTATGGTCTTGCTATGACAACTGTGAAGGGCACGGCGGAGGATTTATCACAGGATTATCTCTTCAACCAATGAATAGACGGGACGGGGTTGTAAATGACCCTGCAGGGTAATAAAAGAGATGCTGCTCCGCCGGCACAATAAGAAGAGGAGGTGTTATTATTATTATTATTATTATTATTATTATTATTATTATTATTATTATTATTATTAATACCATAGACAGACAGAATCTTACATCCATTCACTCTTTGTTTTACATCTAAGTTTATTATTGATTTTAAAGGAAAGGTTGGTGGATGGTTACAGGGGTAGAAACTATTACAAGACATGGTGTAGAAAATTTAAGTTAAACAAATACAAATTAGTGGCGACAGATGGTGAAAGACCAGCTGTGAAGTAAAATGAAAAAGAAAACCTGTTATAGAATTTGAGGCTGTGGCTGTAATTTAAATCTCATTTCCAAAACTACTGAGCAAAGATTCATGGGACGTTTTCAGAAGAAATTCATATTTAGATATACTGTATTTGTTATTTGACAAATTTAGAACACTAAATATAAATCAGGGGTCAAAGGGATGACGGACCCAAACCCCCACCCAGGACTTTCTTATTCATATTCTCTGGCTGATTTAACAGGAAATGTAGGTTCCAGTTTGTTTAGAGTTTGACCTGTACTAGAGACTAAAAGTCTGGGTATCTCAATTAGTCGATCTCTGCTGCACAGCAATCTTTTTTAAATCTGTCTCTTACAAATGCAAAAACTTTTTTCCCCCTTAGATAATTTTTGTGCCATTTTAACCTTATAAAGGGAAGATAATAGTTTAGAGGGATGAATAATTATATACTTTATTGTCTCTGATGGGAAATTTGTTTTGGACTTTGTTCTGCAACTTCGCAAAAACAACACAAATTTAACAATAAACTAGAAATCTCTGAACACATGCAACACAACATGCTCTGGAAAACATTCGTACGGCAGTCAATGGCAAGAGACGACTCATCTTTTGATTTGAATTGTGCTCTCAATTCTACACATGATGATGGTCAGTTTAAAATGTACATTTAAAAGTCAAAAATCGCAGTTTGATGTAAAAAGTCGGCCTGTGAAAATGTGTAATTACAACGAACACAAAGGTCACATATGGGACGTCATTACTTTTTCTCTCAATGACTGAAGCAAACGCCAAACAACTTATATGATGATGTGATGAAAGGACCGAGAGTCGTTCGATTAAACACATCAGGTGAGATTTATTTCTGCGTGCAACATAGCTAAGTTACCTAGCTAGCAGCAACCAAGCAATGAACGTTAGCTTAGCATAATCGCATTAACAGGTTCGTGACATTTATTGCGCGAGACTCGAGATGTAGTTCATTGAACGGTTCTCACACAAAACAACATGTAACTTTACAGATTTGCGACAAACTGCAACGTTCCTGACAAACAAAATTATCCTTTAAATTGACAAACGTGTGTAATTCAGCGCTCAGTTCAACACAGGATCAAAAAATAAGTTGTCTCTGGCTGCACTGCAAAAACTAAAATCTTACTAAGATTAATTATCTTAATTGAAGGCAAATATTCTTGTTTTTTGTCTGACAAGATATTTTTTCTTACCAGGCAGCTTTTACGTCAGAGAATTTCACTTGTTTCAAGTTTTTTTTGGCCTAAAGTAGTAGGTGAAATATTCTTGTTCTGTTGGCAGATAATTTTGCTTATTTTAAGTAATATTTCCCCCATTTTAATGCTTTTTTTTTGTTTTTGAGAGCTCAGTTTTTGCAGCGTGTTGACTGCATATTTTTTCCGAAATAAGGTCCCATGGGACAGAAGCAGAAGGGAGTGACTTAGGCTCGATATATGACCCAAAAAAAGTTATCAAGATAAAAAGTTTAATCTGTTTTGATATTGATAAATTATCAGCATAACTATCAAATCATTATTTCTTTCCAGTTTAAAGGCTGATTTTTGCTCCGGAGGTAAAGTTGAAGAAACCTGATGGTTAATTGTGGTTTAAACTCTTCTTCATGGTCGACACTTGATACCAAACAGTGGATCACTTCACAAATCTGATGAAATATGCATCAGTAAAGTTAAGTAAAAGCTTTTTCCTCAACAAAATAAACATCTTAATAAAAACAATTCAGTCCTAATTCGTGTGATTCAAGTGAATAAAGCATAGTAAATATTTATTGAAATATATCATTATTGTTTTATTGTCCAGCCTTAGTTAATCAACATCCATAGCTGTAATTAAAGTGTCTCCAGATACTGTAGATGTCTGTCAGTATTTGTCTGGTCCCAGATCTGACCACAGTAAAAGGTGCAGCACAGTCAGCGTCAGTGTAAATACGCAGTATGGATCTGATTCAGTGGAACGTTCTGTGAAAAGCCTTGATTAGAAAAATAGGTCAGGAAAAAAACGCCTGTCTTCTGCCAAATGTCGAACATTTTAATGAGCCAAGAAAAGAGTCCCATGTTTGACTTGTTATCTCGAGCATATGGCGGCTGGGAGGCGTGGCCCCGCAGTCCCCCAATACTAACGTCCCCCGGCCCCCCCGAGAGCCTCGGGGTGTCAGTTTTTAGAGCTCTGCCACTACAAAGACAGCAGGACCGCCAGTCACACGTGAACCACTCTGTTAAACTGGGTTCACGTCCACACATGTAAACACCAGTACCTGCCAAGACAGAGGACGCGGCGAGACTCCAGATCTCTGCCAAGGGCAACATCAGAGGATCACTGACTGGTTTCATCTCCACATTCTCAGCAAGCCGGGCGGGCATGATACGTTTATCTCCTGACGGGACGTCACTCACTGTGTCTATTCGATGTGTACAGTGATCTTCATTCTACGAGTGTTGGGATTTGATATTACGATGTATTGCTTTAACACTAGACCATGGGCACAGAGTCATTACACTGTCATGGGGCAAATTTCCAAATTTCTGAGTTTTATTTCAGCAGCCAGAACCACATAAAATACATAAGCACCTCCTCAAACCTTCTCAACCACTTAAAGAACCTCATGAGAATCTAGAACCACAGAACCCCCCAAAGGCAGAAACCCAGAAGAACCTTTTCAAAGACACCGACACGCCATCCGCCCCAAAAGCTTGTACAACCTTGTCAAAGACATCTAAAACCTCTTTAAACAAACCTAAACCATAATCTCACAGTAATTTCACTTTGGACACAGCAAACAGGAGAAAACAAACCTCAAAGCCCTTTGAGCAACGTTTAAAGGGAAAATATTGTTCAACCGGAAAACGTAGCTAAACTCACGCCAGCTGGATTTCAGGTAGATTTTCAGGTGGAAAAAGGTCATTTGCAAGCAGATGACAGTGAGGAGAGACGGTCAGAGTCGTATGAACTCCGATCTGACCGTCCAGACTGAGGTCACATTTCAAAGATTCCGAGCTGTACCTGATATGGACCATATTTGGAAGTGGCACAAGTCTGAACTGGAAAAGATCATGTGATTCTTCACACTATTATAAAAATAAAAATCACATATGGTTCACTTTGACCTGCAGTACACAAAAACCCAACCACAGACACAAAAAAAACCTCTCTTCAAACACCCATAGAACCTCCTCAAAGAACCCTAGAACCTCCAACAACTCTAGAACCTCCTGCAAGAAATCTAAACCAAACAAACACCAGTTAACTGAGGATCCTGATGAGATAAATGAAAGGAGGCTTAAGACCCAAAACAGACAATAAATCGCTTCATCATATGTCTGTTAGTATTCCAGGTGTTTGCTACGGCAGTGGTGGGCAACGGACGGGCGGCGGGCCAGAATCGGCCTGCTAGCAACAACATCTGGCCCGCAGCCAGACTGCTTTGACAGCAGAGAATAAAAAATGAATAAACTGACAGCGGCTGGTGCTGAAACAGATCTCAGTCATGGCAGCCACAGTTACTCACATCGTCACGTCCTCTTAAGTGATTGTGCCTCCAAAATAAAAGCACAAGAATGTTTTTTTGCAGCAATGCTTTATGTTGAGAGTTTTAATTTGAAGAGTTCTGAAGGACATTCGAAAGAGACTCTGGCCTGTTTGGCACACCTCTGAAGAAGCCGTCAGTGAACGTGCGATCGGATTCCCCTGAATTTCCTCAGGGAAGTGAAAATAAGCGTCCGTAGGTTTATGCATGCGGATCAAACGCTGGGACGCACACACACGCTTTACTGTGAGCATGTGAACAAAAGTGTCCTTAGAATCAATGTGTTTAACAGGGGAGAAAGAAAATATCCACACACTCTTACAACCTTGTCCCGCACAGTACCGTCTGTGCTAAGCCTGCACACGAGTAGCCTATACAAGGATGTGAAATAAAGTGACTTTGTTCTGGCCCGCCATGTAACGGCTTGAAAGCATTTTGGCCCAATGCCAGACTTATTCGCTGAGCCCTGGTCTGTGGGAATATCCAGAGCTTCTGGAAAGATGTTACACAAAGCATGTCAGAGGTGTTTAATACCAAAATCCTTTATGTGCCAAACTGGTTTGGAAAACAATAAACATCAAAACAAACTTAACTTTTGGACAGGAGATCTATGGTGCCTCTATATGTTGGAAGAGCACTGATGCACCATCACCGAGATTATGGACAAAGGCTTTCAGACTGTATCCGTCTGGAAATACTGACTTGCACTGCGAAGGGCAAGCGGAAAGACTTGGTTCAGCTCTGGGAGCCTTAATGTATATAATTAAAGATGTAAATTTATGCTTCTCCTGAAAGTACATAGTGAACATACGGATGAAAGACTTTTCTTTTATCTGTATTATATCTGATATTGATGCTTATGTGTATGTGTAACTTACGTATTTGCTGTCTAAAATTGTTGTTTTGTTGCTGGGGTGTTCGAAAATAAGGTATTATGGAAAAAAACAAACACTTTAAAGACACACTTCCAACAAAAACTCCTCAAGGACCCCAAGAAGCTACATGTAGACATCTCAAACATCTTTAAATCGCCTGCAGAACTGCATCACCAGGCTGCAGATGTTTGATTTATCATCACTGTCTTATTTCTGCTGTTTACATTCTTACAGACACAAATTTTAAAAAAGCGCTGGAGAATTATTTCATTGGGTGTACATGTATGTATGTATATATATAACTGTGTTTTATTCATTAAATTTATTTTATGTCATATTCATGTGTAGCTTGAAGGAATTAAACTTTCATTTTGTTGTCCGACCTCGTGTTATATAATGACAAATAAACCACCTTGATACTTTGACAAGTGATTTTAGTCGGTTTTTAAAATACACTTCATTCAGTCATTCTTACAGTATGACGGCATCAGTACGGGACATTAAATTGTAATATATAATTTATGTAATTACATATCATGTAATATTTTTCTGCCTTTCATCAGCTTCTGCTGCGTGAAGGCTGAAACTGAATGTGCTCGTTCGCTGTCAGAGCATCAGTACAGAAAACAAATCTGCGTGATGGCAGATTAAACAGACAGACTGGAAACTAGCAGCCGTGGAGAGAAACAATGCAGCCGAATCCCCGGAGACTGCGGCCTAATCCCAGCAAACGCTTTAACTCCCCATTAAATATTTAATGAGCACAAAGAGGGAGCCAACTGTGTAAAGTGAATAAAACAGAGACCAAAGCAGCCTCACACACGGCAACAAAGACGCTGCAGATGACGGGGAGCGGAGAGCTGGGGCGACCCGCGAGACGGAAACTACCAGCCTAATATTAGAGGGGCTATTATATGAGCGCTCTAAAGAACTTAACGTGACATACTTGCATCCTGCATCTCCTTCATACTGACTGGTTTGTAAACGCACGTGTGTCTGACTTCAGTTCTGCAGCTTGACAAAACTCAAAATACTTTGACAGTTTGTTTCAAAAGACGGGAGGCTCGTTTTCTTCTGCTACGTCTTCTCCTCTCGTTTACGGTTCGCACAGGAAATTCCTGTAAATGAAAGTAGGGTGACCAGATGACAATGGGTGACATTTATTTTATTCATGTCATCAGTGCAGTGTCACACCTGTCAGATCTCTCCGCCGTGGCTGCCTGAAGCTTCACTTTCACTGTCCTCGCGACTGTAAATTCCACTAAACACAAGACAACAAAAAGGGGAAAAGAGCCCGACGAGTGTCACTTTGTGGCTGTGACAACACTGTTGACACAATTTACAGATAACCTGCAACCCTGCTGGAGCGAGAGAACTACACACCGATCAGTGTTTAATGTTTAATTAGGCTGCAATGAAAAATTGATGTTAGGTCTAATTTTCGTGACAAACCCGAAAGGAGTCGGGACAACTGCTCGTAATTAAGGACTGTCCCGGATTTTTCGGGACGTCTGGTCGCCCTATCTGAAAGTCTGAACCATCCAAAAAATGCTTTCACACTAGAAACGATCCGAATCATGGTTCAGTTTGATCCAGACAGAGACTAGCTCTTTTCTTCGGACTAGATTTCAGCCGTTCAGTCCGGACGTTGGTCCTGGGGAGGGTTCAAATCTGTACTTTTGCCCCTTAAACAAATCCTAAAGGCTAGCTGACTAAATGTGTCTTTGAGAAAAAACACTGATCGGCCATGACATCATGACCACTGACAGGCGAAGTGAATAACACTGATCTTCACGTTACCATGGCACCTGTCTGTGGGTGGGATCAGTTTGTCTTCATAGATGATGTGTTAGAAGCAGAAAAAAAATGGGCAGCGTGAGGATCTGGGCCGCTTTGAAAAGGACCAAACTGAAAAGGCTCGACGACCGGGTCAGAACATCTCCAAACCAGCCTGCGGGGGTCAGAACCGAAATCAGAAACGGTCCGAGTAAGGAAAAGCTGTGAACCGGCGACAGGGCCATGGGTGGCCAAGGCTCATTGATGCACACTGAGAGCGGTCCGATCCAACAGACGAGCTACCGAAGGTCAACCTGCTGAAGAAGCTGCTGCTGGTTCTGACAGAAAGGAGTCTGAACACTCCTTCCTGTCCAGGCCTCGACGGGTCAGGGCTGTTTTGGTGGCATCAGCGTAGAGCCGCTGTGAAACTGGAACTGGTTCTGCTCCAGAAGTAAGAAAACCTCTTTCAAAACCCCATCGACATCTGTATCCATGCAAATATCTACAAATCCAACCTTGGAACAGATCCTCTCTTTGTTTCGCTCCATATGTTTAGATAAGCATGGTAACTATTAGGGATGAGTCAGCACATTAGGGCTGCAACTAATGATTACTTTCATTATCACTTAATCTGCTGATTCTTTTCTCAATTAATCAATTAGTTGTTTGGTCAATAAAATGTCAGAAAATAGTGACAAATGTCAATCATTGTTTGCCAAAGAAAGAGATGACGTCCTCAAATGTCCACAACCCAAAGATGTTCAGTTTACTGTCACAGAGGAGGAAAGAAAACAGAAAATAAATGGAATTTTAATTTTTTTAACCGAGTAACTGATTATCAAAATAGTTGGTGATTAATTAAATAGTCGACCACAAATCGATTAATCGTTGCAGCTCTCGAGTACAGCACTGTCTGTATCTGTTTAACAAATTAAATGATCTGTAGCCTCGGGATGGGTGGGGCTTCACCAAGACGTGGGCGGGGCTAACAAGTTGCTGTATTCATTATAAAACTGTTTACAAATCAGTACAATAGTAACATAACTAAAATAACAGGTTCCTACATTTGTAGTTTATTAGAAAAACAGATTTTATCTGATGTTAAAAGTACATTAACTGCATTACCGAGTACTTGTTCAAGCTTAGTAATTATTCCAAAAATAGATCATCTTAAAAAGATTTAAGATGGTTGGTCATTAAATATTTTTGGGTTTTTTTGCAGCCTTTAACGAACACCATTTCCCATAATCCCTCATATTCATCTAAGTTTGTGTCTGGCAACAGGAAATTGTCCAAAATAAAGTCAGTAAATCCTGACAGAAAGCTGTGGGTTAGAGACGTCTGACTCAACTGTGAAATTTAAATATGACCAACGAGTCTGTCTGAAAGTGAAGCTGCGAGTGAGAGCGCAGCTTTATTAATGATGGCAAACATTTCTGTCGGATCTGTTTTCTTTAATCATTTGAAAACAATCAGGCGCGGCAGAATCAGAGGCTGACATGTTGTGATGCTGCAGCACTTCCCTCTGGGCCGGCCGGTTTGAATCCTCCGCCGCTTCACGTGGTCCATCTTACTTTGAAGCGTTCGTCGGAGCTGCCACGCGTCACACGCTGCACGCTTTATGGCCGACTGTAAAACATTTTAGTGTCGCAAGAAATTGGGCTGTTATTAAAATGGCGGGCCCGTATCCGTCACGGGGAGACGTGCGGTGATCTTTTTGTGACGCCAAGACATATTTTATCATAATCTGCAGAGGCCGAGCGGGGCCTTGTACACATCATTGGCTTTTCCTGCTCGGTTAGATTGTGAAGGTCAGAGTTCCTGCAGCCTTTTATGGCTGTTTAACTTTGAAGACAGACTGAGAGGCGGCGGCCGGGCAGATTTATTTTCACCCCCCGTCAGTCAAATGCTCGCCAACCGGAGCGCGACAGGGTGTCGTGGAAAAGGCCGGGCCAAAGAAGAAGAACGGATCTCACTGCCATCCATCAGTCAATCCTCAAACTGTCACTCAGAGCAGCAGTATCAGTATTTCAGGTTGAAGTAAAATTTAGAAAGTAAAACAGCTTCTTCTTCTCTAACGGTCCAGTTCAACATGATTTATGGTCCCATCAGAAAATATGTTGACCGCTTTGTACATTTGTGCTGCTGCATCTCGCTGTGGAAGAATCATCCACCAGGAGGAGTTTAAGATGCAAAATTCTAAATAATAATAATCATGAGCTGTCAAAACGTTGACTTTCTGAGAAGATTCAAAATGTATTTCTAAACAAAAAATAAAATGCAAGATGAAACGTCACCAATAATAAAAATAAGTCAGATTCAAGGTCATGATTTGGAAATTGTTCTTTTATTACTGATTTATTTGTTAGTGGTTCTTGGATTAATCGTTTCTCAGTTTACCATCCGCTGTGACGAGAATAGAGCACGAGTCTGCAAACACTCAGATTTAGCTCCTAATTATTGGCTCTGCAGGCAAATCCTACTTATTTATTTCTCCTTCATCTTTAACCTCATAAGGTCGGTGCAGCTCGGGTCAAGGTTCACGCAGTACGACCCGGTGAAGTCAGTGTGACTTGAGTTTGAGTCATTTCATATTCGTCTGTTTTCTGGCTTCCGTACAAAACAGTGCAGTATTTTAAAGAGAACCAATGCTGCATGTTACGTTTATTAATGCATCTGACGCTTTTATCCAAAGCGACTTAAATTGCTTTATACGTCGGAGGTTTCACGCCTCTGGAGCAAAGAGGGGTTAAGTGTCTTGCTCGGGGACACGTTGGTGTCTCACAGGGGATTCGACCCCAAGTCTCTCACACCAAAGGGATGTGTCTTATCCACTGTTCCACCACACCCCGTACATGCTTTTATTACTCTCGTTTAAATATTCTCACTGTGTGATGAGTAAAAATGATCAGATTCTCTTTGGTCATTGGGTTGCTCTTAATACTCGGCTAACTCACAAGTACAGCATGAATAAATTTGTTTTTAGATATTCGAGCCCGTTAGAACTAATTAACCTGGTTTCACAGTCCAATTAAAACAAACTGCTGTCTGAGTGTAGAAACAGCAGGTTTACACAGAAAAAACACGATCGACTGCATGAAGCAGCTGCTTAAAGCAACGTTAGTGTTACCCACTTTTAGACTGCTGTCATTCGTTGTGATGACATTGTATGATCAAAAACTAGCGTGTCAACAGCGAAACGTCAAGCAAGTGCAACAACACAAGACACAGCAGACAAGTGATTTCTGACTGGCCCGACCACAGATGGTATTAAAGAAGTGGGCGTAGCCACCGTGGCGTCGCCCGTTGGTTTGTTTCTACTGTTTTGAAGCCTAAAATTTGGCATTTTGGTCGCCGCTAGACGAGACCCTATTTGGAGGAGAGGGTGGCGCGTTTGCTAGCTTGGTTAGCAAGGTGCATCTGTAATTCACATTAATGTGATATTAGCTGGGATGCTAATTTTGTCTGGCAACAAACAGGCTTTAAAAAATGTACTTACTGAAAATGAGCAGCCAGCTGCTGATAAGCTTTTTCAGCGGTGCTGGTTAAATGTACACAGAGCAGCAGATACGATTCGCCTCCATCCTGATTGACAGGTCGCCACGGTAGCGACTTGTCCTTGTAGCCCCGCCCTAAAGCCTCCCCTGCTTCCTGGTCTCTGTTCCTCTAAATGGGACCATAATTTACTAAATGAACATCATGCTGTGTTGAAGAAGACTTGAAACTAGCGACTGAGACCATAAACTCATCAGGAAAGTGTTTACTGGGGGAATAAATCAGCTGAGAAGCAGAAACATTTTCTTTCTGCAGCCGGTGGAGTCGCCCCCTGCTGGCTGCTGGGGAGGACGCAGGTTTTAAGGCATTTGAGAAACATCAGCAAAAATGTGTATACATGTTTAGTGGAGGAGCTCCAACTTGCCAACACAAGTGTGGCCCTTTAAAAGGGTCCTTACATGTCACAAAGTATTGTATATTGTGGACGGTGCGTGAAAAGTTTTAACACTTACTGAGCTGTGGCCTCTGCAGATACAGATATGAGTGGAGTTTTGACCTGGAACACAAGACGGCGACATTTTCATTGTCTAATAACACTGGACAGCTTTTACACTCATGCTTGAAATTTGTTTGGAAGTCCTTGAGGGTAAAAAACTGCCAGAGAGAAAAGACCTGTGTCTGCAAACAGTCTCACCCTCCCAAAAAGCCAAGAAGAACAATTACCCAGGCATGGAGGACATGGAGAGAGAGTGTGTGTGGTCCCTTCAGTCGCCAGGCGATGTGGTGGGGAAGCTGTCAGCCGGCTGGATGGCGGCTGAATCCCGGCGAGCGGAGCAGCAGGGGGAGGAGGGGCGAGGCATTCTTCAGCGCTGACACTCTCATTGAGACTCGAGGGCAGCCGTGAAATAAAAGCAGCGAGGAGGCTGAAAGAAAGAAAAAGACGGCTCCGGTAGTTTATTTTGTCGAGACAAAACGCAAGTCCCACTTGTGGAAAAAAGTGATTGAACCGTGCTTTGTGTGGAGCTGAATGGCTGTGAGCAAATACGGCTGGAAGTGCACTGTTAGTTTTACCGATTTTAACTGTGCAAAGTTTGACAGAATAAAAAAAACTTCTCACTGTCGACCAGATGAGAGCAGAGAGGCCAGCCAGACAACTTCCCAACAACACTTCCTTACTGACACACTGACGGACCAACTTTCATTTAAAATGACAAAATCGTTGTTTTATCTTTTCATATATCCACATTCACAAGTGGAAGAGGAGGAGAATTTCAATTTGTCAATGATTGATTCACCGTTTGTTGTGCAAATGACAATAAAGAACTTGAACATGCACTTCCTGTGCTCTTCTTCTTCAGTCTCCTTAGAGTTCTCTTGTGTTCATTGCACCAGGGGCGGATTGGCCATCGGGAATTTCGGGAACAATCCCGAACGGCCGGTCTATTTCAGGCCGAACCCGCAGGTGTTCAACAGTTTTTATTTTTCAGTTTCTTATGTTCAACTTTAAAAGATCCACGCCGGCCAATCAGCTGCAGCGACCACTGTCTGTGTCTGTCAGACTGGACCAAACTAATACTTTCAACATAGAGGGGCGATACAGGCGGCCCCTCCCCACTTAGAACGATCCTCGTATTTACTGAATACTGATTGGCTTAATGGTGCAGATCGAGGGCGTTTACTTTCTGGGTAGGGGTGGGAATCACCAGAGGACCCACGATACGATATTATAACGATACTCACGATACTATATCATTGCGATTTTAAACATATTACATATACAATTTATTACCTTTTTTCCAACTTCAAATTGTGTCCCCAAAGGAAAACTCTTTTTGTCGTGGACTGAAAAAACAACTGATTTTATTATTTTAGTGCCAAAGAGTAAAATTCTCAGGTACAATTCATATAATAAAAGGCCGATACTTGACCTCCATGTATCGATACAAAATATCGCTGATACTATGCTGTATCAGTTTTATGATACGATTTTCGATACTTTGTCGAGCTGAAGTCAACGCCGAGTCGTGTGATCAGCGTAACAGAGCAGGTAAATGTAGCGCAAAGAGAGGAAGAGGGAACCAAAAGGTGTGGTGCTGAAAAAATAAGAATTTAGAAGACAAATGTCGACACAAGAGGCAGCTAAATGCTTCAAATTAACAGACCTCTTCGTTGGTGCAAAGGTGAAGGCTAATGTCAGCATCTGTGACCGAAGCAAAAATAATTAATGATATTGCTGAAGGCTGGCCATGCACAAGGTGAGCCTGATCGCTGCAACGTTCTCCTCACTTTGATCCTACAAGACCATGCAGGTAACATCAGATTACAGCGAAGCCAAAAAAGAAAACAAACCTTATTGAAGTATCATAATGTGCGTCTGTGGAAGGATTTAGCTAATTATGGTCACTGGACCGTTTGAGTTTGAGAACGTGCGGCGCTTTAAGTGTTGCTGCCGCAAGGAATTGTGGGACGGCATTCTCTCCTTTCCTTTCATAAAGGATGGTCCGGTGTACCCTATGCTAAAGGAGATAAGAAAGGAAGCATTGAGGCTCCTTTCCTCAGCTTTTAGAGAACAGCTCTTATCATGGCTGCCTCTGAAATACTTCTGGTCACTTCACTCAGTGAGGAACCTTCCTTTGACCGCCGCCCTGGTCTAAACCCTGTCTCAGTGATCACAGCAGCGCAGAGACAGAGCAGCAGCTTGCTTGTCAACAATGACAGATGGCGCCCGTAGAGCGTTAAAAATGCCCAAACGCAGTGCTTGAAGTGGGCCGGTACTTCTTCATTCAACTTGTTGGCACAACAGGACTTTGTCTTGCCTACCGGCTCTTCTCTCGTTTCTGCCCTCTCCACTGGTCAAAAGTAGAGACAGAGTAGGGAGAAGTTTTTTTATCTAAGCGTGTGCATGAAGTTGCTCATTAAAGTCACTTTTTATAAACAGACCAATCACAGCCTGGACATTAAAAAAAGTTGCATGAATGGTTCTGATTACTGACCAGTTAGCTTTTAGCCTTAACAAATCAGAAACTGACCACCACGTGGAGCTTTCTTCTTGCACAATGATTTAAAGCCCCCCTACAGTGAATTTTGACATTTCTAATGCCTCGTTAAAAAACCGTCACGCCGTCACGCCTCGTTAAGTCAGAGCATCAAACCGATAAACATCGCTGTGAGCTCGCTAACCAATTTATCATGTAATGTGCTTAGAACTTACAGCAGGTCTGTTCATTATGGCGTCTGTGGCGCCGTGTTGGAGGACAGAGGACAGAAAACGCGTCGCACTTTCACCTGCCGCCGTCTTATTTACAGTCGGGGACTACGTACTACTAATGTGAATGAAACTGTTCAGGTTGGGTTATGATTTAGCAATAACACATAATTTATCTAATGAGGAGACATTTAAGTAAAAAGAATGAAAGGAAAATTGCCATTTTGTGAAACTCTGTTTTCTCCAGGCTTAAATGAGAAGGTTTTAGTTTCATCTCTGCAGGATGTGATTAGCCTAGCTTAGCACAAAGACACCCATTCACACACATCATGAACTGATACCACAGGCCTTCAGGAGCCATCTGGGGTTCGGTCTCTTACACAAAGACACACGGACGTGCCGACTGGGGGAGCCGGGGATCGAACCGCCGACCTTCTGATTAGTGGACCAGCGGCTCCTGAGAGGAAGAAACTATTTGCTAGTTCCATCCGGACAGAAGAAAATCTACCTTCCAACATCTCATTTACATGTTGATGGCCGACCAGCCGTCCATCCTGTAGTCAGCTGGTTCAGTTCAGACCGTGAGAAGCTGACAGGACATTTGAGACGGTCTCCATTTAGAACAGATTAACAGAGTTTTGTTGAGCCTAAGCTGGATACAGTGATCACAGCTGAGGGTTATTATCTTTCCTTTCATCCTGTGAGACCTTCCTGAGACTCTATCATGTTAATGCACTCCTTTAGAAAAACCTTTAGAGACCTGATTAGGCGTTTACATGAACACAGAAAACAGGTTTCTCCATCAGACATCCAGCTGTGCCGACAGGTTTATTCATAAAACTGGAGAGAGGAAGGAAACCAATACACCATATCTGTATCTGATCAACTATCAACACGATCTGTATTCGTTTCTGTGCTCTGAATGGTGACACAACACAGGAAGGAGTTGATGTATTTATTAGATAATGAATTTAGCTTCAGAGCAACACTTCTTATCACAGGAACAAGAGAACTATCTAACTAACTTTCTATATTTACAGAGGACAGATATTATTATACTCATAAAAAAGTACTTGTGGATACTCGTTTCAGCCGAGTACAAATACATATGTATAAAAATACACATTAATGAAACTGCTAGTCAGCAACTTAGTGCCGGTTTCATGAGGGCTGAAATTATACTGTTGATGTTTTTAATAGATATTTTGAACAAACATACAATGCTGAACTACATCAGTCAGGGGGGGTCTGGGGGTCCTCCACCAGAAGACTTCATTTCTGCACCAATTTATGGTGGAAACGTCTTTATTTATATAAAGAGAAACACAATTAAGGTGGCAGGTGACAATTCAAAATATAAAAAATAACAGAATATAATGCAGAAACCAGCAGCTTGTTGTTTCAGCTCAAGTTACTTTTTTGGACAAAGCACATTTGTTTCTTCTATATTTCAGTTGTATTGCATGTTTTCTTATTGTGCATTGTTTCATTTGTTATTGATGCCGTATTCCAGACTGCTTGGCACTGGGAAAAGATGCATGCTGGTGCCTGACGCCGAAAGTTAAAAACATGGCTGACCGTGACAAACATTTCTTGTTGCTGTTTTTTCGGAACATTTTTAACAAAAGTTCTCAAAAAGTGATGGAGACATTCTGATTCTGACCTGTCCCCAGCGTCCCCGGCGTCCTCAGTGTAAATGACCCCTGTCTGTCAATTCTTTTAAATGTCCCGCCCCATCCTGGCTGTGATTGATCAGTTCACTAAAACAGACATTGACAAGCAACCTTCTGCACACGGCTGCTTGAAAGACACCTGAGCTACTCCCTCGTCTCTCTGCGGCGACAGCGATCGGCAGGCAGGTGAGAACAGGAACAGGTGAGCGTCACGTAGCGCCCAGAGAACCTGACCTGGAGAGAGCAGAGGAGCTTGGGAGAAAGTCCCAGTACGCCAAAGAGTAAAATGTCCAGGCGCCGGTGCTGCATGGCGGTGCGTACCGGCCCACTTCAAGCACCGTTCAGCCACACCACAGTCCAAAATGAGGATTTTGCTTCAGTCTGTTAATTTTAAGATAATATCTTGCAGCTGTTATTACCATAATTTTAGAAAATGTAGAAAAAATCTTCAATAATAAATATAAAGATTATTATTTGTCTATTTTATACAAAAAAAGTCTGTCAACCGCAGATCGCGTTCACTTTTCTCCTTGTTAGCACTTTCTGAGTTAAAGTTCTACGGGTCTTCTTAAAAGTCTTTATATTGAATCTTATATCATTTGAAAACTTGTTTTCTAGAGCACAATGTTAGCATGTCTATATGTCATATATCTATAAGATGTGTTCATGTGATTTTCATACTAAGTCTGTTTCTTTGCTCTTATCGCGAGACATTTACAGAGGTTTATTTAAATAACTTATTCTCTTTTTAAGTGGCATTTTATCTGTAAATATGCAGAAATTAAAAAGGTCCGACACAAACATGACCGGTATCTTTTGAATAAATCAATGAAAAATGTATATTTTGATAGGCGCTTCTGGAAATGTCGGGCCATGCGGTGTATTATCACAATAAAACCAAAGAAATCGATCTGCTCCTTACTTACGTAACTAAAACGAATCAATGTTGACTTTTTGTTTCACACAGGAAGGAGACACCGGCCTCCTGGGTGAAAGCGTAAGGAGGCGGTCCAACACTTATTAAAGATCTACTTTTAGCGTTGAACCGTGACGCTAAAGGCCGCCATGTGCGTTGGTACCAGACGCCGAAGGACGTGACAAAGCTGGAGCAACATGAACGTGACACCCACCTTTCATCACAGTCCATTAAATGGTTAAGAGTTCAGTCAGATGGCTCCTGGAGGAAACAGGAAGACTCTCATAGTTTAATGTGCCACTCCAAGAATTCCCTTTTTCTCTGAGACCCCTGATGAATACAGCCCGTCAGCAAAAAACATCACTAAAGTACAAAATGCTTCTGGTCATTCGTCAGCGTCGACAGCATCTAACCAGAGTAAAGAGGTCTTGTTTCAATTACAGGTTAAAATAGACTCTAATTTAAAAGCTGCAAACACACTATTTGAATGCAAAGTCAGACAATTAAATGAGTCTCCCGAGTGCATTAAGAAGAATCAGCTGTGAATTAGCACTTAAGAGAAACACAATGGCCTCTGTTTTCTCTCCCCCCTTTTTCTTTTGTCCCCCCGCTCTGCCTTTCAGCCTCCGGGAGCAGAATCCAGCAGAGGAGTCCTTTCAGTTGTTCTTTTCTCCCTCCCCTCGTCGTGTCTTTCAGGCTCAGCGGAAAGAAAGGAGGCTGAATTGGGGCCTAATCTTCTCCTTGTACACGTGAATGTGAATGTGTGCGGCCTCGGATCGTCCTCTTCGCCTGATAAAGAGGGCTGCAGGTGCAGGACGACGGCGGGCCATAAAAGAAAAGAGAGAAAGAAAGAAAGCAAAGAGGCCTAAGCTTTGATGGCACATGCCTGTTCCTGGACGCTGGGCCAAATTTACAACACCCCCAACTCACCCCCACCACCAACTGACCCCTTATCCGAATCAGGCGTCCTCAAGCATATGAGTGTTTAAAGATTTCAATTCAACAAAATCTTTCTGTTAGGTTTTAGGTTTTATTGTGATGTGTTTGACTCTTATTTTGCCATTTCCCCTTGTTTGCTGGTTGTTTCACTCCCTGGCCTCCGTGTTCTAGTTTAGGTTCTGTCTGCCAGCGTGCACGCGTTCCCTTTTATTCTGTTATTTGTCGCACGCTTTACTTTCCTGCAGTCTGGATTACTGTAACTCAAGTCTCATCGGGATCCCTAACAAGAGTCTGCAGAGACGGCGGTATGTGCAGAACATCGCTGCAAGGATCCTCCTGAGAGTGCAAAAGTACGAGCCCCCACCTGAAAGAACTACCCACCCCTGTAACCACAACACGATCCCTCCGCTCAACAAACTCAAACTGCCTCCTTCTCCCCAGGACTAAGCTCAGCACCATGGGGGATCTGGAACTCCCTCCCTGACCATCTGATGGCCCCTCAGACTACTGAGACTTTTTTAAAAGGGCTAAAAACCTTTATTTTTAGCTGAATGTATGAATTTTAATTAACGCTTCAAGTTGTTGCATCATCTATTTGTATTTTATCTTGATGTTCTTACCTTGCTTTTATGATCTTAACTGCAGCACTTTGAGATTTGCTTCTAATGTAAAGTTCATTACAAATTTATTAATGCTATATTTTGTAATCGTTGGTGTCCAGAGCTTTGTTCCTGTTGTGTCCCACCCGTGCACGCTCCCTGCCTGATCATTGTGTATAAATGTTTGTTTCTACGTTTCATACGTAGGAACCTTTTGCGTTAAATAACTACGCTGCCTCAAACAGTGGGTTTATGAGGCGAACGGAGATGAGAACAGGTTGGTTTACACTGACAATAGCAGCGTGATCAGACTCCTAAACATCATGGTAAATTGATTTAGGGAAAAAAATATAATTGCGATTTTTCTGCCAAGTATTGCATTTACGATTTGATTTGAGATTTTTTTTTAAATTGAAGTTACTCTAAATTTCAATATTCACTGCCGGTCTATTTTTGATGGAAGCCGCGTCAAGCAGCGCAGAGCAGATGAAGCGGGCAGGAAGTCAGAGACAGAACGGCATAGAGAATCTGGTCGATTTTCAAAATAAAATACCCTGTGTAGACTCCCGAATGTACATCAACAGTAAACACAGTTAAAACAGACAAAAAAAGAAACAACTTAACTACGTAGCTACTTAACGATGGTAGAAGCACAAAAATGAAGGACAGCTGAACAAATAAGCGAAATCAGACAGGCAAAACGCTCTTATTCTGAAATGCTCCGTGTGGGAAATGAGCATTTCCAGCATTTCTGGCGCTTGTGATTGGCGAGCAGAACAGAGTGGATTCGTAACTGCATGACTGTTTAAAACGGCTCAGATATATAATTACCTACATTTTAATGTGGAACGATCTACAACCGATATTTTCCTGGGTTTATTTTAGGTTTTGGAAAGAGAATAAATCGTACTTCTATCAACCAACCAGGAGCAGCGTTTGACCAGATCTTAGAAAAATAAAGCCAAGAAATAATGATCCATTTTGCATTAGAGTCAATGGAGCTCATCCATGAAAGTGTTGGACTTCAGAGTGAATCCTATACTGCGCTGTGATTGGCCAGCTGTGTATTTGGGGCGTGGCTTAATGAAGGGTCAATTGCCAATTCGAGTTGAAAACGATTCATCAGCTCTAACCCATAATGATAACAAGACAACTTCATTTGAAAATTTAGTTCCTCCTGTTTGGAGAAACTAGTCGCCTGCAGCTCAGCTGGGATTTTGGCCCTTTCTTCCTCACAAACAGTCTTCATATCGTTCTGATGGCCTCTTCAGTGAAACTTAATCGTTTCCATAAATTTTCGATTGGATTCCGTTCAGGTGCTCGGCTGGGGCATTCCAGCAGCTTTAATTTATTTCTCTGAAACCAGTTTGGGGTTTCCTTGGCTGTGTGTGGGACCATTGTCTTGAGATGTCCGCCCTCGTTTCATCTTCATCATCCTAGATGAGGCACCAACAATGTCTCGGTGCATTTGTCCATTCATCCTCCCTTTAATGAAGTTTGTCAGCACCGTATGCTGAAAAACAGCCCACGCCGTGATGTTTCTGGGGTGATTTTAACGTCATTTGTCCTCCAGACATGGTTTGTATTATGGTGTGTAAAGAGTTAAATGTTGCTCTCATCTGCCCAGATTCTCCCAGTATTTCACAGACTTGTCCAAATGTTATGCAGCAAACTTTAAACGAGCTTCAGTGTGCTTTTTCTTCAGCAAGGAGTCCTGTGTGGTGAGCGTGCGTACAGGCCGTGGTGAGTCCATTAATTATTGGTTTCTTTGAAACAGTTTGTCCCTGCCAGTTCCAGGTCTGTCTGAAGCTCTCCAAGTGTCCTTGGCTCTTTGGACACGTCTTCTGATAATTCTTTTCACTCCTGTCAGAAATCTCGCGAGGAGCACCTGGTCGTGGCCGGTTTTCCACTTCTGGATTATGTTCAAGTTCAAGGAGTCTTTATTAACCCCGAGGGGAATCCGTTGTGGCCCCGACAGTGTTCGCTGGAACATTCAGAAGTTTAGAAACCCTTCTGTAACCAATGACATAACTAAGGTGACGAAGGTCTTGAGAAAGCTCTTTGCATATGCATATATATATATATGCATATATATATATATATATATTGTTAAACATTCATGCCAATAAAGCTAATTTGAATTGAATTGAAGAAGTTCGTTGTTAGGCCACCATTTGTGGTTGAACCAGCTGATATTAATTTGCACTGAAGGGGCAGGACTGCTTTCTAATTACTGATAGATTTCAGCTGATGTCTCGGCTTTCTGTGCCTTTTTGCACCTCCCTTCCTTCATGTGTTCAATAATATTTTCCCCTGTGCCATTTTGTTTTTTTTGTATGTATGGATTACTTGGGCTGTTACCTACGGAAGCCCTAAGCAGACAACCATTCAAATATAATTTTGACCTTGTTTTCTCGTGATAACTTAATAACTTTCTCATGATCTTGAGATAATAAACCATAACTGAAGACGGGTCGGCCGGCGCAGGAATTTCTTCAGCTGATGGGGAAATGAAACCAAACGTTGGGATGCGCACAGGCTTGTATGTTCATGCATGTGAAAGAGGGTGAAATTATGAAATAGAATATTTTTAAAAAGCTGGTCTTCAGTGAGGATCTAAGATGCGCTGACCCTGTAAGTCCTGAGCTCCACCAATGAGCTATCCAGTAAGCTGAAATCTATGCTGAAATTTTACCATTAAAACACGTGTTAAACTACTGTTTATTTTTATCTCGAGATCATGAGAAAATTATCTTGTTATCGCACGAAAATGGAATAAAAAAAATATTTGGATGGATGGCCGCTTAGGGCTTCTGTAGTTACCAACATTTGGTGAAAATATAATTCCAATCTGGCCCTTTAGAAATATGTTTACTGAGAAAAATAGTGAAACATTTAATACTTATTTTACCTGTAAATGTAACTGGTTGGTTGTATTTTTTTGCACACTGTGCTTGTAAATCATTTTTCCAATTTGCACCTATCTATTTTTCTGAGTGAGTGAAATCACCGTACTGTAGAGCCCTGAACAAGGTAAGAAAATTTGTGCATGTACAACATTGAAGCTCGGTTTTGAATGTCAAAACGTTTTGTGTGTCTTCTGATCTTTGTCTGCAGACATCTCCAAACCTTCCTCCTATATTTTACAGCACTATGTTGCATTGACCCAAACCGGTCACTTTTAGTTCTGGGGTTTTGAAAACATTGATGGTCCCACAGTTCATGTGGACAAACACCATCTGACCTTTTAAAATCCAAGAAAAACTCCGCAGCTGTTTAGTGAATCCGCTCATCTTCAGTTTTTGTTGCTTTAAAATTTCAGATGAGCTCTTATCTGCTCCATGGGGGGCAACACAAACCCTCAGGTGCATAAAACGCTTCAGAACCCTGTTGATCGCATCAAAAATGCAGCTGAAAAACTGTTTTTCTGACCTCACAGCAGTGTTTGGTTGAAGAAACAGGAGGGAAGACGTGCAGGTCTGTCAGACGGCGATTGAGTGATCGCTGACCTGCGAGGGAACTTTGACTCGTTGACCCACGCTGCTCTCAGGGTGTTAACGCTGCTGCCGGAGAAACAAACCTCAAAGCGGCCGTGAGCCGCAACCGGACTTCAAATACAACAAAAATGTTGCTAACGGCTGCTGTCTCCGGCGAGATTGACTGAGGTGTCTCACTGTGATCTGATCGGACCGGTGTGGACCAACGGTGTCACTGGAAAAGTTCAGTGGCAGCACCTGAGCAGGTGAAATGAATCGGTGCTAATGAGAGAAGGAAAGCATAAGTGACGGATCGTAAGCGTGAAAAGATCTGCAGACATTTAACTTGAACCCCGAGACACTGGCTGAATTACAAGCTCAAGTTTTCACTGATTAGACGCCTGAAGCAGACCAGCTGAGCTGTCAGTTTACCTGAAGCTCAGCATGTTTAAGATGCCAAAGAGATTACCAGGTAACTAACCAGAAGATGTTTTATTAGCTAAACATAATGCTAAAGCCAAGGCTAACTGTTTGGCTGATAAACTAAAAAACTGTTTGGTTCAGGTTCGCTAACTCTTAGTAAACTGGTTCAGTTGCTAAAGCAAACAACTAGCTGCCCAAAACTTACTCTGAACCTGGTTTCCAAACTTATTATCTAGCTGATATGATAGCATTCACACATGGCATCAGTTTGTATTTGTTGCTGTAAATTTTACTGTTGGAATTCTTTCCTTTGCTTTCCCAGAGTCACAGGATGAGATACACGTCCATTTTCTTCCAGGGCAAATTTAGCCTTAATACTGGAAACGGGGAAACTGCTAGCTTAGCTCCAGCTTTTCAGCTCCAAAGCTGTGATTTACACGTCTTATCCTGCTTGTTAGCCGCACGTACAAACATTGTAGTTTAAAGATTTCAGAAGTGTTAGGAGGATCCGCTGAAAGAAATTAAATAAAACCTCCATAACTATGTTTTCAGTGGTGTATAAAGACCTCGCATAATGAACAGTTATGTTTTTATCACCTTAGAACTGCAGACACGGCGGGTCCTCTTAAATGGAGGTCACCATGTTTCTACAGTAGCCCAAATGGACAAACTGCTCTACAGAGCGCATGTTATCGTTACATTGAGTATGTACAAAGAAGAGAAAGTAGTCGTTTGGTTTATTAGAAGCAAGAAGAGAAGTGAAATATGGACACGTGTTATTTAGCTCAGAGCCATCAGATGTCGGCCACCGTAGCTTCTCCTGCTCGCTTAGAAATGGAGGGTGAGCGGTGACTGACGGTGCGTTCATGTGCTGTCGGAATAATCAGATTGTTTTTCCTCCCTAAATCTTTATTGCAAAAAGAGAAATAAAGTGAACATGGGACATAAAGAAGTTTAGAAACATATGAGAAGACACAAATTATATAAAGATATTTAAAGAGGATCAGATGTTGACAGTTTTCAGCCTTTTTGTTGTTGGATTTAATTCATATAATGTAGAACCTCATGGAGAAAAAGTACAAAGTTAGTTTTTTACTGCTGAATGTACAGTTGCTATTAGAAAACACATTTATTATAAAGTACTTATTTTGTCCGAGGAGCAGGTGAATGCACAGCGAGCTGTTTGTTGCAGTTTGCAGCCCTCGCCACTAGATGCCACTAAAAGTAAAACACACTTGAGCTTCCCTCCACGGCCCCCAGTCTCTGAGCTGAGCTCGGCTAAACCCTCTCTCCGTCTCCGTGTCTCTGCTGAACCTCGTCTCTTGGTTTCCCTTCGGCGCCGTCAGGCAGATCACCAAGAACACAATCTGTCGCGGTGCCGACCGGCTGCCAGCGTCTGAATAAATCATCCGCCTCAGCTAGAGGTGAATCTGTTTGATTTCATGTGTGACCCAAATAACAAGCCCCGAAGTGTGTTCGTGACAGAGATAAACCTGGAGTCCACACATCATTGTCGACCTGCTTCAACTCGTGTCTGACACTTTAATTACACTGAATACTGTAAACAGGTTGTTTTTTTTTCCTGTAAAAACATTGTCATTAAAAGCTTCCATATTTATTTATAAATCATATTTAGCTGACGCTTGGTTTCCTCTTTGGTCTGAGAGATTGGCAGGAACCTGCATTTAAATTTGTATTCAAGAATTGATCTGGTTACTCAGGAAATGAAAGAGCACAGTTGGAGTTTAAAATCCGAAATTAGTAGAAAAAAAGACCAATTAATCTAAAAATGGAAAGTGTAAATTCCATGTTAACCTGCAGACAGCTGAGAACAGAAATGATTTTTAATGTGACATAACAGGTTTTATTTTTGTTCCTTTGTCCATCGTTTGTTTTTGCTGCTAAACTGAACCAATAATAGTTCTGGTTGATTTCATCTGCAGTTTAATGACGGTACTTCTGACCATCTTTGTGCAGCAGTTAGATAAAGAAACGTCTCCTCGGTTAGACACAGATGCTGTAGTCTGTCTTCAGCCGCCTCCTCAGTGACCCTCGCTGTTTATTAGTTTGTTTATTATGATGCTTATTAGCGTTGGTGGTCGCAGGCTGCTGGCACAGCGGCGGCTTCCTCCCCCGCATGTCTGACAATTAGTCATGGGAGGAGGGGGAGGAGGTGGGGGTGAAGCTGCTGGGAACGGGTGGGTGGGTGAGGGGGGGTTTATTGCCAATGAATTAGTGTCGTTTTCTTTTCACACGCCCACTAACTAACCTCCCCCTCCTCCCCCCTCTCTGCCCACTAAATGGTTTGTGGCAGGCAGCCCCGCCCCCCCATAACGCACCTGTGCACGATGAGGATGAGGAGGAGGCGTCGGCTGTCGCTCCCTGCAGCCGTCAGGTGGGTTTCAACAGCGCCGTAAACTGACAGGGTGAACTCCTGAACTCAGAGAAAAAAAAACACCCAGCAGACACTGTTCTGATTTTAGGTTTTAAACGCTGCTTTAAAGTCTTTCTTATAATTGATATTATTAATAACGGCTGCTGCAAACAGAGGATTATCAGATCGGAACTGATTTTTAAACAGATGTACTGACAGAGTCCAGCCCAGTCTCAGGACCACACGCATGCGTTTACACTAAAAGGTTTCAGAGTGGCGGTTCGGGGACTTGGGATCTTACAAAATCTCGCGTGATCAAACGTGACTTCACACAGAAACAAAGATGGAGGCAGATTGTTGTCATCAGCTGGTCGACCTTGGCTGTTTCTCAATACCGAGTTCGCCAAGTTCCGACTTCTGTACTTTAAAGCTCGGACTTGGCGAGGAACGTCTAGAACGGGAGCACGCAGTCCGTCCTTCAGCAATTGGAACAGCAGCGGACTTAATGACGGCTGGACTCCGATAGCGGTCGGGAAATCTCCGAAAACGTCGATGCAAATTTTCTAAATCAGCTCTGTCTTGAGAAATCAACCCCATATTTGGAGTTTAAATAACTTTATTCCTGCATAAAAACTACTATATGTGACACGAGAACAGCAGTGTTATAACTTACAGTTGAAAGTTTTCTCCTCTGACATTTCCACTTTTTGGCGGCGAAATGCATTCTGGGATATCTGTCACCACTGATGCAGGCTCGGTGAAACGGGAGCGAGAACACATCCGGGTATCTGACTGTACTTGGCTAGACTTTTGAATGGGAACAGCACTTTGGCTGCGACTGATGACGTTTCACCAGAACACGAGAACGCAGGCTGAGAAACCGCTCGTTTGTGTTTGTGCTGTGTTGTGGCCAGAAAAACAAAAAGAAGGGAATCAAACTTGAGGCTGAGAAGAGGGAATCAGCAGGTTTCTACATTTTACAGAGCAGAAGTTACACAACACGCTGGGGACGCTTCCCGCTCGGCTCGACCTCATTGGCTGCTGCGGGTTTCTGATCGGGGGGGCTCCGACCCAGTCTGCGACCTTCAGATCACGTCTGGGCCGAGAATCTGATCGCCGGCTGGAGAACGGCGAGCGATTGAGGAGGGGAAAAGTAAACTTGCAGTGCAGCTCCTGAAACAGTACGTTTAGCATCACACATGGACTCACGCCTGCCGCGCAGATAAACTGTGGAACAACCTGTAAAGGTGTTATTGCCCGTTTCGCTCCAGCTGTCAGAGCTGCGGTTGCGATGATGCTGGTGGGACCGTGGCGTTCAGTTCAGGGATGGCTCCGGGGTTAAAGCTGTGTGAGGCCGGTCTTTAAGGCCCCGTTGGGGCTTCCAGATGGCAGCAGAGGGAGGAGATGATAACAGGGGAGCTGCTGCCTCTGACCTGAAGGCGTCTTCCACACATCTACTCTACATATCACTTTTATATACACGTTTGCTTTTTGTGCGCAGCATGAAGGAACTTTATTCAACCCTGTGTTGATCGATGAATCCAGGCTGGTGAGTCTGCAGAGCCCCTCTGTCTGCTGCTGCTGCAGAACTAAGGCTGCGATCAGCCTGCAGGCCTTAATGCTCAGTTCAGAGATTTATTTCAGATCCGTTCTTTTGTTTGACAGTTCACATTATAGTTTAAAGGTGGCCCAGATCAGACTCCAGTGTGAACTGAAAGTGACCCGCATGCGCAGAAGAATATTGGTCCTTTCAGATAAGAAGTTTGCGCAGCGTGGAAGTGAAAGCCCATAACACGTCTCTCGTCGCACGCACGCATGCACACGCCGAGCGAAGGAAACAGAGCCACGGAGGTTAGCTCGCGTTTTTCAGTGTCCTCTCACAGGTCATATTTCTCCAAAATTGTGACGTGTTCACAACTTTCATTACTGGCGCCCACCTCCTCTCCTCATTCGCCGACAGTAGCCGGTAACTCAGAGAGTTCATGGGTTTCAGGTGGAAGAAAGACGGACGGACAGGTGGAGGAGGACGAGAGTCACATGGTTAATTATGGCTTTTTATGGGTCTTTCTCAGATTCCTTGTGACTTGGCTGTCATAAAAAGATCAGATCTGAGTCACATATGGGCAAAAAAAACGGATTTGGGCCACATTGGCCTGCAGTCTGAACGTAGCTTAAGTGTCTTAAGAGGCTTTTTGAGCGGAGCAGTGGAGCTGATTGTCCACGTGATCCTCTGCACATGTTTGTACAACACGGACGCTTGATCAAGGCGCTTGACCGGCTTCCCTTTTTCACGCTCTGGCTACTCTTTAGCGATTAGCGCACATGCAGGGCTCCGCGTGGTCAAGTTCACAAGAATAAATATGCAACCTCTGGTTAGAATTTCAAAATAAAACTAGTGGTTAACATTGTGAAACGTTGCTACTTGGTTAGGTTTGGGTTAAAGTAACTTCGCTATGTTATGTATTTTAATTAAAAAGAATCAATGTTGACTTTTTGCTTTTACACAGGAAATGGACAGTCGGTTAAAGTTGTTGTTTCTGACCGACCTGTGAATTGTGGTTGGACTCACGTTAGTACCAGGTGTAAACACGGCCCTCAGGTCCATGTTTTCAGTGACAGACACCATCCTACCAGTTTGCATGTTAGGTAATAAGCTGCTCCTGAACAGCCAACAAGGAAAAACAGAAAAACCCTTTCCAAAAGTATGAGATGAGAAAACATCCAACTCTTACCTGCCACAGGAATAGGATTTCCCAGGGACCCCGCGTAATCTAGAACACCCCCCCCCCCACATCTGTGTTTCATGTATTTTCCCCACAGTTACTGGCATTAACCCCATAAACAAACTGTCACAAACCAAAACTTTAAAGCTAGAAAACGTCATCAGGAAAGTAAGTTAATAATTCATTACTATCCTGATAAAAGTATAGGTGATGTGAGGAGATGCAGAAACGTTATTAACTGTTGTTGTTCGGGGTCTCCTGCACCAAGATCAGCCTCCTGGATTTGCACCCAGAATGCTGTCAAAACGTAATAACACCATAAACATGATGAGTCGCAAAACTTCCCAGCGATTTGTTTGTGATATTTGAAATGATGTGACTTTCCTTCAGCTTTTAGATCAAAATAAACCACCTGCAGTTAGTTTGTATTTATACTTTATAGTTTAATTTATATCTTTTTTCATTAGCTGGTGTTGTAAAAACTCTATTAGCTCGGCTTCGTGTGATAAAAGCTGCCTCAGGTTTTCTCGCAGCAGCTCCAGTTGTTGCTGTTAAAGAGCTTCGCTTGTATTTGGAGAATGTGCCAGGTGATAACAGACTCTGTCAGGTTTAACGACCTCTGTGTATTTTCACCTCCAGCGTTGCTTTTCTTTTTCTTTCCCTGCGCGACGACTTGAATTTACGGCCCCATTCAGGAATCTTATCTGCAGCGATCGACCATAAACTAACACCTAACAACGACACTTCAAAGCTGCAGCGAGAGGCCGAGGTGCCAAAAAGCAGCCCGGCGCTTTAAGGGAAAAGATGTGCAGACTGATGAGGTGTCGTAGATTACTGTCGGGGGGAAAGGAGGACTTACTGAAAGGAGCTAAATGTTCCTGCAGGTGGGGGAAAGGCCACACCAGCCCTGAGGGGCTCCGGGGCAGTTTTAACATGAAAACCAGCTTCCACGTCGGGTTCAACTGGTAACTCAGATCAGCTTTTCCCTCTAGTTCACATATTCTGAAACAGCAGGAATAAAATCAGTCACTTCTTGTCACTGAGGATCCGTCCACACGACTACACGCAGCAGAAGGTCTTTAAAAGTCAGACCTCAGAACTCAGTTTGGCTCTTATCCATCACGCAAAGCAGAAACTCGATGCTGCTGACTCGGGCCGAACGATTACTTGCATTTGCAATAATATTGCGATGTGATAATGATCGCAAAGGCTGCGATTACACTTTGGGTAGCGCGTCCCAGAAGCTCCGCAGAGAAAAGGTAGCAGGTCTGTTTTTGATGAAAGCCGCGTCTAGCTGCACAGAGCAGATCGAACCAGGCAGGAAGTCAGACACAGAACGGCAGAGAGAATCCCGTCAATTTTCAAAATAAAACACCCTGTGGAGACTCCTGATCGCAAAACAACCACAAACACGTGTTAAAACAGACACAAACGGAAATCATTTAACTACGTAGCTACTGAATCACAGTCGAGGCACAAAATGCAAACACTGGTTACCAAATCAACAAAATCTGAACATGTCAGCAAAATCAGGCAGGCAAAGGCTCGTGTGCAACAGAAAGACACGTGTAGTACGTCAGCTCTGTGACGGCGTTTCAAACCAAACTGTCCGGTCCGAAAGAGGCCCAGTCCGTTACAGCCGGAGCACTGCGAACCAGCAGCATCAGCCGGATACGTGGGGATTACTGAGGTCGTCTATTGGACGCTAACAAAAGTTAACAGTCGGTTAACTTTTGTGTTGAACCTCAATCTGAGCTTTTTGGGGGTTTTTTTGCTTGTGGGGAAACAGAAAAGGATTTTGCTGAGAGATGGACTCCTGGGAGATTTAAAGTGAGATGAGGACTCATGACCTGCTGGTTGAACTGTGGGTTTTGTATTGAGCGTTTAGGCCAACTGTACAATACTCTGTGAGGAACTTCCTGTCGTCTGTAGGCCGACCTGATGATATTATATATCATTTACTGATGTGACTTGACTCTTAAATGATCTTTCTCTGGAGTTATTAGAATTTGATACTTCTTCTACACCATTGCACTTAATAATAATAATTCATGCATCACCTAATTTCATCCTAACAGAAAGGCCTGGCTCACAGGAAAGTGTTTAATCTGTCTTAAACTGTGTTGGTCATAGTATTCAATGATTTATTGCTCGTCTCTTTCATCACATATTAAATCACAATCGCAACATTTGTAAGAAAAACTGCAATTAGATTATTCTCCAAAATGTTTCAGCTCTGCTGCTGACAGAGTTTTAGTTTGGTGCTTTTACTAAAATATTCTGTACAGTGTAAATAACACTTCTACACTGTGCACGTCTCCCCGTATTTACTTTACGGCGACTCCCAGTCTGTTTTTCCCGCCGCCACAGTCTCTTCGTCCTCCCATGTTCCTCTCTGTAACGGTTCCACTCGCCGTCTGCAGAGAAATCTCTGCTGTGGTTCTTCACCATCGCTGCTTTCCGTTCGTCTCCAGTAGAACTTTCTTCTTTAGGCGAATCTTCTGCAGCTGCGGAGTAGACAATGTGCTTCCTGTTTACCCCGACACGCTCGGTGTACGTGAAGGAGTTAAAAACTCAGTGGTGAAACAAAAACGTAATAGTGTGGATGCAGCCTCAGTGAGCTGTGATGCTCCTGCTGTCTGCTGGGGGACAGTTTGCACAGTTTGTCTTCTTCACGTTAAAACGTTCAGAGTAACATCCAGCTCGTCTCAGCTAGCGTCGGGCCGATGGCGTATCCTTCCCCGATTCGTCAGCCGGCTGTCACATGACGGCTCTCCGGAAGAAAAAGTGATCTGATCTTGATGCCTCTGCTAGCAGCTCTTCTAACGTCGAAGCTCCTGCAAACCTGGCCTGGTAAAATAAATGGTTCAATATAATCGATGCCTCCAGGCGGCGATGAGTCAAACAGACGCTCTGCTTCCTGTTCACAGCGGCATGCACACCTGAGGACAGAGACTGTAAACTTTGACCAGAAAGTTTGCGGCTCACAGATGGACTGAGAAGAGAAACATCGTTCTCTGCTCGCCTCGGCCTTTAAAAAGACTTGAAACCAAGAGAACTGGTCTGATTTGAAATGATGCACGACTATTTTAATTATCGATGCATAAATGAAAATCTTACGCTTCTTGTGGTTGTTCTTGTCCCCTGTAACCTTTTCTATGCCGCTGTTGTGTCGAGGTCGCTCGTGTAAAAGAGATCACGGATCTTAACTGGTTAAATGTGGTTAAAATAAAATGAAAGTCTCATCCTGTTTCAGTCAAGCAGAACCGGACGGGACAAGATTCAGGTCTGAAATACCACAAACACCATTAAAGTTAAATATCAGCTGGACGTCTGATGGTGGCGGCGCCGGCCCTTTCACTCACCGAGGCTGGGCCGCAATTAATCACGAGCCCCTCGCTGTCGCTTGTGTTCACTAATTAGAGACTTCAGGGAGAGGCGTGACAGCGAGGTGTCCCTGAACCTCTCACCAAAACACTAATTAACAAAGTGTTTAGGCGTACGGTGGAGAGAGATCAGACCGGGGGAGGAGAGCGAGCGAGAAGAACACGATGGTGGTGGTGATGATGACACGCCGGCGCACAGAGCGTCCCGCCCCCGCCAGCCAGACGGCAACATGGGTTATTTACACTGATGAATGAATTCAGCAGATGATGAAACGCTGGGAAAGAAGATGAAGATTCTTACTGTCATCAATAAGACATGAAGAGACGAGCGTCACGCTGCGGGAGGAGAGAGTCAGAACGACTCGTTACAAAGCTAAAAGAAAGATTCTTCTATCAGCTCGCAGCATCTTTAGCTCACACAAACACTTCTGTGGGCCTTTCATCCACTTTTTCCCTTTTGGGATGTGAGGAAGGGAGAATGTGAACAGGCTTTACAGCTGTGCTGCTGCCGAACGACAGGAACCTCCTGACCTGCAGATTCAATCTTAGCTGTGATCAGATTTAGGTGAAACAGTTCTTAAGATCAGAGAAGTTACATGAGCATCCTCACTTCCCAAAGTCCAAACCTCCGCTGTTCCACCAGGTGGTGTTCGCTAACGTTGTTGATCCACGTGGCTGCTCTTTTATTGCTTTAACAAAGTCAACAACTAGATACCGTCTCATTTTATAATATAATGTAAAGGCTATATTTAACTAAAATGTTAAATGGAAATTAACATCCGTGGAGGCCAAATGTTGGAAGGCTACCCGCTAAATATATCCTGCATATAATTTCTGGCGTTCTTGTTGGTTGTGTGTCGCGCTTAAATTGGTCCCCGATGTACCAAGTTATCTAAAATCGTGTAACACACGGATTAGACATTTATGTTGCATTCGCTTCTTCATGCTGAACAGTTTGCAGCTTTATCCCGTGTGAAAAGGCCTTTTATCCAGCAATCGTGTGCTTCCACACAGCGGTCCGGCTTTACAGGAAGCAGGTTCTACCGTCTTTCTGTCTCGTGTCACCAACTTTCTCTGCTCTGAGATGAAATCTGCTCCATGCCTTTCTTAAAATGCAACGAGCCGGCAGCTTGGCGCCTCGCTAGGTAGCGTAGTTTACGCAGGAGTTTAACTCAAGCGTTACTCCCAACTCGTCTCATATGGACCCGTTGGTGTTGCTTTTGCACATGTACTGTAGGGCTCCGTGGTCCAATTAGCAAGAATATATGTGCAACGTCCGGTAAGACTTTCAAAATAAAATGAAAGTCGTGAAAGGTCACAATTTGGTTAGTTTTAGGCACCAACACCACTTGGTTAGGTTTAGGAAAAGTTGGTGGTTTGGGTTAAGTACATTACTTCCTTAACTTTAAAGTCACGTTAGTTACATAAGGTTACATAACGTTACCAAAAACAATAAATGCTGACAAACACTGTCAGAACTGCTAAGTGGAGTTAATGGTTCTGTGCGGAGCCCCGGTGGCTCTAAAGGGGCCAAAACAAATTGTCAGGTTTAAAGTGACTCATAAAGCAATGTAATCTGGTGGAATGGCACGCCACCTTTAAGGCCATTTCAAGGTTTTCGCATGTCATTTCATGCCGTTTAGTCTGCGTTGATTTCTATTGTGCAGAGACGGCGAGCCATTTCACGCCGCTCAAGCAACACAAAGGAGGGAAACTGGGCGACATGCATGTTTAATTAAAGATGGTTAAGGTTAGCAACAAAGTACATGGGGGGGGTCAATGCTAGCATCGTTGGCTAGCTAGTTTGCTACTTTGACGTTGCTAATGCTATGTAGCGTGCTAACTTACGTAACATTAAAAACCAAAACATTATTTTGTGTAATTACTGTTTCACTCGGGAACCGAACGCCGGCCTGCTGGGTCAGCGACCAACTCATCCACCTGATCTCCCCTCCACCACCTCAGAGTCGGACTTTCACGGTTATTTATATCCCACACACGTTGATTTTACCTGTGACAGTAGGCGTAAAATGGCACGTTTCTGCGCAATACAAGTCAATGCAGTCAAAACGGCGTGAAACGACACGACGAAAATGCAAAAAATGCGCCAAACGACTCAAGAAATCAGCGTGTTGTTCATACACCTTGGCTTTAAAGCTGTTCAACAGATATACGTTCCCTCAGACCCTCGACATGGATCATGTGTCAGCATCAGCTGTAACTTGACACAGCGGCTGTTTGAGAGGAAACGCTGAGGTTAATTTTACATTTAGATGCAGAGCTCGGACGGTGGACTCAAGATATAGAGCTGGTGATTGTTGCATTTAAAGCCATTAAAGGGCTATTGCAGAAAAATGCAGAGCGTAAATAGAAACAAAAATGGGGTTTTCATTCGAACTTATAAAGTTTCAGTCTCCAGAATGTAAATCGGTCAGCAGATCAGTGACAACAAGTGAGTGTTTGAATCCGAGCAGAGCCTCCTCCTCCTCCTCCTCCTCCTCCTCTCCCACCTCGTACTCTTAATGCCTCGGTGTGTATTTTACTGCTAACACTTGATTACTTTTACCTCAGTAAATATTTGACGGTTTCTTCTGTTGGAGTATTTTTAAGTCTTTCGCTCTTCTTCTCTGAGCAGGAATGTCAACAGCAGCAGGCTGAGTTTTCCTGTTTAAATGTCATTTGTTTTACTTGTGTGTGGCCACAAAGCTCAGGAGGGCGGGGGGGCGTTCACAAAGTGACATTTTTACGGTAACAGTCGCCGTCTCTCGGCAACACACTCAAAGACCTATACACAGTGACGGCACACAATTGTGTTTGGCACCAGGGAAGTGTTAACTGGCTAATCCCTTACGGCCGCCCAGACGCTGCCTGCTGCTAATTCACCGCTCTCCACAAACCGGCCAGTGTTTACACACCAGACCTCCGTCACTCTGGAAGAATAAAAAGCTCTTCAGACGAGCTTTTTCTCTCCGCAGAAGAGCAAGCTGTCGTCTTTCAGCGTTCAGAGAGAAACTGCGGCGGAGAGTCGATTAAACTGACCGGACACGCCGAGAGAGAGAAACCTGACGCCATCAGACACACGTTAACCTGCGAGAGTCTGCAGGGTTAAAGTCAGTAACTTGAAAGCACAGCGTCTGTTTGGGAATGTAAACTTTTACATTTATTTATTTTTGTATGTTTAACCAAGAAGAAGCTCAGTGAGAAATAATCTCACAGGCCAGGAAAACAGCATGACAACACACAGGACAGAACAACACGTTAACACATCTTGTATGAAAGAATCCAGCCAATGGGAAACACTCTGCAGCCAGGAACTTCAGTCCCCGAGTGGAGCCAGCTCCTCTAACAGGAGAATCTTCCATGTTGAGGGTGCACAATATGAGACTTTTAAAAACCTGCTTGGCCGTGTTCAGTAACTGAACGCAAAGATAAAGAGGCCACACAGTTAACTGAGTAATTAGAAAGGACTGATGTACATAGGTGGATCTGCCTACGCGGGGCTAGAGAACGTGCAACATGCAGGCACAAAGCTGCTCGAACAAGTTCTTCTCTACCTTCAGAGGGGAAACAATAAATCTCATCTATGTTTTGTACACTGAAGGCAAACTAATCATTCATCCAAATACGAAGATACTTTGAACATTTTGTTTTAGCGTGACGAGACTCTCCACAGTCTGAGAGCGAGCTCGAGTGAAAGTCATGAATTTGGCTTTTTGGACATTTATATAAACTCATTTGTTTCAGGTTTAAAAGGAAACTGACATGTTGGACATTCTGAGTCACCTGAACTTTATCCAAACATACACTTTTAATATACTCAGATATATTGTGAGTTGGGACTCCACTGTGCATTTTGTAAAATATGAACAACAACGAGGATGACGACAGCCATTACATCTTCAGATCTTCCTCTCAGACTTGTCCCATGTAATGCAGAGAAAACGTCCCCACATCTGCATTTTTAGATTTTAGATGTATTTTAAAAGCAGGGATTTATATATATATATATATATATATATATATATATATGTATATATGAATTATTGTCCAGGAAAGATGAGACTTGTGATTAGATGCTAACTGCATTTCATTGGCTCTGTACCTGTAACTCTGCATAATGACAATAAAGTTGAATTTAATCTTTAAATCCATCGAAATGATGCATTTTTCATTTTCACGGCGGCAGAGGAAGAATTCAGATGCTCATTTACACGCTGTGAAAAAAACGCCACTGCAACTATTAGTATGTAAGTATCAGCAAAATGTACGCTTTATGCTGAAACTATAATATATTGTATTATTATAATCAATGTATTCATGCATAGTTTGCATTTTAGTCTCTGTAGGACAGTTATTTATTTATTTTGCACAAAATGTGAACATTAGTTTTGTGCCTTTCATTTAAAAGAGGCTGAATAAATATTTTTAAACACCCATTTCTCTTGTTTTTTGTGTTCTCGTGTCCTGCAGGCGAGTAACAGGCACAAAGTCAAGTTCTATATATTTAACAGATTTTCTGGGGGAAAGTGCTCAGACAGAAAAACTCTGACTGCTGCCAGAGATTTACAGTGAAATGTAATAACAAATATGTGACAGGTGAGAAATGTTCAGATCAGTCGTATTAATAAAGGAACATCTTATCTTGAAGTGATTTACACGTCTCATGTTCCTACATGTTGGGAAAATTCTCCATCAGGTGGGAGAAACAGACCTCGCAGCTGATTTATGAACATGAGCCACATAAAAAGAACCTGTCTAACTGACTTTAATGTTTTTTATTACAACAGAAAAAAAACATCTGTTCAGATTTCAGCTCAAATCCTAATTTTCTCCTTAAGTTAGAAAATATTATTTTCTTATTTGGGTCGAGATTTTAATCTTTTTATTTAAACTATTTTAAATTAAATCTGAAAGCTGAAACCAGGCTGCGTCTCTCAGCTCCTGAGAACTGGACACATTTGCTCTCAGAATAAATAAATTGAGTAAAAAATTCAGTTTCCGCTCCTGAAATGTGGAGAAGAAGAAAATCTTCTGAAATGTAAAATACTTAAATAAATCCCAGTGTGTGAGAGAGAGAGAGAGAGAGAATAACAGGCCTCTTCTGTTTTTCCCAGGAAGGTTTTTTTTAATGGATCTGGATGAGCAGACAGAGCGCAGGGAATAAAAAACCCTGTTGTGTTCATGCTTTATGCTTTCAGCCCCTAAAATAAAATAAAAAATAAAGAAATTACAAACACTGGATTCTTTTTTCTTTTTCAGACAGTCAGGAGGAGCATGCAGCAGGACAAACACAGACAGCAGGTCATTTTACAGCTTTAAATCAAACCAACACGGCTCAATAAAAAACATCTATTTCCTTTTTTTTTAAAAGTGCATCAGAGACAGCAGATCTTTGCATTCATGGTCAGACATCTCCAGAAACCTCTGACATAAATATATGATATTTCCTCTTCTAATCTCTGCCATGTGGGTCATAAAATAATAAACACAATATTAAAATAGGAAGAGAAAAGAGTGGCTGTTTATTTGGTTCACTAAATGCTTGTTTGCATTTTTATAGTTTCCACTTGAGTTTTTGTTCAGAAGACAAATTCTGCAACTGCAAAACATTTTTCTTCCTTTTGAATTAAACTTTTTGTTTTCGGGGGGCCAGAAAAGAAACCGCAGAGAGGCCTGAAATCTTTTAAAAAGTCATTAATCTAAAGACTTCTCTTTCACTTTGAGGAGAAAAGGCTGCAAACACAAAAGATCCGGATCATTTGTCAGACCCGATCGGACCGGAGCAGCAGTCTGCTGTGGAGGAATGTGCAGGAAAAGAAACTGATTTTAGTTTCTGACACTGACTCACAGGGGAAAGTAATTATGGAAAATCTGCAGGCTGTAATGAGCCTGTTGTTGTTAAGCGGAGGTCAGAGGTCAACCTGCTGTTTCTCTGCGTGATGGAGGTGTGATGGATGAATTTCTTTCTTTTCAGAAAAAATAACACGATAAAGAAAAAAATCCAAACCCCATCCGAGCTTCTGTCCCGGAGATGAAACTTTGTCAGTTTTTATTTTATAAAAAGAGTCCGAGTCCCGTCAGTGCACCGCCACCGCGGAGGCCGAGGAGGACAGCACCTCTCCGGGTCCGGCGGGGCTGCTCTGGCCCGTGGCTGTCTGCGGGGAGGTGGGGCTCAGAGACTGGGGCGAGTTCGCGAGGAAAGCCGGAATGTGCGTGTGCAGCCCCGGGAGGCCCGGCATCGCACCGGCGTGGGTTTGATGGGCACCGGGATGGCGGGCAGAGTCTGGCCCCCGTGACAGATGGACTTGAGCGGCACGCCGTAGGCTGAGTAGTCGCTGGTGGCCATGGAGATGGGGGCCGCGGTGTCCATCATCCCGGAGCCGTACATGTGCGGCCAGGCCGGGGTCAGCTGGCTGTGGAGCGGGTACCCGGTGGTGGAGAAGGCCGCCAGCCCGCCCGGCATCTTGTACTCTCTGGCGATGATGTTCTCGATGGCGAACGGGTGTTTGAAGCTGGACGGCTGGGACACCGGGCTCAGGTTGTACCCGCCCGTCATCTGCGGGAGGTGCGCGGCGGCGTGCAGCGCGCTGAGCCGCAGCTTGGCCTGCTGCTGCAGGTAGTGGGCCGCGTCCTGCTGCGGCTTGCTGGGCGCCAGCGGGTCCGTGGCCTGCATGCCGCCCACTTTAAAGCGCTTCCTGCGTCGCAGAAAACTCCCGTTCTCAAACATGTCGCCGCAGCTCGGGTGCAGAGCCCAAAAGCTGCCCTTACCGGGCTGATCCGGTCTGCGGGGGATCTTAATGAAGCAGTCATTGAAGGAGAGGTTGTGCCGCAGGGAGTTCTGCCACCGCTGCGTGTTCTCCCGGTAGTACGGGAACCGGTCCATGATGAACTTGTAAATCTCACTGAGGGGGAGCATCTTCTCCGGGCAGCTCTGGATGGCCATGGCCGTGAGGGAGATGTAAGAGTACGGAGGCTTCTGGTCGCTGTACGTGTTCCTCCCCGGGCGAGGCATTATTCTGCCGGACCGGACCGGACCGGACCGGATGAGTTCAGTCTCAGTGTGCGGAGAGCAGTGAAGACTCGCCTCACTTTCCCAAAGTTTGTCCAAACAGTTCCAACTCTTTAAAACGCCGTTACGCACGGAGAGGAGCTCGCCTGGTGTTTGGCACGCATGGTCCCGCGTCTGTCACGCAGCTCCGCCGACAAGTTGAGGAGAAGTTAAAGGAGCAGCGGCGGGTTCCTCCTCTGTGTCCTGCTGCGGGTCCCCGGCAGGTGCAGCGCGGTGTCCGTCCTCCTCCTTCCCGCTGCTGAGCTGCGCTAAGCGGCTGCTGCTGCCTCCTCCTCCATGTCCCTGTCCCGGTCTGTCCCGTCTGCGGGCTGGACCGCGGTGACAGCAGCAGAAAAGACCCCCGGAGAGGAGCTTCATTAATGGGCCACTTCTTCACCATCACATGATCACAGCCAGGAGGAGGAGGAGGAGGAGGAGGGAGGGGCTCAGGGGGAAACGGGGGCGCACTGTGGTTTCATTTACGCGTCTTTACATGGACGCGCTGAGCCAACACGAGTCAGTCCGTCTGAAGCCGCGCAGAGACGAGCCGAGCGGGAAGCCGGGTTCGGGATGTTTGTGGCGGAGCTGCGTTCTGTGGAGGTATGTTGGCGTGTTGGGCAACCTTTTAGACAGTGTGTGTGTGTGTGTGTGTGTGTGTGTCTGTGTGTGTGTGTGCGCGCGTGCGTGCGTGCGTGTGTTGAGTGCCCCTCTCTAATTTGCATCGACTAATAGAGCCGCTGAGGCTTTAATGGCACTTTGCTTTGTGTCTCTGTTCTGCATCAGGGTCAGATAAAGAAACACTGACACATCACAGACTGGAACCGTCCGTCACCTCTGAAACAGGATTTTAAAACAACTTAATTATCTGTTCATTTACGCGAACATTAGAAATGAATTTAACTTTAACTCGCTCAGCGGTAAAGAGATCGACCCATAAATGATCTTCATCATCTTCATCACTCAGTCCTCAGTTTGATCGATTTGAAAAGACTTTGGTCTCTTAAATGTTCCTTTATTCACGAACACACGGTGACACGGGGCCCAAGACTTTATTTTAACTTCGTTTTTAAATCGCTAAAAAATAAACTTCACTTTTGTCTTTGACCTCTCAGATGATCTAAATTCATTAATGAGAAAAAGACAAACTGAAGGTTTTTCTGTTGGTTTCATTTCAGCTCTTTCAGATATTTTTTCTTTTTAGGTTGTCTGACCTTGATTATTATTATTATTATTATTATTATTATTATTATTATTATTATTAAATTACATTAAATCCTCATCAACACGTTCGTTTAAATTATTAAATTCTGCCGGATTGAAGATGATTTTTTTTCCTGCGAACTTTATTAAGGAACTTAATTTGTTGAGAAATGAAAATAAGACCATTTCTGTCAGGGCATGAACGCGGGTTTAATAATAATAATAATAATAATAATAATAATAATAATAATAATAATCTATTGAACACATGAGGATGTTAAATAATAACGTAATGATAATATAAAGCACTCCTCATGTTGTGAGTTTATGTTCACTGTTAAATCTATAAAAATCAATCAATAATCAATGAAGTGTTGAAGACAGGACATTTTTTCTAACATTTTAAAATATCAAAAACACTCAGAGGACAATCAGATAATTAGTCATGTTGTTAAATTATTATGATTAAAAAGCAGCTGATAAAATTTGTTTTTTTCGTTTCCATAAAATCAGGAAATGTTTTGTTGTTTCACTGATCAGAGGGAGGATTTAAAGGAGCTGAAGGTTTTAATGCTCCCGGGGCGACACCAAACAGCCACTTTCACACGTCTGACCTTTGACCTGTGAGCTGATGATCTGACGGGGCGTTCAGGATGCAGCGACACGCTCCGAGAGCTGAGACTCCATCAGATCCTCGTTACTGTCAGCAGCAAAAACATCCGTTTATCATCCAGACCTTTGTTTTTTATTGTTTTCATTGTTCAAATATTTTGTTTTTATTGTCATTCGTGTGTTTATTTATGTAACATCTGGACACTCAGTCACTTTCTTTTTATTATTTTGTACTGTGTTTTATTATGAATTTATTATTTCAGTTTCTGTTTGTGGAAGAAAAAAAATAATAATAAATGAAGGATTCAGGATTTGATTCAATTATTTTATTTGGATTTGTTTCGTTTTTTTTGTTTACAGAGTTTGATCAGTTATTAATAATGATAACTGCAGTCTGAAGCTCGTAGTTTCAGATTTTATGTTTTTCTCTTATTGTTGAACTAAATTTAAATATTTGGATTTTAAAGCCGCTCTGTCTTCCTGCCAAAGCCTGAAGACAATCAGATTTTATTAAAAGAATCAGAATTATTTCAAACTTAAAGTGAAGCTAATGAAAAAGGACTGAACTCGTTCTTTACATGTGAATAAAGAGAATTGGTGGCAGGTTTGTGGCTCCAGTTAGAAACTTCTATCCCAAACAGAAATATTGACTCTAGTATTATAAATATTATTTAAAACTATAATTCAGTGCTTCTGAGTTTTGTTCAGGTCAGTTTAAAGTTTAAGTTCCTCTGGTCACCAACAGATTCAACATATCTTTTAGATTATTAATGTATTTATTATTATTTTCACTCACGTTTTGTAGCCTCACTCTGATTGGTTCAGTTTAGGGGTTTTGTCTTCTGTTGGAGGCGAGCTGCCGTCATCACAGGGATAAAATAACTGAAATACAACTGATAATATTTACATTATAACTAACAACAAAATTAATACACAATATTTTATGATTAATAATAATAATAATAATAATAAATAATAAACGGCAGGCTGCAACATTAAACTTTTACAGTCATGAATATTGAACAAGCAGTCATTTAATTAGCAGGAGGACTCCTGTGTGTGTGTGTGTGTGTGTGTGTGTGTGTGTGTGTGTGTGTGTGTGTGTGTGTGTGTGTGTGTGTTGTGTGTGTGTGTGTGTGTGTGTGTGTGTGTGTGTGTGTGCTGACACACATCATCTACAGACACGTTGGTGTTTTTGTTTTGCAGAATCAGAGACGCATCCCGACGGTCTGCACGGAGACTTGGACTATCAGGCGACCGTCCTCTTCCTCACTACAGTCTGCTGCTGCTGTTGTGTTTTACATAAACACACAAACGCACCGTCAGTGTGCTTCGAGCTTCCCGCCTCACCTTCCTCTCTGAATCATCTCAGCATGTTAGGAGACACAGAAACGACTCGTCCGCCGAGTCAGGCCGATCCTGACGCGGCCGCCAGACTCCACAGGAAAACATTCATTTCATCAAAACTCTGCGATTCAAAATCAGTTTTATTTATAAAGCCCAGAATCACACGTTTGCCTCAGGGGCCTTTACCGTCTGCTCAGCACACGAAGCCTCTGTTCTCAGGAAAAACTCCCTTTAATGAGGAAGGAAAGCGTCAGAAAGCTCAGGAAGAGGAAGGAGGAGGGAAAAGATGAAAATCAGGATCACAAACAGTTTAGTATTAAAGCAGGGGGTCATGTGACCTGACCAGGATCCACATCCTGTTTCAGAGCAGCTTCGGCTCTTTAATATCAAACGATGAACAGCCAGAGTGAGCTTTTACTGCCAGCTCTGTGCACACGTACCAGGACTCAGGATAACGCTCACGATGTGCTTCCTCTTTATAAAATCAGACGGTACAGCGTAGAGAACACACACACACACACACACACACACACAACACACACACTATGAACAGAAGCCAAACACAGACAGACTGAGACAATAGTGCAACGAGCAGAGTGCAAAGGATGGAAGGAAGGAAAGGAGTAAATTAGGTTAAAGTACAAACTGCAGGTTTTTGCTTTATTACGATATAAAAAAATACTATTTAATCTCACAAAAGCTGGTTTAAAACAACACCTGAGGGAAAACTGTCTCCTGCTGAACATGTTAAACACACCAGAGTGAATTAGCATCGAACACACGGCTCGCTGAGGTCGAGCCGAAAACAAGCCCGCAGTCAGTCCCCAAACCTTGACTCAAACCTCTTAGAGCTGCCACAAGTTTAAAGTGATTATCGATTAATCTGTTGATTATTTTCTCGATTCATTGAAAATTTTAGACAAAATATTTCCAGTTAACCTTCACAGCAGAAAAGACATTTAAGAAGCTGGAATTTGGGACTAAAATGATTCGTTTTCAGCAGAGTGGGGTCAGGACCTGAACCCTGTAATGTCAAGTCAGCTGTCAGGACTGAAACACTGAACCGATTATTTTCTCTTTAACACAGGTGATGCTGAGTCATTCAGGAGGTCATATTCTGCTTTTTGCCTTTTCCCCTCTTCTTTATTGAGTTATAAACCTTTTTTGTGCTCTAACAGGTTTGCAGAGTGAAGAAGCCCAAAGCGAGTTTCCACAGCAAAATGCACGTCAGGCACCTCGGAAACATCCCGACCTCTGACTAGAAAAAGGACCTGGAGCGCCACCTGAAGTCAGATTTTCTACTTGTGAACTTGGAGAAAAAATATGTATAGCCCGACTTTACGAGTAGCAGCTAAATGATGTCACACAACAATGGCAGCTCCCTGGAAGGACACGAGTAAGATGAACTAAGAGGCAACATAAAGTATATTTGCATGTTATCACATAGTAAAACCTGCTCTGCATGTAAATTGAATGTGATTAGGTAGCTGATTAAAGCACAAGAGTTATTTAGTAAAATGTTAGAAAAGCCAAAACATTTAAAAACATTACGAAGGATAATCTACAACATTTCCCGCCCTCAGAAACAGCGAGCTGCAGCACACAGCTCTCCTCTCCCTTCCAAACACTAGCTACCCTCCAGGCAGTCAGTGGACATAAAGTTGTTACTGTGATGTAGAGACAGAGCTCGGTTAAAACTTTATGGATGAAAGATCCTTTTGTTACAGATTAATAACTCACCGCTCTGAAACTCTTGCTCCAGTCCATGTTGCCAAGCTGGTCGGCAACACGCACAGCTGAACCCGAAGCTGTTTACCGGCTTCGCTGACCCGCCCTACTCTGCTTCTGATTGGCTAGTAGTCCTTAACTAGGAACTGAGCGCATGCAACTCCCAACAAAGACCATTTAGAGACGAGATGTGTCACTCCATAGCTAAAACGAAGCCTTCAGCACAGGGTGAAAAGAGGAGCTGCAGCAATGAGCAGTCTGACAGAAATATAACCATGTGACCCTGTTCAGGTACGACCTCTGAATAAGATTATAAGCATAATATGATCACTTGTCATGACAAAAGCAATTTTACACTCTTATACTATGAGCCCACTATGTTATTACGTTATCAGGGTTGTTTAGGAGCTTGTCAGATAGTTAGTGTCCCCCAACAGCAAACAGGGCGACAAGTCTAAACTGATATCAGGCTAATATTGTAGATCTACTGTGGGGTTGGGTTTTGCTCAGTATGATGTTGAGGGCAGATTGACAGAGAAAAGAAAAACAAACATAAGATCATTTTTCAGTTCACCAACACGCCAAGTGAGAACAAAATGTCCCCATATTAAGGTGATTTAAGGTAACATCACGGCCACATTAGTAACAGTAGTGAGGCTGTCCTTTGTGCACACATCTATCTAATGGAAGTACAGTATTTTGGCCATAATATTTGTGTTAGATGAAATTTACACCCATGATTACAATCAACTAAAAGAAAGACACATTGCAGCAAAGCAGGAATTATGTTTCTCCAAAATGTCACTCAAGTATATTGGAAATATAAAAACGTCATGTGAGGAGTGCAGCGGCTGGAGGAAGTGCAGAAACAAAACTGCTGTTCGTTCCATCAGTGTTAGTTAAAACATCCGTACAGGGGTGCGTTTCCCAAAAGCATCGTTGTTAACTACGGCAGCAACGTCCTTGGTTGGAACTGTTTCCCAAAACCCGAGTTCGAACTACGGAGGTAACTAAGTTGGTAACTTACATCGTTAAGCGACGCAGGTGTTCCCACGAAACCATAGTTCCAACGAATTACAGCTCCTGACTTGTGGTTAGCAGCTCAGTTCACGGTGACTATCACAGACAGCAGAGAGTTCAGTCTCAGGAGGTGGACGTCATGTGAGTAAGCAGGGGATGTTCGATAATCCTGCTGCATTTGTGGGGTCTTAGGCTGTCAGTGTCTGAGACCATCTACAAACAGCTGGTGTCTTCCTCACAGGTTACCACCAATAATTTCATGTAATATTAGTCACCCAGTACAAAGGCTAAAGGACTTAATATCACCTTCACGTATACATTTCTAGGCCTCTGAGGAAGATGGCTGTTCTCTAAAAATAAAAAGGGACGGCATGAAATTCTGTGATGAAAGGACTGTGATGAATAAATCCCTGAGATCTTTAGCTGCCAATAATATCAGAGAGAACTCACAGGATTCCAACCCGGGTCTATGTCAGCAGATAAAACGATTATAAAACAATTAGCCTGTATATTAATATTAGTTAATTTTATTAACACTAGTGTTGGTTTTCTTGTTACTGCCTGTACGAATATAATATAAACAACCTAAAGAATAAGTTAGCATAATAATGTCACTTAATATCAGTCACAACTGACATATTTAGGCAGAATATGACAACGTTTTGTGAGTTTCCTGCTGTGAAAAACAGACGAACACATCAGGAAACATGTTAGTTCAAACCAAAACGGTCGTACTTCAGATGTTAACTTCTGCCGTTGCACAGGAAAGGTCGACCATGCAGCACCTTATTACGGTTTTAAGATTTTTATTAGGCAGCGACCTCTAGTGGCAGAAGAAGGCAGGTGACGTAGAACAAAGAGCGACAAAGTCCGTGTGCGGAGGTGGTGGAGTGGGTGCATGACTAAACTAGACTGAGGACTTTCACTCAGGAGGTTCGAGTCCCGTGTGGAACAAAGTCACAGGTGACATGTTTGAAGTTGCAGAAGAACTTTGACATATTGTTACTCCGGACCTTCAGTACTTTACTCGTCCGCCTGCCGCTGGACCCGTTAACGCTCGTACAAGCTGTTTTCCACTTTGCATAATGTGGCACAGAAAAACACCAACTAAAACTATTCAAACTGTGAAGATCTGGAACTCGATCAGGAGAAAGAAAGGAAAACACATGTGTGGAATTATTTTTATTTTGCCATTGGATCTCATGTTCAGGCTCAAACCAGCCACACGTCGGCCCGCCTCACCGCGCTGCCTGACTTCCTGTCTGTGGCTCTGAGCTCCGAGCCCGTTGGTTCCTCCTGAAGACGGTGATCTTTAAAAACACCTCACAGATATACAGTTTCATGTTTGGAAAGGCTCAGAGGAGACATCCAGGACTCGTTAGGAGACACGTTTGAGTCTGCGACAAAGGAAAAATACCGTAAAACTTGTTTTAATAGCCGAGTCCCAAAATGCTGCGTCGATTAGAAGCCTGGTCTGGGTTTTATAGAAGTTCTCTGGATGTATAAAACCTCTTAAACTCCGTGGATCCAAGTTGTGAATCCTGTCATGTGAAGTCCGTCGTCCGCTAACTTCATTTGAGTACGTTTGGTTTCGTTACCTCGCTGCCTTCAAAAATAAAAGTGCCTACGCCATCTGTCAGAGCTGGATCAAATGAATGACATGTAGTTGATGTTATCTGATATAATCATCTTCATACTGGTTGAAATAAACAGTTTGACAGCTTCCTGTTTGACGTCTTTGCTGAGGGACAGTTTTGTGTTAAAGGAATCAAAGGTCCCAAAAGCAGGAAGGGCCACTATGGCGATTTTAGCAAATAAAAGCCTGAGCTATAAATCAAAGTTTTACGGTAATGCATAGCAAACCGCAGACAGAGGATGTAGTTCAGGGGTCAGCAAGTGAATAAAGTCACGGTCTGATCCTCTGGGGATCACGAATATCCGCCGCACTCCGGTCAGCTCTTGTGGAGACGTCTCAGTGAAAACGGCGTCATGACGTCGCTGCAGCGGTGATGAGGGAGGTTCTCCGTAGCTACTGAATGACCGAGTGCACGGACACTAACCGATGACCATCACAGATGCTGTTTGAAGGTCAAGACTTGGTTTTAGGGTTCAGGTTAACGGCGGGGTAAGCGTTAGGCGTGTAGCGGTGATGGTACAGGTTGGGGTAAGGGGGCAGAGAAGGCATTACGTCAATGAGGCGTCCCCGCTCGGATAGAGGAATGAACATGTGTGTGTGTGTTTTGGGTTTTTTAAATGCAGAGCAGCGGCGTCGGTGCTTCAGCACGCTCCTCATCATCATGGCCCGACACTTCAGCTGCACTCAGAGTCAGAAAGGAGGCAGACCACACACACAGTCATGTTTCCAGCACACTGACTCACATTAACATGAAGAAGCACCGCCTGCCTAAAGCCGGGCTGCCGTGGAAACTACATCCTGTGTCCTTTCAGAATCAGAAGGAGCTTTAGTGCCAAGTAGGGTTTTACACGTACGAGGAATTTGCTTTGGCGACGAGGTGCTACATGTAGACAAACACATAAATAAATAAATAAATGTAGAAACATAAATATGGAATAAACATTGCAAGTTATATAAGAATTATAAAAGAATAGAGAAAATTAATACAGATATTTAAATGTGCATTATTCCAGGTTTGTGTTGTGCAGACGTGTTGCAACAGGAGGGAGTATTATATTATACATTATGCAACATAAAAATATACAACAGCGATTAACATTTAACAACAAATATGTTCAGTGTGCAGAGGTTTGGGCGTGATGTGAAATATTTACACCTGCAGAGACATTTGCATTATTAAAATAATCCCAAACACTTTTTGTTCCGACGAGAAAATCAGTTTTTTAGTGCTGTCCGAAACATTGATGCGTCACCTGGTCCGTGAGCGTGAACACGTCCACCCACTGTAGGATAATCAGAAGACTCACGAGCACCGGACCTGTGTGTGCGTTTCCTCTGGTATTTAAATATTCCTCTGGTGTTGACTCGCCGAACGCCGCCCAAGCTCCAATTTGTGACGGATTAATGACGCCCCCCCCCCCAACCGCACGTTAGCAAGGCCCTTATTATGAAATAAATGAATGGGTGCCACTGAGTGTGTCATGGCCGTTACCACCCAGCACGCCATCTACAGCCCCCCCCCCCAGTCAGAGCCGGTGGCCTCCATTAGAGCTGCTGATTTATCAGGAGGAGGAGAGTTTTCAAAACAATGTAAATGGCTCTATTACGCTGTTTGAATATGGAGGACGCGACGCGCCCCCGCCCCTCCCCCTCCCCATCCCCATCACCACCACATTACACTCAGCTACATGTAAATGTTCCCATAACACCTGGAATCGTTCTACGTGTGCAGACATCAGACAGGTTCTGTCATGAGACTGAGAGACAGTCGTCTCCCGTAAACACTTTTTCTACAGTTATGATGAGTGACGTGCAGCTGGAAGGTGTGTTCGTCTGGTCTGGAGAGCACCAGGCTGTTTCCCCTTTAAGCTAAGCTAACCAGCTGCCGGCCTCACAGGCTCTCAGAGAGTCGGCGCATTTTCCCGAGATGTCCAAGTATTTTCTGAAAACTAAGAGACGGCCGCAAGATCAGGTATCAAACTCCATCCTGTGCCGTCTTCTCCAGGATTCCACAAGTCTGTGGTGGCCGGCGCTGTCCTGTTTGCTGTTGCATGCTGGGGCAGCAGGCTGAGGGACGCTAACAGACTCAAACTGATCCAAGGCCAGTGACGTTGTGGGGGTGGAGCTGGACTCTGTCGGTGGTGTCAGAGAGGAGGATGGTGTCCAAACTACATCTTGGACAGTGTCTCCATGACGTGCTGCTCAAACACAGGAGCACTTTGAGTGCAAGACTCATTCTCCCATAATGCACCACAGGAAGTCCATCAAACTCCATAACTCCTCCCTCTAAGTGTCTGACACACGGACACTTGGACATTATTACCTGTTTAAATAGTTAATGTGCAAAACTCTGCTGCTACCTTTTCTTCATTATTACTGCTCACCATGACAATTTATTTAATTCTGTAAATACTGCACATATCCACACTGCTTTATATTTTATTTTATATTTTCACTCTGATATTTATATACTTCTTTATGTACCAACTTTATTTATATTCCTTTTGGGCAATGTTTGCAACTGTGACGCAGAATTTCTTCCTCTGGGATCAATAAAGTATTTCTGATTCTGATTCAGAACAAATCCCCAGAAACACACGGAGGATTTTGGACGAGACCACTGAGACACGAGCTGCTGCATCCCGGTCAGCTGCAGGAAAGAATCAAGGTCCCCACAATTTCAGCACAAAAAAACAAACCCACAAACATCATGTTTAGAAAAGCTGCTGCAGAATGAGGCTTTTAGCAGCAATCAGAAAAAAGGCTGGTGACCGACTGACACGACCTGGAGGTCTGAAGGGGAGCTTCATGTAAACACTCGGAGGAAAGGTCAAAGGTCAAAGGTTAAACACACACACTCCTGATCTCTCCGAGTATCGTCAGCTGTGTGATTTACCTCCTGCTGTAACGAGCTGTCCGTCTCCAACGCCGCTCGACGGACGTCACACACACTTTTCTGGAGTCCGTTTCCACTTCCTGCCGCCTGCACCTTCGTCATCAGGAACCTGCAGGAGAGAAACGCCACTTTGTTTTCAGAGGCACCTTCAGCAGCGAAGGTGAAAGTTCATGTTTGTTGTCTGACAGCTGTCAAACAGCTGCTTCAAAACCGGCAGACTCAGAACCAGGATTACAATTTCAGTTTCCAATCACACACCTGATTGGTAAACACCTTTCCTCCCTCTAAACCTTTAAACATTGATGTATTTCACTAAAACAGCATCTTCAGTGTCTCATCTTTGACGCTACCTTTTTGTTTTGTCTGTAAATACAAAAAATAAAGTTGCTTATTTCCTGAAAAACATGCAGAGGAGGTGTGGAAGGTTATTTCAGCCCAGAGAGGCGTCTCTCAGGCTGTACTCTACTACGCCTGAGAGGCAAAACTGTGGGCTAAACGTGCCCTTGCTTCTTACAAATGACCACACTGAAACAGGAAACACCAGGTTCATGGTTTCCTTTTCTGGGATCCCTGAAGCGGGGCACCAACACTGCCGGAGCCGCCGGTTCGATTCCCGGCAGCCTCTCCGGGGTTCAGCAGGTGTGCTCACGCTCGAGTGGCTCTGCGTTCAGCAGGCGATTACTTCAATTAAACCGCCGATTAAGCAAATTGGAGGCCGATTAGTAAACGAGCGGCGGCCTTCGGGAGAAGCTGCTAATTAGGGAGGCGATTAGCGTCTGTCAAGAGCAGCGAATGAGGCGCCGGCTCTCGTTAAGAGATTATTACTCCACCAGGCTGCCAATACAGCGACCTCATCACAGAGAGGAAGTCTTTTCACTGGCTGGGAGCATCTTCAAGCAGCTGTAATCAATATTTTTATGGTGATATCAGAGAGGTGATCTGCTCATCTTCAGGTTCAAAATCTTAATTAGTGGTTGTAGCAGAACAGGTTTACAAGGTTTAATATTTTCCTCACACTGCACACTGCTGCAGCTCCTCTTTTCAGCCTGTCTGTTGTAGCTCCGTTCTCGAGCTACAGAGTGATGCATCTTACTTGCAGCATATCTTTGTTGGAGTTGCACATGCTCAGTTCCCAGGTAAGGACTACTGGCCAATCAGAAGCAGAGAAGGGCGGGTCGTAAGAAACAAGAACCTTCCTCAGAATGTAAAGACAGATAAGCGGTATGAAAACCTTCCAGCTGTGTTTTCCTCTGCAGCGTCTGTGTGACGGCGGGAGCAGAGGGCTCTGTGAGCGGGCGGCCTCACACGCTCCTCCCGCGGGTCGCCGCAGGCTTCCCCCGCCGCTTCCCCTCGCGGAGCTCCTCAATTCCGAAAATATTCATCACACTTTTGTTTGTTTGTAAAACTGTGAATATTGGAAATCTGCACAGCTGATTTCTCACCTCAAAACTTCTCAGAAGTGGATTTAGTGATGAAAACTGTAAAATAAACTTCCTGTTGCTGCCTCTGTCTGCTGCAATGATGATGCAGTGAATAGTGAATATTCCCTCTGACCAATCAGCAGTCTGTCGTGTTTTCACGTTACATGTTAGTTTCCCTCAGCTGCTTGGAACCTCGACGGAGGTGATAATAAAAAAAGTACCTGGAAGCAGGTCCAGGTCCAACTTTTCCACAATGGAAACCCAAACAAAGGCGAGTCGAGCCAAAGGGCCTCCGCTCAGACTAGCTTGGTTTGAGGGCGTGGCCTGACCCCGCCAGCCGCTCGGCGAGCTTTATGACGCGTTTTCATTGTGACGTCACAAGTCCAGGAAGTGAAGGGCCGGACTACAAACGAGGCTGCTTTCAGTTCAGAGCAGAGTTTCTGTGAGATGGGAACTTTGGGCTTTTTCACTTTGCAAACCTGTTACAGCACAAAAAGGTTCATAACTCAATAAAGGGGGGGCGCAAAAAGCAGAACACCACCTCTTTAAGATATGAAGTGACAGCGTGTTGGTGTCTCTGGTAAAACAATAAAAGATCCGTTCAGCTTTAAATATCTCGTGTAGGCAGCGTTTTGCTTCCACAGCAGATTGTTCCTCCGTGTTTTGCTCCAATTCATTTCAGATCCCATCAGGTGCATCTCTGCTCAGTAACTTCCTTAGTCTTTTCCGAGGCCAAACAGCTGTCAGCAAACACTGGACTGCAAATAACCGACAGAATCTGCAGGAGATGAACTGAACAACCGCTGAACTAACACCAACAAATATATCTTAACAAGTAATATATTCCGGCTACGCAGGAGATTCAAACTCTGAGAAGATAAACAGATGAGTGGGATAAAGAACATCAGATGTTTGAAGCTTCTGTTCATGTTAACTCTGTATCCGTAACAATAAGTGCAACTGCAGATTCTCTTCAGAGGATTCGGGCCAAGAGGATTAATCAGTTAATTAAATCGAAATATTAGCTGCTCTTTTTTTCTCTACATCAGAGTAAAGGTGCAGCAGAAGCATCTGTGAAAGTACAAACAGGTTTCCTTCATAGACAGAAATCACCTTCACCTGCAGCATGTTGATGTCAAGGTGAAGGTGAAGCCTCCAAACTGAAGCCACATCACACTGACAAGATACTAACAGTTTAAAGTTTTACGGCTGTTCACAGAGACAAAACTTTACCTTTTCTGTTTGGAGAAGACGACGTGTGTGGCGGCCATTTTGTTTTTTTCCCGGGCTTTCTTCCTCTTCTTCTTCTCTCTCTTATTCTACACACAGTTTGGTGCACTGCTGCCCCCAGCTGGTGTGTTTTTGCCCTCAGAGGCCGACATACACTGTGTGGACAAAAGTACTGGGACACCCCCCCCCCTCCCAATTCAATTCAAAGAACCTCATTGATCTATTAGGAACTTCATTTCCATGCTGTGGTCTTTGTTAGAGATTCAGTGTGGACGTTTTAGTGCCATCTAGCGGTGAGGGTTGCGAATTGCAACCAGTGTCTCACGGTGCATTCAGGTGCTCCTCAGATGGTCCCGTTTCCCGGGTTGTGAAGTCCTTTTTACGACTTCAGTGTGCGTTCATGAGCTCTTCAGTCAGAATGTGGACGCTGCTACAAAGACGTGTTGGATTAACATGATCAGAGCAAATAAACAACACGCAGACGTCTGGTTCACTCCACATGGACGGCCAACTAACCAGATTACACATGACAGGTTTGCTAAATATGTATAGGCAAATATGTGATTTTGCAGGAATCAAAGTTCTGTGAACTTCTTTATGTCCCGTGAACACTTTATTTCTCCTTCTGCACTAAAGATTCTGATTATTCCAACAGCAAATGAAAGCACCATCAGTCAGTGCAGGAGAAGCTTCCTCTCAATAGATCTTTAGATCTACGGTTGTAGCCAGCAGTTTGTGTTTGGCCTTTTCCGCTTTCAACAAGTCGACGTCCCCGCGAGCAAAGCGGCTCCATAAAGAAATGGTTTCTCGGAGCGGCCCGCTCAGAGCCCTGACCTCGACCCCGTCCAGCACCTGTGGGAGGAACTAGAGCCTGAGACCGCCAAAGAGATTCAGCTCAAAATGATTTCAGTCACAGAAAAGCAGAAAAGCCTGAACTAGTTTTGATTGATGTTCAGCTGCAGCTCGTGTCTCTGATGTTTAGTTTTAACTTTAACAAACCCCTCAGCCTTCTCTTTTTTATCTCAGCGTTAGCTTCTTGCTAACCATCTGATCACATGGTCCATTTGGTAGCTGCTCTGCGTTTCGCCGTTCGTCTCACCATGAGAACACGAAACCTCTGTAAACATAAGGGTTTTTTATTTTATTTATTGATCTGAAGGTTTTGTAATATCTCTGCATCATGGTTCAAATGTTGTTTTGTCCTTATATTGCTCCTTATTTACCTTTTTGGCCCCAAACATTTGCAAATATCTGGATTAACAAACATCAGCCTGTAAAACAAACTCTACACGTGTCCTGAAACGTTGTTAATGCAGCAGCTGGTTCTGGAGCTTTTGATCGTACCACATGGGCTTCCCTGGCAGACGGACTTTCCCCAGATGTTGTGGAAATGCAGATGTTAAAATTTCCCTTTAAAGGCCATATTAAACGCCTACATTTCCTCACGATGAAGGCCATGTGATAAAATAGAAAGCTCCTGGGAGAAATCCACTGAAACAAAATCTGTTGAAATCTTTATGTTAAAAAAAACAACCCACCAAACGTAACTTTAAAACGTGTTAAACATTTTATTTGTGATGCTGATTGTAGGCTTTGTGAGGACGCCCTGATCGGACCTGGAGGGGTCTGTTATTTGCAGCATCTTGACTCCTGAAGTGCTCCCTGCTCGCCCTTTTTATTGGATCTGCTCCTTCATGAAACGCAGCCGTTCGAGTGCGTCGCGTCCATGAACGTTATCCCCGCGTCGCTCGGGATAACATTTTGTCCGGGGCCTAATTATTCCATTTGCTTGAACCTGGACGCCATTTAGATGCAAGGTAATTCAGCGTGGTACAACTCAATTAAATTCCTCCTGACTGGGATTTATGGGACATCAGGAGCTTCTCAGTGGGACCAATGGGAACGCTGCTTATTTATCCCCGAGTCCTCCTGATGTTGCATTTCTGCAGCTCAATTAAATACACGAGCGATGAGAATGTTTCACAAGTCTGTAATGAGAAAGGACACGATGGCCCTCCTCCGCCCTCCTCCGCCCGCAGACTGGATTTCAGAGCGCCGTGGTGAATTAGCGGGAGCTCAGCACTCATTACCTCCGAAATTATCTTCTAGAAACGGCAGAAAGTGTCCGACCTGATTGGACCGCTGAGCGTCTGACGCCTCCCTGCATCAGACTGACACAGACGTTTACAGTCACTGTTAGTGAGACATAATCACCAACGCCGCCTTCAGTCCGAGTGTTAAAACTTTTAATGTAGAGACAGCACTCAGATCCTTTACTGCAGTAATACTATTTTACTTTGGCTTCCTGTGTGTCAAAGAATTGATTCAAAATCCTGCTGTTAGTTTACAAAGCACTAAATGGTTCAGGGCCAAAATACATTTCTGATCTTCTGCTTCGTTATGAACCATCCAGACCTCTCAGGTGGTCTGGGATCAGGTCTGCTTTCTGTCCCCAGAGTCAAAACTAAACAGAAGAAGCAGCGTTCAGTTATTATGCTCCGTATATTTGGAACAAACTCCCAGATAACTGCAGGTCTGCTGAAACTGTCAGTTCTTTTAAATTAAGACTGAAGACTTTTCTTTTTTTCACTGCTTTTAATTAAATATTTAAGATTTTTCTTTTTATTGATAACTTACACTGCACTGTAACTTTTACTGTCCTGTTTTCTTTTTCTTCGTTTTTAGTGTTTACACTGTAACTTTTATTATATTTTATGTTGCTTTAAAACGTTTTTATTGTTTTTCCCTGATGCTTTTATGTTTTATGTATGCCTTGCCTTACACTGTTAAAATTCTCTGTTACAGGTAAAAGTCCTGCACTGAAAATATTACTGCAGTAAAAGTACTAACACTGCACTGTTAAAATACTCTGTTACAAGTGAAAGTCTTGCAGTGAAATGTCACTGCAGTAAATGTATAATCAGGAAAATGTATTTAAAGTAGGGGTGGTGATGGCGCAGTGGGTAAGACTGTGCCTTTGGTGTGAATCCCCCACTGTGGCCCATCCACCATTGTGTCCCTGAGCAAGACTGTTTTGGTGACTGGCAAAGGACTGTATATGATGTTTAGGACACTGTGTGGCCACTTAGGGGCATCGGTTAGAATGCAGTCCAGACAAGATGTTCCTTTCAGTCGTTTATTGAAACAGAGGCTGAGTACACTGTGTTTGGGTGTGTGGTTCTATAACAGAGATAAAACAAATATCAGTACAACTTCTATGTATATCCAACAGTAAACAGATTAATGCCTTATACAATATAACACCTATGCTAAATCACTTTTCCTTTAGCTGGCTTAAAAAGGCTTAAACCAAAGCAGCTACAAACTCAAATGAGGTGCAATAATAATATTCACATCTCTGAACTGTCTACTCAAATACAACAATAACACTGTAATACATGAACATGGCTTAAATTGTATGGCGAATTATAAAACACCCGCTGTACTACGATCTTCCGGGCTCATAAGGCCACACCTTATTACTAAAGAACTGTTCTGTGTTCTTGATAACTATGGACTGACCCAACATGTGACGGAGCCCACGCACAATAAGGGGCACACTTTGGACTTGGTCATCTCCAAGGGTCTGGACATTCCCAAGGTTGTGGTGACTGATGTTGCTCTCTCTGATCATTCCTGTGTTTTCTTTGAGAGTGCTATCATGCGCTACACAAATGTTAAAACAGAAGTAATCACAAAACGGCATATCACGGAAAACACTAGTGAAGAATTTATTGAGGCTTTCTCCCCGACACCTGCCCTTCCACAGGTCTCAGTCAATGAGCTTGTGGATACTTTCAGTTCTAAAATTACAAATGTTATTGATGCCATTGCACCAGCCAAGGTGAAGGTGGTCTCTGGTAAGAGAAGATCTCCATGGAGAAATGCCACGCTGGTTAGAACTCAAAAAAGAGAGTGCCGAAAAGCTGAACGCAGGTGGCGGAAAACAAATCTCCAGGTTCATTATGACATCTATAAAGAGAGACTTCGCATTTGTAATTTGGAGCTGAGAAATGCAAGGCGGTCCTTCTTCTCTGACATCATCACCAAAAACACTAATAATGCACGTGCCCTGTTTGCTACTGTCGACAGGCTAACCAACCCTCCTGTGTCTGTAGCCTCTGACCTTCTATCCACCAGGGCCTGCAATGAATTTGCTTCCTTCTTCGCAGACAAAATTCAAACAATTAGACAAGCAATCAGCGGCTCCATGTCAGTAACAGGATATGTCTTATCCCTATGTCCACTTAAAAATAATTCATATAGCATGAGACAATTTGATTCTATTAACCATAAAAACCTGGAGGACATAATACAAAATCTGAAATCATCCTCATGCTGCCTTGATATTCTGCCAACAGGGTTTTTCAAAAAGGTGTCTAAATGCATGGCCTCAGATTTACTACAAATTGTCAACATGTCTCTCCTCTCAGGTTTTTTCCCACAGGCCCTGAAAACTGCAGTCATTAAGCCACTCTTAAAAAAGAGCAATCTAGACAATTCACTAATGCGGAATTATAGGCCCATATCAAATCTCCCATTTTTAAGTAAAATAATTGAAAAGGCTGTTTTTCAACAGCTTAGTGCTTTCTTGGCACTAAATAACTGTTTTGATGTCTTCCAGTCAGGTTTTCGACCACACCACAGCACTGAGACGGCTCTAGTCAAGGTCTTCAATGACATCCATTTAAACACTGACAGTGGCAGAACTTCAGTCTTAGTATTATTGGATCTCAGTGCTGCATTCGACACGGTAGACCACAACATATTACTAGACAGACTTGAAAACTGGGTTGGACTTTCTGGCACAGTACTAAACTGGTTTGAATCCTACTTAAAGGACAGGGACTACTTTGTGTCTATAGGTAACTACACATCTGAGCTGACAAAATGACATGTGGAGTTCCCCAAGGCTCCATTCTGGGACCTCTTTTGTTTAACATTTACATGCTTCCACTGGCTCAGATTATGAAAAACAACAAAATATGTTACCATAATTATGCAGATGACACACAGATCTACATAACCATTTCACCAGGAGACTATGATCCCATACAGGCGCTGAGTAACTGTATTGAGCAGGTCAACGACTGGATGTGCCAGAATTTTCTCCAATTAAACAAAGATAAGACTGAAGTTATTGTTTTTGGAGCCAGGGAGGAACGATTGAAAGTCAGTGCTCGACTTCAATCTGTAATGTTAAGAACCACGGACCAAGCCAGAAATCTTGGTGTAGTCATGGACTCAGACCTGAATTTGCGGAGCCATATTAAGACAATTACAAAGTCAGCCTACTATTACCTGAAGAATATATCAAGGATAAGAGGCCTTATGTCTCAACAGGACCTGGAAAAGCTTATCCATGCATTTATCTTCAGTCGACTTGACTACTGTAACAGTGTCCTTACAGGGCTCCCTAAGAAATCCATCAGACAGCTGCAGCTGATTCAGAACGCTGCTGCTCGAGTCCTCACTAAGACCAAAAAGGTGGATCACATCACTCCAGTTCTGAGGTCTTTACATTGGCTTCCTGTATGTCAAAGAATTGATTTCAAAATCCTGCTGTTAGTTTACAAAGCACTAAATGGTTTAGGGCCAAAATATATTTCTGATCTTCTGCTTCGTTATGAACCAACCAGACCTCTCAGGTCGTCTGGGGCAGGTCTGCTTTCTGTCCCCAGAGTCAAAACTAAACAAGGAGAAGCAGCGTTCAGTTATTATGCTCCGTATATTTGGAACAAACTCCCAGAAACCTGCAGGTCTGCTGAAACTGTCAGTTCTTTTAAATTAAGGCTGAAGACTTTTCTTTTTACCACTGCTTTTAATTAAATATCTAAGATTTTTCTTTTTATTGATAACTTACACTGCACTGTAACTTTTACTGTTCTGTTTTCTTTTTCTTTGTTTTTAGCTTTTTACTGTTCTGTTTTCTTTTTCTTTGTTTTTAGCTTTTTACCATTACTTTTAAATAAATATTTACACGGTGAGAAATGAGTAGGTAGCTGGGTTAGGACGTTTTGGGAGTGAGATTGAACAGAGTGAAGGAAGTGAATCTTAAATCTCGCGCCCGAGTGATTTGCAGGAACCTCTGTCCACCTGTAAACGTGCAGGTGGGTCCAGAGTATAACTGGATCAAAGGGGCCTGCTGACAGACATGTCCTGGTTTCTCTGTAGTGTCCGAGGGTTTTTGGAGTTTCAGTGGACCCAAAAATTGCTGTGGACCCGAGTACAGACTAGCTAGAGAGTAGATTAAGAGTACTTCTCTTTTTGTTCTCTTTTCAGAATGATTGTGACTCACTTATTTGCTCAACCCCTCAGCCTGTTTTTATTTTCCATTTAACTCTTTTAACCCTGATTGTATTATATTTTATGTTGCTTTTAAACGTTTTTCCTGTTGCTTTTATGTTTTATGTAAAGCACTTTGAATTACCTTGTTGTTGAAATGTGCTATACAAATAAACTTGCCTTGCCTTATTAGTGTATATCGTTGTGCATTGTGCGCCGCCATTATACGGCAAAACTAAACGAGCGGCGGCACATCGGGTGAATTTACTATACAAATGAACACAGTGCAAACGTTCTTATGGGGTGGACTAACATCAAATGTTGGGTTTACTTACTAGTTGTCTGCACGCACACACAGTCTTAAAGAATACACAGCAACACTATTTCGATATCTCTGTCTTTTCCACGGGCGCTCCCTCGCTGTCTCGCGCTGAATATCGTCTATTTACTTCCGCATAGCGGAGCGCTGGAGCTGTTCTGATTGGTTGCGGTAAAACCCGACCTGTCTGCACCGGTAGTCCTTCGTCACAGCCGCCCCCAAATTCGTCCCAACGAAGTTGCATCCCTAAGAAGGAGTGACCGTGTCGTTGTCTGGTATAGCAGGCAGGGAGACAAGGCGAGCAACAGGCCTAGTGTAGGTCTTATCCTTGATTCGGGACCACTGGCGGTCCTGACTCGTCCGGCCAGAACCTGGGATGACTTCAGTGATACGTCCTAGTGGCCAATGGGCTCTGGGCTGCTGGGGGTCCACTACCATGACTACGGTTCCAGTTTGCATCTGTGCAGGGTCCTTATGCCACTTAGAGCGGGTCTGAAGAGTTGGGAGGTAGTGTCGGATAAAGTTGGACCAAAACTGGTCAGCCAACACCTGAGTGTGTCTCCAGCGGCGGCGACTCAGTAGCTCAGACTCTGCATACACTGCCTGCGGTAGTGAGGGGTCATGCCGCCCCATGAGGAGTACGTTAGGGGTCACTGGGTCAGCATCCGCTACGTCTGTGGACACGTAGCCTAGCGGTTTAGAGTTTAAAATGCCCTCTACTTCGATCAGCACTGTCCTTAGGACCTCTTCCGGAACAGTCTGGGTCTGGATGGTAGCATACAGGGCAGATTTCACAGATCTAACTTCCTTTTCCCAGACACCTCCGAAGTGCGGTGCACTGGGGGGGTTAAACTGAAACTTGATCTGTTGTTTAGCCAGATGAGCCTGAATGGTAGGGTGCATGGCTTTGAAGGACTCCTGGAGCTCTCTCTCACCTCCTTTGAAATTAGTACCCTGGTCAGACAGGAGCTCTGCTGGTTTGCCTCTTCGCGGCAATAAAACGGCGGAGGGCCATTAGAAAGGAGTCGGTGTCCAGACTGGACAGGACGTCTAAGTGCACAGCACGTGTTGTTAGGCACTTAAACAGGATGCCCCATCTCTTCTCGTGGCGACGACCGGCCTTCACCGTAAAGGGCCCAAAACAGTCCATGCCCGTGGAGAAAAACGGAGGCTTCAATAACCTCAGTCTGGCCAGTGGGAGATCTGCCATTTTGGGCACAACTGGCGTGGCTCTCCATCTCTGGCAGTCCAGGCAGGAGCGTTGATGACGCTTAATAGCTTCACGACCATGTAGGATCCAGTATTTGCGGCGTAGCTCGGCGAAAAGGCGCTCCGCTCCTGGATGGTGAAGGCTTTGGTCTATTTCTTGAATGAGGAGCTGCGTTACTTTATGTCGAGGGTCCAGGACCACTGGGTGGATGGCGTCTGGCTCAAGCTGGTTACTGCGACGGAGCCTTCCTCCCACCCGCATAAGTCTTACAGTCTCGGCTGCACTCTGGGGCTAAGGAAAGCAGCCTACTGGTGACAGGAACCGATTTTCCAACCTTCAAGAGGCTGAACTCTTCAGCAAAGCTGTCCTGCTGGGCTTGTCTCAGTACTTCCCTCTCTGCTTCCTCATAATCCTCAGCAAGAAGAGTAGCATGGTCCACTGCCGCCCCATGGCGGGTCTGTGCAACAGCTTCTATCAGTGATCTGAAAGATGAGAACTGGCTGATGTCTGGCAGCACAGGCGTTTGTGCGGTCACGGTGAAGCAGCAGACAGTGGATTTTCGCAATTCAGAAGGGTCCTCTACATTTCTTGTGGCTGGCTGTGTAGGCCAGAATTCAGGAGACTTCTGCAGGAAGGCAGGGCCCTGACTCCACCTGCCTTTTCTGGACAATTCAAGCAATGTCTTCCCCCGGGTGATATCGTCAGCTGGGTTGTTGGCTGTGTCCACATATCTCCAGGCACGGATATCGGTCAGCTCCTGGATCTCCGCCACTCGTGTTCCGACGAATACTTTGTACCGACAGGAGTCCGACTGGAGCCATGTTAGGACTGTTGTGGAGTCTGTCCAAAGGAAGACATGACTGGTGTTCACAGTCAGCTCTCTTTGCAGGACTGTGGCCATCTGTGCAGCCGTTAATGCAGCACATAGCTCTAGCCTTGGCATTGACTGCTGTTTTTTGGGGGTCACTCTGGATCTAGCAGTCATGAAAGACACTTCTACTTGGCCCTGCGGGCTCTCTGCACGCATGTAGGCCACTGACCCGTAGGCTCTCTCCGATGCATCAGCAAAGATGTGTAGGTCTCTCTGGTGGTTTGAAGAGTCCATCTCAAGGCTCACATAGCAGCGGGGCAGTGCAATCTGAGACAGATGCTGTAACTCCTCCTCCCACAGTAGCCATGACTGTAGGACCTCCTCAGGCAGGGATGGATCGTCCCATTCTCTTTGCTTGTTCCACAAATGTTGCACTAGGATCTTGGCCCGCTGTAGAAGGGAACGATGAATCCTAGGGGGTCGTACAAGCGTGCCAGGACTCTGTATATGTTTCGCATGGTGGGGGTGGGTCGGTCAAGCATCCGGTATTTATACCTCAAGGTGTCTGAATTGCAGAGCCAGTGAAGTCCCAAGGCGAGCTCTTGTGGGTCAGTGCCTGACTCGTTGAGCCACAGATCAATGTTCTCGGATCTGGCTTCTTTAGGCAGGTGGCTAATGACTTGTGGGGTGTTACTGGCCCACTGACGTAGCTCGAAGCCACCCTTCGCCAGCAGTGATGTCAGTTTGTCGACAAGGCAGCGGGCTTCTTCCACCGATGAAAGGCTCTGCAGGCAGTTGTCCACATAAAAAGATCTTTCAATGGACACTCGGACATCCTCGCCTGGCTGGGTGTGGTTGAAAACATGTTTCTGAAGCGCAAAGGTGGCGCAGCAGGGACTACATGTGGTGCCAAACGGTAGCACTTGCCATGTGTAGATGCTAGGTGGTTCCTCTGTCTTCAGGTTTCGCCAGAGGAAGCGAAGCAAGGGCTTGTCCTCCGGGAGCAGCCTCACCTGGTGAAACATACCCCTGATATCGCTGCTAACGGCAACAGAATGCTCTCTGAAGCGCAGTAGTACACCCAGCAAGCTGGAACTCAAGGTGGGGCCAGGCAACAGTAGCTCATTAAGGTTGTCTCCCTTATACACAAAGGAGCAGTTGAAGACAATCCTGTTCTTTCCGTTGTGTGTTACCATGTGATGTGGAATAAACCAGGACTCGGCTGCTGTTCTAAGCTCCTCTTCAGGGACTTTCACCACGTATCCCGCCCTTTCCAGCTTTCCAATCTCCTCACAGTATGCAGCTGCTCTTTGTGGATCTCGCAACAGGCGCCTCTCTGTACTGCGGAGATTGGCTAGCACTGCCTCCTTAGGGGCCTGAAGCTGTTTCATGTTCTTCACCCTGAGGAGGGGGGTGGCGTAGCGGTGTACCCCCTCAATGTCTACTCGTGTGGTCTTTTCCTCCAACATCTTGACTGCGTCCTGATCCTGCCTGGAGCGTGTGACAAGCTTCTCACTCCTGTAGGGAAGGACGTCAAGCTGCCATAGTCTCTCTACACTCTGCAGAAGGTCAGAAGCAGGTGAGAGAGTTGAGATGTGCAAGCACTGCGGTGCTGTGGATTGGTGCTTTATACGCTTGATTGGCCCCTGAAGTGTCCAGCCCAACCTCGTCTTCACTGCGACTGGCCCACCGAGGGGTCCCAGACGCACAGGCTCAACTGGAGTAATAAGGTGGGGGTAATCCGACCCGATCAACAGCAGCGGGGTCACGTTGTTCAGAGCCTGGATAGGAAGGCCTCTTAAGTGCTTGTACTTCCTCTGGATTGCCTTCACTGGGTACGTATGCTCGGCTAGACCTAGTTGATCGGCAGTGAAGGCTTTGTGTATCTTGAAGGATTTTTGTGGCTGGTCAGCAGGGGAAATGGAAAAAGATACTGCGGTGCCATGCAGAACCCTGAGGTCCTGCCGAACCGTTCTGATGACCAGATCTTCTGGCTCACCCGTAAGCCTAAGTCTCTGCGTTGCTGCCGGAAGGAGAATGGTTCGCTCCGACCCGTCATCTAGGATGGCAAATGTCTCTAAGGTGTGTTCACCGCTACGCAGCAGCACCTTACTCACTTTAAGTAGGACCTGACTACATCCAGATCGCCTATCCAGATACAGGACTTCATTTGTTGTACTAACAAGACAGGATGTGTTTTCGGTTGCAGGGTTCATATTCACTTCGTGGAAGAGCTTCGAGATGTTTCCCTTTACACTTCTGACACACAACTTTCAGGCGGCACTGTGCAGCTTGGTGTGAACGACCACATCGCCAGCACCTTCGGTTGCTCTTTATCCACACAGTTTTCTGTTCCACTGTCAGCTGGGCAAAGTTTGCACACTGGTCGAGGAAATGCTGTGTGTTAATGCAATAGGGGCAGAATGCTGTTTTCTCTGGCTGCTTAGAGCTGGGAGGTGGCTTCCCTGCTCCTGGCGTGTTCTTGGGCTGGTCTGTGGTGTAAAGGATGCTGTTGCTCTTACCACTCTTGCCGCTAGGCGCGGTCTCTGCTCTGGGTCCTGACCTGCCTTTATCCTCGCTATACAGGGACTCGTGACACTGTCTCTTGGATCTTAAGCTCATAGTTGAGCCAGTTAGAAAAGTCCAAAAGGCTGGGAATGGTAACTTGCATGGGGTACAAGAACCTCTTGAACTCTGCCCGCATGTCTTGAGGCAACTTGGACAGCAACCTTGTCACATGTGACCCGCAGTTGAGCTCGGTCTGTCCGCTGTCTCCGAGCTGGTCTAACATGCCCACAAGTGCTCTCACTCTCAGTGCAAACCGCTTGAACCCGCTAGTATCACCACGTGCGATGCTGGGGGCCTCCATCAGGTCAGCTATTCTTCTCAAAGCTAACTGATGGGGCTGACCATAGTGTTCGGTGAGACTGGCCATAGTGTCGGTGTAAGGCTGCAGAGAGTTGGTGTAAGAGTCTGCTATGAGCAACGCCTCTCGTACTTCAGGTGGTCCACCAGGATCTGATACTTGAAGCTCTGTAGAGTCAGCAGGCAGCAGGTTCTCCAGGGCAACCTTAAGCCTGGCAAATTCTCTTGGATCCCCCTTTGTGAGTGCAGGGATAGTGGGCCTAGGGCCGCGGTACACCACCTCATAGTGGGGGGGGCTTAGCTGCCTACCAGGCAGTGAATCTCTCCTTGGTGGGGTATAAGGTGTACAGTATTCTGGTGTCTGTACCCGGGGCGTGTTATAAGATGGCGGAGCACGTCTGGAAGACTGCTCTTGCTCTGTTATGGTCATGTCTCTCAGTGGCAGAGTGAGCTGTGGCATGGGGTCCTGCGATGGTGATGGCTGGCAAACAGCGTCGTCTACTACGGGGTGGCGGCGGTGGCCAGACCTCATCATCTTCTGGGGACCAAGCATGACCCCTTTGTTGAACGGGCAGCTGGTGCAACCGCGGATCGATACAAGCTGTCATCCATCTCTCTGTGGTGCTGCCACTGCGTTGGCTCCGGTGTAAGCGGGGGGGAGAGGGCTGTCCGTAGCTGTGGTAGTGGGTCAGGCAGTGGAGTGCTGGTGTTGAGCCGCCTTTGCATGTCCGTTAGCTGGTGCTGCAACCTCTCATTGCCTTCCATTAACATGTGTAGTGCTTGAAGGACCTCAGGCGCTGTCTCTATTGTAGGCTTCCGCTGGGGGGAGGGCGGAGTACTCTTGGAAGGGGGGGTGGTATGGTCGTGCTGGCAAGGGTAGTCGGCACCAGCTCCTTGCATGACACTGTCATCTCCATACAGCAGTGGAAGCGTGAGAGGTGTCATCCTGGCATGTCTCTCTGGGGATCTCTCCATGCTGCGATCAGGCCGCTGTGGCTCTGACAGATGTGTTACGTCATAAGGTAAGAGGGAATACTGCTGCTGTGCTGGAAGCGCAGACAGAGTAATCTTCCATCCAGGCTGGTGGCCGGGTTTGTCGGGCGCATGGGCGCCTGCAAGGTGCTGATTCTTATGCTGATATGGGAACATCTTTAGGTAATCCCACGGTGACCACGCTACATCCGCTCGAAGCGACCAAATGTTTTGGTGACTGGCAAAGGACTGTATATGATGTTTAGGACACTGTGTGGCCACTTAGGGGCATCGGTTAGAATGCAGTCCAGACAAGATGTTCCTTTCAGTCGCTTATTGAAACAGAGGCTGAGTACACTGTGTTTGGGTGTGTGGTTCTATAACAGAGATAAAACAAATATCAGTACAACTTCTATGTATATCCAACAGTAAACAGATTAATGCCTTATACAATATAACACCTATGCTAAATCACTTTTCCTTTAGCTGGCTTAAAAGGCTTAAACCAAAGCAGCTACAAACTCAAATGAGGTGCAATAATAATATTCACATCTCTGAACTGTCTACTCAAATACAACAATAACACTGTAATACATGAACATGGCTTAAATTGTATGGCGTAATTATAAAACACCCGCTGTACTACGATCTTCCGGGCTCATAAGGCCACACCTTATTAGTGTATATCGTTGTGCATTGTGCCGCCATTATACGGCAAAACTAAACGAAGCGGCGCACATCGGGTGAATTTACTATACAAATGAACACAGTGCAAACGTTCTTATGGGGTGGACTAACATCAAATGTTGGGTTTACTTACTAGTTGTCTGCACGCACACACAGTCTTAAAGAATACACAGCAACACTATTTCGATATCTCTGTCTTTTCCACGGCGCTCCCTCGCTGTCTCGCTGAATATCGCTCTCATTTACTTCCGCGATAGCGAGCGCTGGGCTGTTCTGATTGGTTACGGTAAAACCCGACCTGTCTGCACCGGTAGTCCTTCG
>JALXJV020000006.1:40437304-40653193 GCA_024633595.2 Lepomis macrochirus
GCAAGACACTTAACCCCTCGTTGCTCCAGAGGCGTGCGACCTCTGACATGTACAGCAATTGTAAGTCGCTTTGGATAAAAGCATCAGCTAAATGAGTAAATGTAAATAAAGCAGTAAAATGTTGTGCTGTTATATGTCCTCATAAAGAGTGTGGCTACAGTCAGTGTTAAATGATTACATTATTGGATCATTATTATTGATGCATGAATTTGAATGTGGTGCAGAGCTCAAAGGAACTACTTTACAAAGTTTTGGCAGTTTCATCTGTAACAAAAGATCATGTTTTATAAACTAATCCTGTGTTTTGATACTCTTACTTTGAAAAGTAGGTTTAGGTTTTGTAGGTTTTGTACGTTACAGAGATGTTCTCTGAGCATCAGCTGCACTTGACTTTTACAACATCAGCGTTCTCAGAGTAAACGTCTTCATCGGCGTGAGGCGGGGAGACAAACACGGCCGGGGTCGCGACCTATCGAGAAAATGGCTCCATTAATTCACCGCCACTGCAGCAAAGTGGATTCACACGGAGTCCACCGCTGTTAAACGAGAGGTCAGAGGTCACAGCGACGCACGAGTTTATCCAGGAGCGGCCGGCTGACAGGCTTTTAGTTGGTTATTACCCTGCTGTGTCTCCACAAACAGCTTTGTACATGTCAGACAGATCCTTCAAAATAAAATGCACAAAATACAACCTGTTTGTCGTCAGAAGGTGAAAGTTTTAAATGAAGGAAGTTAAGCTTGTGTTAAGTAAAACTGGCTCACAGTTTCAGACCGATGCTGAGCTCTAATTTCACTGTCTCAGCCCGGATGGATGCTACAGCCGTGTGCAGCTCGTCGTGGAAACTGTTTGTTCCTTGTGAGAGATTGAGCAAATAATTGAGTTACAACAAACTGCTGTCTTTTGATGAATTTATTAATAAAAGAGAATAAAGAGAAGAACTACAACTGGACCAGAGGTTCTGGCAAAGAGCTGCACAGTCACTCACACAGTCTAGTGTGTTTTGGGGAACAGAGATCGAATAGCTAGTGAGGAAAACAATAAAACTACTTCACGTCTCTGACCTGAACCCAACACAGACCAGGACAATGAGTATAATAATTAAAAAGGAAAAGTTAAAGGTGAAAAACAACATATAAGTGTGTTTGTGTGATCAGCTCAGTTGGTAGTGTGCAGGACTTCTGATTGGAGGGTTGTGTGTTCAATCCTCCCTTGCTGCTGCTATTTTTTCTTCCTTTTTCAACAAACTGATTGTGAGATCGAAAGAGATCGATTTACGCACGTCGTCCATAGGTTGAAGCGTGCACATCAACCTATCGACGCTTATTTTCGTCTCCAGGCAGAGGAAATTCCTGCGTTTCTCATTTCAGAGGTGTGTCTCGCCAGCCAGAGACTCTTTTGAATAAAGTAAAAGCTCTCAGTTAAACACGACATAAAGTACTGCTGCAAAGATGTTCTTGCGCTTTTATTTTGTAGGCACAATCACTTAAGAGGAAGTGATTATGTGACAAACTGTTTCAGCACCAGCTGCTATCATTTTTTCCTCCCGCTGGATATTATTGCTGGCGGCCCAGCTTTGGCCCGCGGGCCGCCTATTGCCAACCACATAAACACACTTTACTCTTTTATAATGACAGAAAATATAGTGAAACTATCTTTAGAGTGATACTCAGATAAACCTCAAACAGACGGAAACGTGTTGTTCGTAAAAGGTTTAACACTTTTCACCTCGTTGTTTTACGGAGTTTCAGCTCCAACGGTGTCAAATTACTTCATATTTCACAGAACAAGGCAAAGAACAAGAAAAAATCTAAATTGTTAAATGAGAGCAAAAGCATTTAAAACTAGCTAACTGTATATAAATCATAGGCTCCAGTTTGGCCGTCGCCATCTTGGTTTTTTGGACGAGAGGGTGGAGCTAGCTCGGTTAGCAAGGTGCATCTGTAATTCACATTAACTGTGATATTAGCTGGGATGCTAATTTTGAAAAAAAAAACAGCCGACAGAGCAGAGCAGCTGATACGAGTCGCCATGGTGGCGACTTGTCAATCAGCTTGTAGCCCCGCCCTAAAGCCCCCCTGCTTCCTGGTCTCTGTTCCTCTAAATGGGACCATAATTTACTAAATGAACATCATGCTGTGTTGAAGAAGACTTGAAACTAGCGACTGAGACCATAAACTCATCAGGAAAGTGTTTACTGGGGGAATAAATCAGCTGTTTTCTGCAGCCGGTGGAGTCGCCCCCTGCTGGCTGCCGGAGAGGACGCAGGTTTAAGTCGCCCCCTGCTGGCTGCTGGTGAGGACGCAGGTTTAAGTCGCCCCCTGCTGGCTGCTGGTGAGGACGCAGGTTTAAGTCGCCCCCTGCTGGCTGCAGGTTTGAGGCTCAGTCGGCAGAGCCGGTTGCAGCTTGATCTGAAGGAGTAAAAACTAGCTTCTGTATTTCAAAACATTTGCCTGCAGAGCCAGTTTAACACCAACCAACCAGATTTCAACAACATAATCGATCCGCACTGTAAGTTTATGTGAATGTTGACACTTTAAACCAGAGATTTTACAGTGAACACGCCCAACAGTGGTTAAAACAATCTGTGTTGTATTAAACAAAGTGTTTGTGTGCATTAATAAAACAGGACAGATTCAAGAAAATGACTCCAGAACAGAAGTTTGATTTTTTTCACTTTAACAGCCTCAGTAACAGACTGAATGATGGGATACGTCAGAGCTTTTGTAAAGTCAGCTTGGATCCAATATCACCTCTCTGTGATTTGTGCTGTGTGAAGCCACCGGCTCTCCGCTGACATCACACCGCCGCAGACAACGACCAATTACCGCCCGCTTCTGTTTTAGGGGTCATTATAATTAACGACAGCCTGAGCGCCGTTATGAGCCTCTCAAGTCCTTCACAGATAAAAGCCGTTTGGCATCTGGGCTCCGCCGGCGCGGCGTCGGCTGCTTCCAGCGAGACGCCACCGCCATCACCGCCGCCTCTGCTGCACAACACTGTGAATATTTAATTAATAATTAGTCGTGTAATTCCTCCTCAGGAGTTATTATCCCTCAGACTGGTTTGTGAATTTAATTATTAGCAGCCTTTTTGTTTCCACGTCCCCCTCATTACTGTCAGGATTGATGTAACATAAACTTCATTAAAAATTAAAGTGGGATTCTTTAATTACGGGGCCGCCCTCGCCGACGCCAGAATTAGCCAACTCAGTGATGTGCAAATGAGAGCATTATTTAAGAAACATGCTGGAAGTAGTTATGCTAATTCGCCCGGGTTCACAGTGGCAGACCTTTCCACTCGCGGTTGCATATTCATTAAATGCACTATGCAAATTTAATGTAGCAGCCTTAGTAATGCCTTGTTAATTTATTCAGATTTATTGAGTAAGACTTGTAAAAAGTACCAATTTAATTAGCCCATCTCGTCGGACGGCGGGCGGTGATCGCTGAGCTTTTTGAGGAGACTCGTCGCAGAAAAATATGTTTTACAATTCACAGGGTTTGAAGGGGGGTGTTTGCTGCACTTATGGAGAGAAATCACTTAAACTGCTGCTCGCGCTCCCAGAAGGAGGAGGACGGAGGAGGAAATGAGGCCGTGAGTCCACAGCCCTGATGGCGCAAACGACGCCGGAGAGGCCGTTACCTCAACGCCTGCGTCGACCCCCGGGAGGTGTTTACTGACGGGCGGAACCCAGGACGCAACGGCAAAACCACCACCGGAGGAGCAGTCAGACCTGAAACTCTCAGCGACCAGCAAAGGGGGGGGGGGGTCATTTACTCTTCACCTGGAAAAACAAGCAATGAAGGGAAAAATAAAGAGACACAAAAAGGAGATAACGAGGGAGGATAGTTTCATCCACCTTTACCTGAGCAGAGGTCTGATCAGGTAAAGTGAAACACCTGTGGGGGGGGGGGGGTCCTCTTTTAGGGAACTAACAAAATGCAGGTGGCCAGGATTTCCCAAAATGTCCAGGATTCAGCTTCTGCTACAGTCACCGTTCACTGTGTGCGTTTTTGCATTGCTGTGACCTTTCACTTTAGGCCCCGCCTACTCGCATCTCGACCATCACCCTCAGCACCTCAGCAGCAGCAAGAGACAAGGCAGCAAGGCCTAAACACAGCCGTAGCGGGCTCACCGGTAGTGCTGTAGTCAAGACCGTCCAAGTCGAGACCGAGACTGGAGTTTATCAAGACCAAGACAAGACCGAGACTTTTAGGGACTGAGACTGAGACCAGAGTTTATCGAGACCGAGACAAGACCAAGACTTTTAGGGACTGAGACCGAGACCGAGACTAAGACCAGAGTTTATCAAGACCAAGACCAGTTCTCCACATTACATGACACACAATAAAATGTGGAACGAGATCAGAGGTTCTTCTCACATTGATCTGAAGGATCCACATTCCCATTAAAACACCCACATACAAACACTAAGAGCTGAAATCTATGCTGAGCATTGCGAGGAGGGGGGGGGCAGTTTAATCAGGGTTATTGGTTGCGTTTGAAGTGAGACATTTTACATCCAATCAAAGTTTGTATTTTAACAAGTAAATCAGACAATGTAAAAACAATTTATTGGTTTAATTTGTGAATCAGTTGAATCTCAAACGATCTGTAGGCAGACAGCCGCAAACTGCCGAACCGCCTCAGGTACAACGTTTGTCTACTGTCTTTAATTTTCAGACCAAACAATGTGAATTCAATATTTCCCAGCAGGCAGAGTGCAGATCCTGATCAGGTCAGAGGCCTCAGGGCCGCCCTGTTATCAAATCGGCCCCCCTGGCGGACTATGTGGGCCCTGTGTAAACGCTTTCAGTAAGTCTGCAGACTTTGCTTGAGGGAATTACCCACAGTTCATAGAGCTGTTATGTTAAACCACGAGGTTACCAAGAGAGCCGGCGTTTAAAAAAAGGTGAACAAACATGGACGGAGCAACTACAAGAAAAAAGAAGTTTACATGTAAGTGTGTGATGCTGTGTTGATAAAAGTAAACTGATGGCCCTTTACACTGTTTGTGGCCCTCGGAGCCTCTCGCCTGATGGCAGATAAATCCGTGAGGGTTCATGTTCTGACAGCAGGCTTCAATTTTTCCCTCTTTGTTTCTGACTTGTCAGGTTTTGCACGTCGCCTTGGCTCAAAAACGTGTGACAGGTGTCGCACCACATGTTCTCTAACACAGGTACAAATCTTTACTACTGATGACTGAGAGTTTCATTCTGATCCATCCGTGAGTCTGCGGGGCCACGTGAGCAGGACTTCTAGAACCTGAACCTGAACCGGATCAGGACTAAAAAGGCCGCAGTGAACCTTTGTGTGGAAGTGACCTTAGAGATGTGGGTGTGAGCTGTAAACCTGTTGAAGGCTGCTATCGTTTCTGCACATTAAACAGCATCACTTTGCCCTTTGAGTGACCCAGACACCTGAACGTTTGCTCTTGTCCATCACGCACTAAAGATCACCAGCGGCACATCTGTTCTGTGTTTCTGTGGGTTTTAGTTTTGAGACTCGACTCCTGGATGAAATGTGTCTGCAGGTTTTAAACGATCGGAGCCGTCGGACAGAAAGCTTTTCAGGCCTCGCTGTGGAGGATCGACTCTGCGGTGTAGTTTGACTCTGGGCTCACAGCTTCCTCACCGCTAACGTTCACCTGAGCGGCGCTGCAGCTGATCTCAGAACTATTTACTCTGAAAAACAGAAGCTTTGCGTATCTGTGTCTGTGATCGTATACCAACATGTCGCGGTCTTCCTCTCTGCTGCTGCTCGTCCTGGCGGCATTAGGAGGAAACAGATTGGTGAATCAGTGAATTAAACCCACAGTAAACCTGCAGGAAATCCCCGCCGGCCGCCGCTCTTTCAGGGAGCTACTGAGCTGTCTGAAAGGAAAATGGAATAACGGGCTTATTTAAGGTCAAGATTTGCTGTGCCGGGGCGGCTCAGACATAAACGCTCGGTAACACCGGGTCGGCTGATTGCTTTGCTCTCCAGACGATGTCAATTTTTGTCTGAGGAGCGGCGGGCGTGTTTGGTATTAAGGTGGCGGCGTGTCGAGGGCCCTTGTCGGCGGACGAGTCCTAAAGCCCGGCTCTATTATCAGCCGGGCCTGGAGGAAGGCGGCCCGGCAGTAATATCACATTACATTCTTAATGTTTCTGATACACAAGGCGCTCCTTGTGCAATCCTCCCGTGATCGCTCCACAACCGTTCTGTTTTCTTCCTGTTGTTGTTTTGTCACATCCCTCCGTCCTCCTCCCCCCCCCCCCGTGAGCTTCAGCTCGGACTCGCCGCGCCGCATTAATCAAACCGGCGCCCGGTGTCGAGGGAACGACACGGCCGACGAGGAAGTCATTAGAGAGGATGAATCTGTTGTATTTACTCCTCCGTTATGCAATAATAAAGACGGAGGACGGCGCGGGACAAAAGGAAATAATGGTCTTTACACAGCACAGTCGTTTGGCTTCGAGAGTCAGAGCGGCTTATAAAGATGCCGGGGCCAACCGGCGCCGCGAGGGCGGCCATATTTCTCTATATGAATACAGATAAAGTAATATTACTTCATCATATTTTACAGTATTCTGGTGTTTGCTGACGGTGTCACATCACTCTTACATGTGCTTTACTTTGCTGCAGCTAATCACAGCCCTGCGCCGCTTCACCTGAGAAAGTACTGCAGTATTAGTACAACACTTGTACTGCTTGCCTGAAACGCAGGAAGTGAGCAGTGTCTACTTGTATACTTTCTGTGAACACTTATTAGTTCATTTTCTTCTCATAGTCAAACAACACGAGCTTTTATTTTGTCTTTTGTCTGTGCATATATTTGCAGCAGAACTTCATTTCCCCTCGCAGCTCGTTAGACAAATAAAAGCTGGCTAATAAATAAGGATTCAATTATCAAAAGATTAGATTTTGTTTTGATATTAACTTTGATGTGAAAGCAGCGCCGCTCCTGTCTGCGTGCCGTAATTAAATCAAAATCCTCTTCAAACACATCACAAACTCAGATTTGGGGAGCGTCCGGAGGAAAGAACGACGCCGTGTTTCTTCAGGGCTTAACAGGCGCACGGTTTCCATTAATTCACAGGAAACTTCAATGAAACTGCAGCAGGAAAAACAATCTGAGCCTCTAATCCGTCCATCACGGAGGAAGATCCTGAGATCCCTGGTTTTTCTTTACAGACCCTGAATGCAGCACGGCTCCTTGGACTAACAGCTTATCATGGTCCGCTTCGCTCTCATTAAAAGTTTCTCACCAGCTTTTCCTCTTTAGTCTCTCAGCGGAGCTGTTCGACCCCTGAGTCTTAAGATCCGTCACTCCTGCCTCACAGAACCAGAGTGATCTGGACAAAACCTTCAAACTCATCGGCCTGTAGAGCCGCCCCCCTAATAGCCAAACCGTCTAACAGTCTCAGTTCATTATTGGGGCAGTCTCAGAAAAAACAACCTGAAGCTCTCGGGAGCTGCTCCGTCACCCGAACGTAAGTATCAGCATCTTTGCAACACGGACCTTTTCGCTTGTAACACAGAAGTCGCTTTGGCTCGTTAGGGGTCGAGTTAGCCATCCTCTCTGGACCGGGAGCTTAGAGCATCAGGGGAGAGTTGGTGTGTGGCACAGGTGTTCTGGACCCTACGAGGAGGAGGAGGATATTTTCAGGCCTGGGGTGAGGGACCCAGCGGGGGAATGAGCACCAGAACCAGAGCCAGGTGAGCGGGCAATGGAACAGCAGCCGGCCAGTGAACACAGACCTGGACCGAACCAAGCGGGAATCTTCCGCTCAGAGAACTGAGGCAAACGCGGAAGCACCTTAAACCTGCGTCCTCTCCAGCAGCCAGCAGGGGGCGACTCCGCTGGCTGCAGACAGAAAATGTTTCTCCTTCTCAGCTGATTTATTCCCCCAGTAAACACTTTCCTGATGAGTTTATGGTCTCAGTCGCTAGTTTCAAGTCTTCTTCAACACAGCATGATGTTCATTTAGTAAATTATGGTCCCGTTTAGAGGAACAGAGACCAGGAAGCAGGGGAGGCTTTAGAGCAAGGCTACAAGCTGATGTCGTCACCATAGCGACCTGTCGATCAGGCCAGAGCCGACTCGTACCCTCGGCGCTGTGTAAATTTAACCAGCACCGTTGAAAAGCTTATCAGGAGTCGGCTGTTCACTTTCTCTGGTGAGAACATGACATGGCGGCGCCCTATCGGCCAAACTCGAGGCTACAAAACGGCAGTCCACAAACCAACGGGGGGCATCACCATGACTACGCCCACCTCTTACATACAGTGTCAGACCGAACACGCCTCTGAGACCGAGGTGATTTACAGCGGCTCTGACCAGGACTCTGAGTCTGCTTCAGTTGTTGACGGGTCGGTGAGTTTTGTGAAAGTTGGAAGTTATTTATTTGTGTGTTGTGAACAATGAGTGTGAAACTGTGTCACGCTGTTGAAATAAAAACTCCTCGCTGTTCGTTGGACACATTCAGATTCAGCGCTTGTTAACCGGCTGCTCGTATCGTAGCATTAACAGCATTACTGACGTCTTTATTTCCTCTGGAACTAAAACCATTTTCTGATGATCCAAAAAAATGTATCTTAATATTTAAATTCATAAATGTGCAATGACTAATGGACTAGGATCTCAGATGCAGACACAGTGATCTGGACTTCCTGGATCATGTGTCTCTGGCACCGGAAGCAACAGGCCGAACAGGCCAACAGGCCGCTGGACGGTCAACACAAACAGACCTGTTTCTGCCGTTAGTGAAATCTCCTGCGCTTCATCTCTGATTCATTTTATTTGCTTTACATTCGGAGCTGTTTGATTTAACTTCACATTCATGTGCTTCAGTTTGTCCTGGACGCCGTTTGTCACTCTGTCACAGTTTGATCTGCAAACACGCAGCAGCTTCCTTCCGCTTAGTGAAGTTGTTGCAGAAATAAAGAGTGAAAGCGACACTTTTATCATCATTACTCAGATCCTTCCACTTATAAATCCACAGCAGCTGCGAGCGTTTGATGCGTTTTTGCAGCTGAGAGGCAAAAATAAGTGCGAGTGGATGCAGAATCAAGATGAATGCTGAGCGCAGACGGACGGCGGCTGATGAAAACTCGGCGGGAGGCCACTCCATCTTAACATGGCCGTCCTGTGTCTTATGATATCTTATCATTAGTTTCCCTGACAGTGATGGAGCGGCCGCCGGCGCCCCCCCCTCAGCGCCGCGAGCCGTGTATAAAAGTAACCTTCTTTCCATAATAATGGCCATTCGTCACTTCTTTAACTGTCAGAGGACGGCGGCCGCAAACAAAGTGGGATTTAACAAGGTGTGTGCAGAGCCAGGAGAGATGGGGGGGGGTCGGACCTGAACTGTTAGTGAGACAATCTGCCAACATTACTGCTCTGATGTGTTCAGGGAACGTGGGACCAAAGTGCAGCGATGGAGCCAAATTGACCCTGTGGTTGTTAAATAAGATGGGGAGGAAGTGCGACCGATCCCTGAACACGAGTCTGGGCTCTGCCGGGAGCCGGGAGCCGGGGGGGGGCTGAACTTTTTAAAACCAGGAGAAAGCTCTGACTTTCACGCTCCAGTCAGGTTCAGTCATGAAAGAACAACACGTTCCCATCGAGGGGATCAAATACCGACACACAGGGAACCCGGCGTCCTCATGAAGCGTCTTTTTAACAGTATTCAGATCCTTTACTGAAGTACTAACACCACACGGTAAAAGTACTCTGTTACAAGTAAAAGTACTGCGTTCAAAATGTTACTTACTTAGTTTGTATGAGCTCATTATTCCTCATGCGTTCATGTTTAAAGCAGGAATTTACTGTAGATGTTGAGCTCATTTTGAACTAAATTCATCTGCTGATTATTTCCTCCATATATTGACTGATTGTTTGAAAAAAATAAATAAATAAAAAATTGTGAAAGGTGAAAGGCACCCTGGACAGGGCTCCAGTCCATCGCAGGGCCACACATAGACAAACAACCAGTCACACCTAAGGACAATTTAGGGTCACCCATTAACCAGAGGGAGGAAGCCGGAGCACCGGAGAGAACGTACTAACTCCTTCTGGGGTTCGAACCCCCGACCTTCTTGCTGTAAGGCGACAGTGCTAACCACTGGACCACCGCGCCGCCCTTTTAACAAACATTCATATTATTAAAATAATTAAATGTTTTCATGTGAAACAAAGCTTTTAGCGTGACACTCATCGACACTGTTCCGTTTTACTTTAGAAACAGAGTTTAAAACAGATTCGATCTCCGTCCTCAGCAGCGTTTTAGCTGCGAATCAGAACTGATCTCTGACGACTGAAAACGCACATCCAGTGGCCGTTCACGTGCACTGGGCGTGCGCGTGCCAGTGTGAGCAGAAAGCAGATGGTCTGTTCTGTTGCTACAGAAGATTTGGAGAAAAAGTTCTACAGACGAAGAACGGCACCAGATTTTATTTTGCATGGACCGATAACGAGCTGTTACTGAATGTGACACGGGAGGTAAAAGCTGCTGTGGTGGCGGGAAACTGACAGGGAGTCGTTGCAGTACAAGTGTTATCTACACGGTACAGAATATTTTAATGAAAATACCAAATCAAAAACTCTGTCAGCAGCGTCGTGTTTCTGCTTTGCATGACTTACAGGAGCCAATCAGAGAGCCGAGTGTGAGCGTCATCGTTTCTGAAGTCCTCCATTTTTGCCCGTCTTTACCAAAACGGGGTCTGCAGCGTTTTAATTTGAATTTTTAAGCGTTTAAATTAAGTGTTTAATCTTCAAAATCTTCCAAAATCCACTCATATATTTCAGCATTTCTTGTCTCTTCAAAATACCAAATAAAATCATCTAATTTTCGCCCGTCGTCACGTCTCGGGATCGAGGCGCCGATCACGCTCCCAATCTGAGCCTTTACGTCCCCCCTAAACTTACCAGCACTGTCAGCTTCTTCTTCTTGGATGATACCAATGGTAGAGGAAGAGGCGGAGGCTGATGGACCTGCTATGAAATAATAAAATAATTTAAAATAAGATCTAAGACAATCTGTAAGAATCTGACGCTGTCTCCTTTTAAAAAGTGACTTCAGATAACGTGTCTTTTCAACACTGGCAGCTTTGGAGGAGACGCTGTCTGTAATCTGTCCTTTAAAACAGCGATTATTTACCGCCGCTAAGTTATTGTCAGCTTCTTGGGTGACATGACCGCGTTCTGCACCAGGAGCCAAAGGTCATCACTGTAACGTAACACGTTTATACTCGCCAACAGGAGCAGCTGTGTTTACTGACACCAGCTTCCATCCAAGTTCTTTACAGCGCTGCCAGAAAGGTGAGAGGAAGTTAGTGGTCAGTTAGTGGCCGGACCTGCAGGTACCTCAGACGTGTACAGAACAGTACTTGAGTAAATGTACTTCGTTAAGTGTTCACCATGCTTCTAAATGTGTGGCTCGCTTTGTCAGACGGCCACAGTTTGAAATAAGTACGTTAAATATGAATGTAACATTAACGATTACCAAATCAACTAAATCTGAACATGTCAGCAAAATCAGGCAGAACGTGCCGCTGCTTTTACACACAAAACGTATGAAGAGTTTATAAAATATGATGTTTAGTTATAATTCAGTTTATACAGCTGACAGGATTATCAGCCCCACAGTGAAATGAACTTTGATGATTTAATTTGTTTTTAATGTAAAAACATTTCAGATGTGAAGATTTGCTAATTGTTAAAATTCATTTTGAGCTTTGTGCTGGTGGTCGGACTAAACAAGGTTGTGAAGGTGTCACTTTGGGCTCTTTCTTCAGAATTTCGACAATTAATGAAAAAAAAAAAAAATCATCAGATTGATCCAGACTGAAACGAATCATTAGCTGTACTCTGATCGAAGCGCCACTGTTTTTATTTAGTTCAGGTGAAACATCTCAAGTTAAGTTTACATTTACACAAACACACAGACTGCAGGTGTGAAACAGCTTCATGTTCACCCTGAGGTGTGTGTGTGTGTGTGTGTGTGTGTGTGTGTGTGTGTGTGTGTGATGGATGGACGGCTATAACGATGTGTTTGCTAACAGGAAGCGACACAATAATCTGCTCGTTTGTCGGCTTAACTGGAACGTCAATACTGTTATCGACTGAAATGTCAGCCGCACCGAGGCCTCCGTGACCCCGCCATCTGTCACACACACTCACACACGCAGGATGTTTGTCTGGTTAGTCTTCAAGGGTCTCGTGTGCCTTTTTTCTTCTTGGGCATTTTTTTGCCATGAAATTGTGGGAATTAATGAAAACTGCAACGGCGGATGTTTTTAACTTTAGAATTGTAGCTGAATCATTGAACAGTCCCTCCAGGACTTGGCAGGCCTTACCCCTAGAGACGGTGGACAACTACAAGTCAGAGATGGGGACTCCAGTTTGAGACTTTAGTCCGACATAAGTCGCTCACACAGTGACTTCAGACTCGACTCGGACTCGAGGTGCAGGACTCGTGAACAATGTTTATTTTTTAGTAAACGTCTGGTAAGCCTGCTGTTATTCCCTCCCTCGTTACCTGTAACCTGCCTAAGTAACACGTAGCATCAGCTGCTGCACGTGAGAGAGGACAACAAACAGCTGCATAAACTTTGGCTTTAAAGCTTCATACAACAAGACCCAAGCGAAGAAGCGCTGAACACAAAACAGGTTAGTAACCTGAGGTTAGCGAACATGGCCGTCTAACGTTAGCTTGCTTCTTGCTTCAGCTACGACCTACGGGAGGTTTAGTCCGAGGTTACAGGTTCATTGCTGAAAAACAGGTTACAGTTACAGAAGTCCATATAGCTATGCAGTGTTAGAAGCAGCCTGGATTGAACGCAGCAGGTGATACAACATTCACTATACCCACATGTGACTTGAGACTCCGCCTTTCGCCTGATGTCAGCTGGGATTGGCTCGAGCCCCCCGAGACCCTGTACGCAGGGTAAGCGGTTGACGATGGATGGGTGGACATTTATCTGGTTGTAAATGGTTGTGAATAATTATTATTGATTGCATAGTGTAAATAATGTGTTAATACTTCTGTAATACTGCATCTGTTCTTTTACATTCTTTTGTGCTGCTATGTCGACTGAAATTTCCCCTACGGGGGATTAATAAAGTTATGTTACACCTTATCTCGTATTTAAAGCAGCTGGCCTTGATTCTGTCCTGCAGCTGACCGGGATGCAGCATTCTGTGTCTCAGTGCGTCTCACGTTCTCTCTTCTCTCTCTCGTGTTTGTGAGTAGTTATTCGACCATAACGCTGCACGTTCTGCAGAACAGTTCCCGCTTCGGTGAAGGAGATCTGGATGCTGGTCTTCATGGTCCTTTGCTGTTATTGTTGTAGGTAAATATGAGACGTTTGTATCACACACGTCTGCTGCTTCTTCAGAACAAGGAAGAGAGTTTGCTGACATGTGACAGCGTTTTGCAGAAAAACTGCACGTCACGCTGAATTCACCAGAACTTCCAGGTTCTCTTCCAGAAATAAGGAAAATCCCACTGACATATTTACATTGTCGTGTTTCACTTCAACGTTTGACAAACTAGCATCGGGTCACAGTCTCGATGTTTTGGGATTTTAAAGTTGTTGTTTTCAGCAAGTCCTTCCTCTTGTGCCTTCACTTCCTGTCTGTGTTTTGCGTTCCTTATGTTCACTCGTTTCGTTTCCTGTCTTCCTGCCTCTATCTGTGCCTCGATTGTTTGCACCTGTCTCGTTCCCCTGATCGTGATCACCTGAGCCTCGTCATCCTCACCTGTTAGTTGTGTGCTCGTTGTTCACCACTGTCTTCACCAGTGTTACTCTTCGTGGCTGTGTCTTGTCTTGCGCCTCGTGTCTTGTGATCTTTTCGTCTGGGATAACTCACCTGTTCACAGACAGGTTTACTTTGCACTGTTTCTGCTGATAAATATCACAAGCGACACCTCGTCTGCGTCAGAGTCTCCATCTTGGCCCTAAACCCGTTACCAGTGTCTGCACCATGACTGAGCGTAACACATCGTCCAAACTTTCAGGGACCCGTGAAGACCTCTGCCACAGCCTTCAGTCCTTCCGCAGCCGGCGACTCTCTGACCAATCAGACGCTTCCTGTTCCTCAGATGTGTTGGCGTCTCAGCGTGGGGTTTCGGTCTCTCTGGAGCGCCGCTTTAGATAAAGACAGATGAGTCTGAGTCTGATGACATGTCTGTTGCAGCCCACAGCTCAATGAGAGCACTCGCTCAAAACGACAGGCGTGACCGAGACCACCGCCGCCGCCATCATCATCACACCCTGACTGTCCTTTTATATTTACCTGAGAGCCGGTTAATTAAATAAAGAGCATCCAGACAGCTCTGGATGTTCTTTGATTCAGACTGACGTGTGTTTGTGTGCGAATGTTTAAATACAGCCGAACCTGTTTCTGTTCAGTAATCAGATTAAATAATGAAGGAAAGAGACCCATAGGTGTCATTTACACTGGGGACGCTGGGGACATGTCCCCACCACTTTTTTAAAGCAAAATTTGTTTCAAAAAGGTTCTGCAATATAGCTTGCAGTTAAAAAAAACAAATGAAAATACTTTTAGAAAGGTTTATTTGCACATGAAGAAACATACAATGCAAATAAAATATAAAATAAATGTGCATTGTCCAAACAAGGTAACTATGTCACTCTTGAAGAGACGTAGTAAGAAGGCAGAGATACTTTACAGAACAGAATTTATTTGAAGGTAAGTCGAGTGTGAAAGAAACTAAATGATCACTACTTAATGTCAGATGATCAGACAGGTTGGAAAAACAAATCCAAAGTTCAAATAAAACTCCGTTTTTCCCTCCAAGTTGAGTAAGTAAAGTTTTTTCCTACGTCACATTCACATGCTGGTGTGAGCCGTAGGGAGCAGTTTGAGGTTCAGTGTCTCGCCCAAAGACACTTTAACAAACAGACTTGCTGGGGATCAAACCACCGATCTTCCGCTCTCTGTCCTGAGCCAGCAACGTCCTGGACCATTAGTAAGGCAAGCTTATTTTTAAGTTTATTTATACAGCACAAGAAAATTCAAAGTACTTTACATAAAATGTAAAACCAAGACAAGGCGATATAAAAAATACATTAAAATACACTTTTACAAAAGGGTTAAATAGACAATAAGAACAGGATAAAACAGGACAGTAAAACTTACAAGATTTACACAGATATCTACAGCCATGATTTGATCTAATAAAAGTTTATAAAAGTTTCAGCAGACCTGCAGCTATCTGGGACTTTGGTCCAGATATATGGAGCATAACAACTGTAACAGCTGAACACTGCTTCTATTTTTCTACAGGTTTGGTTTGGACTCTGGGGACAGAAAGCAGACATGATGGTTCATAACGTAGCAGAAGATCCCAAATGTATTTAGGCCCTAAACCATTCAGCGTTTAATGAACCAACAGCAGGATTTTAAAACCAGTTCTCTGACAGACCAGCCAGTGTAAAGACCTCAGAACTGGAGTGATAAACAATAACTAAACAAGTTTTATCTATTGCACCTGTCCCCTAGTGAAAATGGTTATGTAAATCTGTGTGTCATCTGCATATTGTAAAACTTCAATTAATAGCCGAGTCCCAAACAGCCGCCTGTCCCGTTTACTGGCCCGGTGTAGGAACACATTTTGGCAAATAAATGCAAATCCCCATTAAACTCCTGGTCTGGTTTTTGTAGAAGTTCTTTGGATGTATGAAACCTCTTAAACCCCACGGGGTCGCCCGCTTTAGCTGCTTCTAAGCTGCTTAGATCGTTAATACAAATATTAATGTTTAAACTTGAACTTGATCAATGTCAGCATGGACATACTGAACATCGTTAGATCGGTTAGATTCTCCACAATTCAATCGTTCAGTTCATTTAACAGAAATGAGTCCCAAAGTCTAATTCTTATAGATTTACCGATGAAACCGGGCACGGTTACCTTTGAAGCGCTTGTTAACTCTGAATGTGTTCGTTGATTATTTATCTTCCTTCAGTCTGTAAGGGTCCACCGATCAAAACAGCTTTGCATAAACATGAATCCAAGTTATGAATCCTGTCATGTGAAGTCCATCGCTCGCTGTCTGCTTCTGCCACATTTCTCTCTTCCTGCACCCTGTTGTTGTTTTCCTTACGTTGCTACCTTCAAAATAAAAGAGCATTTTTATACAAGTAATATTCTGTTTGAAATAGTTTCATAGTAGCCTATTTCAGTTTCATGCAAAAGTAATTAAAGGCCTGTCCCAAATGGATGGTACAGTGATTTTAGCAAATAAAAGTCTGGGCTTTTAGATATAATATAGATATTATTACTATATGTTGCCAGGGCTCACAGATATTTATACACAAGGTGAGACCGTGGCTGTGGCCCATCCTGATGGTGGGCGTGGACAAAAGCTCTTCAGTGCTGGACATGCGTGCGAGTGATGACCCCCTTAGCGATGGTCTTATAGGGCTGCGCCTATACTGATAGAATCTGGAGTTAGATTCTGATGTTTGTAGGCTACTTGTGTTCTTACATTGCTTGTACTACTGGATGTAGCAGTGATGTTGTCTCTGAGGTAAAAGGTTTCAGACATCTTCCACCCTTGATTCTGTTTAAACGAGCAGAACTTATTGCTTTCAGCCTGTAACTTCTCATGAAACTGGAAGTCTTAAGTTGAAAGTGATTTACTTTTGAGCTGAGTGATGATTGGATGTGCTGAACACTGACTGAGCAGTGACAGACGAGATTAATCCTTCAGACTGCAGAATCCAGCTCCGGCTGCTCTCTCATCAGTCTTTAGGGCCATTTAACTCCAAACAGAGAGCATTAACACAGGCCTCACTGCCCCCCCGTGATTGATTGATCACATCCATAAAGCACTTTGAGAGGAGGTCGCTCGTGTCATGTATGCAGCGCCGGTTATCTCAGCCTCTGCCGCGGAGTCGACACTTATTATGCAGACGAAAGCCGAGCGTAGCGTAAAAGAAAGTTAATATGTAATTTGCTGCGGTTTGTTAGCTGACCACAGATCAGTCCTTTAAACCTGAGAGAGAATATTTACAGATCCATCATGTCAGACTGATGCCTCCAGCCTGGAAAAAAACATTCCACTGAGTGTATTTAAACTTCAGCAGTGTCGCTCACATAACCATTACAAACAATGTAAAGTCAGCGAAAAAAGAAAGGTCCTCTCACTTTCCACTAGTTCTTGCTGTGAGATGTTATCAGACAGAGGCACATGCAAGTTCCTGGCGTTCGGGGTCCAAACCCGAGCGAAATGACTCGTTTCTCTATCAGGAGGTGATCCATTCGGTCAATAACGTTTGAAAAGGCTACACGGCCGCGCATCATTTAACCCGCGTTCACGTTAGCGGAGAGCTAAACGGGAAGTTAGCCTGCTCGGCCGGCAAATGTTAACGCAGTGGACGCTGTAGCGCTACCGCCAACGTGCGTAGCCTACGGCGGCGCTTTCACGTCAAGAATGGTGCGTTCAGTAGCGCAGCGTTACTTGCCTTAGTAACTGTAATAATGTTTTAGAAAAGTAATTAGTTATGTTAGTCCTGTCTGGTCCAGAGAAGGTGGGTTTGTGCCCAGACCAGGGATGCAGTCTGTAATGGACCTGCCTTACATCAGCCCTCAGTCCAGCCTCTCTCAGCAGCATGCCTAAGGCAGGTGAGCAGGGACGCTGGCCATCTTTCTCTCTGTGTTTGTCAGAGTCAGAGGTCTCTTTAGTCCTTTATGTTTCTATAACCGTGACCTTAAATGGCTGCTGTCTGTTCGCTGTTAGTGTCGTCACGGCTGTTCCACAGAATCATGTTCACTGATTGGTCCGACGAAAAAGCATGAAAAACATTGTTTATTTACAATAAAGTTCTATAAAGTTATTTAGATGTTTACAGAATTATCTTCATAATGCAGTGTCCTGAAACAGGCGAGTTTGTATAGACTCAGATCACACTGGACCAATCAGAGCCGAGCTCAGGGCCTCAGACTCTGCTAATATTAAGTTTCACAAATAGAAATATTCAGTACAGTAACTTTCAGTCAGCTGACCTGTGTGTGTGTGTGTGTGTGTGTGTGTGTGTGTGTGTGTGTGTGTGTGTGTGTGTGTGAGACTTCCATCCATCATGTTTTCATGTTTTAACTCTCCCAAGGTCGCTCAGCTGCAAATTTAATTATGTCTCAGCTCTTATTAACTGGCACGTTTGAAAAAAAAGCTGGATCGTGGTAATTAAATTTTTTTAGGACAGTTATATCACACACACATATTCATACAGGCCACGCCTCCGTTGTCTTCAGGTTAAATGAAGTAATGTGTGTGTGTGTGTGTGTGTGTGTGGGGGGTCTAATTATCTAAAAATAACAGTAAAGAGTAAAAATACAATGATTGTCCTGATGGTGGCGCTGTGTTCACACATTTAACAAAGGCAGGAACCAGTCGACCTCTCACACTGTGGGTGTTTTTGCTGCAGGCTGAAGGGAGCGCAGTGACACGTTTGGTGCAATTCGGACACGCGACACATTCAGAATTAATAAATAGACTACAGTACAGTGCGAAGCCCCTCTGCTCTGCAACAGCATACACCTTAGGGGGGCGGGGCATCCCATAGGGTAGTTATTGCTGGCACAGACTCATCATGCAGGTTTGATGTACATGTTAGGAAAGGTTTGTGGTTCTGTGTTTCTCTGTGTACATTTGTTTATTATTTTGTTCATTTGCATGTTTAAGTTTACTTAGTATCTGTCTTGTCTCTTATCTTAGTCCTGAGTTTTAGTCCTGTCCCTTAGGTCATGTCTGACACGCCCTCAGAAACAGCGAGCTGCAGCACACAGCTCTCCTCTCCCTTCCAAACACTAGCTACCCTCCAGGCAGTCAGTGGACATAAAGTTGTTACTGTGATGTAGAGACAGAGCTCGGTTAAAACTTTATGGATGAAAGATCCTTTTGTTACAGATTAATAACTCACCGCTCTGAAACTCTTGCTCCAGTCCATGTTGCCAAGCTGGTCGGCAACACGTGCAGCTGAACCCGAGCTGTTTACCGGCTTCTCGCTGACCCGCCCTACTCTGCTTCTGATTGGCTAGTAGTCCTTAACTAGGAACTGAGCGTGTGCAACTCCCAACAAAGATCATTTAGAGACAAGATGTATCACTCCATAGCTAAAACGAAGCCTTCAGCACAGGGTGAAAAGAGGAGCTTAACCATATGAACCTGTTCAGGTACGACCTCTGAAAAAGATGAGGAACCTGAAGATGAGCAGAACATCACCTCTAATTGCATCACCCTAATCATGCTGCACACCTCTGTGAAGCTAGGAGGCTCAGCTAGAAGCTCAGACCAACCATTTATATCCACAACAACCACCAAGCATCTAAATGAGATGATATCACAACATAAATCTCTCTGTGAGCTCTGTACATGGCTGCAGTTATAAACATGTGGCCATGCAAACAGTAAATATTGCCAAAATATGGACATTCCTTCCTTCAAGAGAAAATCCTCCTTCAGCTAAATAAACTCTTTAAACATGGAAAACAGGCTGTTCTTCTGACTGTTTAGAGCTACGAGGTTCTCACAAAACAACGTCGCTACAAACACATAAAGATCATATAGACCATGATGCACTGCTGCAGATTACAGTGCTCAACAGAATATAAAGGAGTACAGCAGTAAAATGCAACATTCATTATATTAATCCTGAAACATCAGGTGTAATAAAGAACCTGAGCCCCCTCAGATCTGCCCTCAGGAAAAAATCTGTACAGTAGGCGAGAGACAACTAATGTTTTGGTCCCGTCTGGATCACAAACGTTATGTTTGTCAGTTGAAAAGACAAACACTGGCAGGTACATTTAGCCCCATCAGTAATTTAACTGTGATACTTTAAGTTGTTAATGGGATCAACGGATTTTGTTTGCATTTGAAGCAAGACGTTTTACATCCAATCAAAGTTTGGATGTTAACAAATAAATCAGAAAATGTAAAAATAATTTACTGATATTCCCAAAGTTATGGTCTTGACTGGTCTTGAAATAAAATCCCGAGTCCTCGATGTCCAAGACGGAGACAAGACCGAGTACAAATGAGTCCGAGACGAGACCATCAAAAAGTAAGACGGTTCTTGAGACCAAGACCGGTCTGGGGTACTACCACACTATCAGGTACATTTAGCTGGGAATAGAAAGTTTTACCTAAGTAAGGTTTTGAGTGCAGGACTTGGAGTGGACCTCCTTCAAACGGCGGATTGTGCCTCCCCAAATTTCTTGCCGTGCTTCAAAACAAAAGAAGAAGTCATTATTTGTTGTTGCTGCGTCACATGATCAGCTGTTGCATTACCTCTGCAGCAGGTCTGGATTACATAATGTGACTCACACACACAAATCGTGCGTCATCAACACTTTCTAAATCTCCACATTAAATCTGCAAACAAATAATTACTCGAGTCAACGAGAACAATTAATCGCTCGAGGCCTCTGAGGACTGAATCTGCATATTGGATGAGCTCATTAACATAACAGTGAGAGACGGAGCGGAGCTGCAGGAGCTGTTTAACCTCCTCACACCGACACGCACAGAAACACTCAACCATTAAACACTCGGCTCATTTTCCTTCACATGAAGCGTTGATCCCACCTGCAAGTTCCTTTCCACGCGCCTGTTTTTTATGCACTTAAAACACCAAACATGTGAACAAAAATCCAGTCAGCGTTTCCCCCTGGCGGACACGTCAGAGCTGCTCTGTTCATAAAGAGAAGATTAAAATTCATCCTGACAGCTGTTGGCAGGTGACCGTTACTCAAAACATTAGCACAAAGTATTTTGTGAAGAGGAGTCTGTAAATACTGCAGTAAACCCACAGTAATTGGTTCCAATTAAAAATCCAGACATAAACAAATATAAATATTAAATAATTGTGATATACAGGTGCACATACAAGCATACATGTACATAGATGATAAGTGCAAAGAACGCTAAGACTAAGAAGTATCACATGTGGTGCATAGGGACGTCCAGATCACGCGATCGGAAATCGGGCCGATCACGTTGTTTCAGACTCGATCGGAATCGAACGTTACCTCTCGATCAGGACTCTGATATAAATGTGTATATAGATGTGCTTTGCAAACACTGTGGCACTTTTATTTCCGTATTTGTTTACATGCCTGCCGGGTATTTTAAGTTGAGGTGCTGTTTGTTTTTATCTTTTTTTTACATTTACTGTTACACTAAAGTCCAAAAGTGAAGAATTTATGTTATTTATTACTTGGTTGTTGAAGCTTCTTCACAGAAGAGCTGTTTGTTAACAGAGTTGTTGAATGTTAAAATAAGGTGAATTAAATAAAAAATAATGAACATCCTGGATCTGTTTTTTAAGTGTTATAGAAGTATCGGATCAGGACTCGGTATCAGTAGATACTCAAAATCAAATGACTCGGACTCGAGGGCAAAGAAACCTGATCGGGACGTCCCTGGTGGTGTACAGGCAGGTAGATTTGGTAAACAGTATGTACCATAAACAATAAACAACATGAATATGAAAAGTAATGTTGGAATAAAAAGATGTTGAAGATGTTCTGATCTAACATCTGATGATTTGAAAAAAATTTGGCCCGACTTACCAAAACATGGTCACCCTACAACAGGGGTCAGCCCTGTTGTAGGGTGACCATGTTTTGGTTTCCAGACAGAGGACAGTGGGAGGGGCAGGAGGCAGGCGGACACCTGCGGTGGGAGGAAGCTTGGGGTTGGGGGGGTTTAAGTAATTGGTGTTACCGTGGCAGTTTGTCCTTCACAATCTTGTTTTTTTGGAACCAGACGTGACCATATTTGGACGAGCTAGCTTAGTTAGCAAGGTGCATCTGTAATTCACATTAACTGTGATATTAGCTGGGATGCTAATTTTGGCTTAAAACAAAACTTACTTACTGAAAAAATGAGCAGCCGACTCCTGATGAGCTTTTTCAGTGCTGCTGGTTAAATGTCCAGAGCAGCAGATACAGTCGCCTCTATCCTGATTGACAGGTCGCCAATCAGCTTGTAGCCCCGCCCTAAAGCCCCCCCTGCTTCCTGGTCTCTGTTCCTCTAAATGGGACCATAATTTACTAAATGAACATCATGCTGTGTTGAAGAAGACTTGAAACTAGCGACTGAGACCATAAACTCATCAGGAAAGTGTTTACTGGGGGAATAAATCAGCTGAGAAGCAGAAACATTTTCTTTCTGCAGCCGGTGGAGTCGCCCCCTGCTGGCTGCTGGAGAGGACGCAGGTTTAAGGCTCTTCAGCACTGGCTTCACTTTTGGCAAATAAAAAGCTACAGAAACTGCTTCCTGCATCGCCACAGAATGTAAACCATCACGTGCAGAGCAGCATGGTAATAAAGAATATTTATTTTTCCTGTAAAGCATTTGGTTTGTTTTTTATTCCACGTCTCATCACGACATCTTCTGCTTTTCAAAGCTCGTCTCACTTCACCTCCCGTGAGACGTTCATCCAAAGCAACAGAAACATCCCTTTCTTCAAAGCAGAGGCGGTGAAGTGAACGTCTCCGCGGTGACAGACGGATATCAGCTGACGGATCGCCCGGCCGGTCAGAGGTCATTACCTCGCCGGCTGATGGGAAACACTCAGAGTGCAGGTGGACAGGAACCTTTCCGGGCGGTGTTAGTGATGTCTCCGTGGCTCCGCCTCTTCTCCGTCCTGATAGGCTCTGACAGGTTGATCAATAACCCACTCAGGATGAAGGTTAAATAAATTTGTGCTGTTGATTGGTGGCATGATGGCGAGGAGTCACAGAGATACCAGGAGGTGAGTTCAGGTGATTCTTCACTGGTGTACCTGTTAAATCCACATAATTATCACCTGGATATTAAAACAGTGCTAGAAGCTCCACAGCTAAATAATACAGCAGAGTCCCTACGTATAAAACTGACTGCTACTGGATAATGTTTCAGCAGAATGTATGTAGCAGTAAAGCCCAAAGTAAGTGGACACAGGTATCAACACACGACGGACACGAGAGTGAAGAATGAAAGAATTCAGAATAATAAATAATAACCAGACCGCTCAGCTCATTGGTGGATAAAACTGATGCAGAGCTGAGCTGCAATAAAACTGTAATATACTGCATCGCTGTACCGCTACTCATACAGACAGACAGGTGAGACAGACAGACAGACAGGTGAGACAGGTGAGCAGACAGACAGACAGACAGACAGGTGAGCAGACAGACAGACAGACAGGTGAGCAGACAGACAGACAGACAGACAGGTGAGCAGACAGACAGACAGACAGGTGAGACAGACAGACAGACAGACAGACAGGTGAGACAGACAGACAGACAGACAGACAGACAGACAGGTGAGCAGACAGACAGGTGAGCAGACAGACAGACAGGTGAGACAGACAGACAGACAGACAGACAGGTGAGCAGACAGACAGACAGGTGAGACAGACAGACAGACAGACAGGTGAGCAGACAGACAGACAGGTGAACAGACAGACAGACAGGTGAGCAGACAGACAGACAGGCAGCACTTCCTGTTTGCTGTCAGTCCTTCCCGCTCTAACAGACAGACAGACAGACAGGTGAACAGACAGACAGACAGCACTTCCTGTTTGCTGTCAGTCCTTCCCGCTCTAACAGACTGAAGATCTAAACCTCTGCGTTTCTTTTCATGCATCATTTTTTATCATTTGTCTTCACGTTGAGTCGACACTCCCTCCCCATAATTTTCCTTCCTCGCTCGTATTTACCGAGCGCCGCTGTGCTTTATTTTCCCCTCAGCGTGGAGACCGGGTGGGGTCAGAGGTCAGCGGAGCGGCTGGCTAAACAGATCTGTTCATTAGCAAACAGCCGTTCACGACGCTCAGCGGCATCATCCATCACACAGGGACGCTCACGGCAGCTTTAACTCCAGGCGGAGAGGAAACCTGGGGCAGCGAGCGGCTCTGAGACGCCACACGTTCAGGTCCTGGTTCAGAAAGAGAGACCATGTTCAAACCTGGGATCAAAGGAGCCCGTGTTTTTAACCCTGTTGACTAGGTATGACTGGAAGGTTCATAACAGACGGTATCTCATTTTCATACAGAGCAGGTTTCCCACCAGGTTCCTGAAGGCTTCAAACCTTTTTCTTCAAAAGCAACTTCAAAATAATTTCACACATGTGGTTCAACGTTGTTGTGAAACAGATCCTGCGAGTGTTGTAACGACTGGACAAATGATTTCTGATAACCAGCTTGATTTGGATCATTACTATGCATTTCTAGCGCCCCCTATTGGTCGATGTGAAAGAAGCGTCCAGGGTTTGTCTCAGGCAGTCAGCTGTCCTGTGAGCTTTGTGATGATTGGCCAGGCGGTAACTCATTTTTATCTCTGTATGTTCTGAGTGACGCCTCTTTGAATCTCATTGGTCAATAACTTTAAAACTTAAAGAGATATCGACAAGCTTTATTTAACCTTTTCTAAACTTGGTCCAGTGATGTCCAGTGGACATTTGGTGGCAATCGGAGCTACAGTCTAGAAGGAGAATGTTTTTGTTTTTCAAAAAAATCAAAATGGCGGAAAATGGGACTTACGTGGTGAGGCGTGGCCTTTCATATTTTACAATAGTTGCGTTTGAGATGACGATGTGGCTGACTTTCATTGACTTGATAGTCTAACGTGAGCTTCAGGTGTGTAGTTTGTGTTTGTTGATACCAAATTTGTGCAGCAGGAGAAGAAGCGACTGCGGCCGGCGGACTCGCAGCGCTCACCGAGGTTTTAAGGTCATGTGACATGGTGATGTTTTGCAGCGCCGGCGAAAGTCGGACACAATTTCTATCCAGCGTGCCTTATTTTAAGTCCAGCGTGCATCACGTTAAGTCAGCGCTGCAGCGCCGCATGAAGCCAAACGCACCTAAACCTTAGTTACAGCGCCACCGTGTGGCCGACTGGGCTCAGGTTTCTGTGGAAGCATTTGCACATCAGTTCCAGTTACTCCCCTAAGGTTCCTGTTTCTAGCTCGTCTTCTAGCTCACAGGAATTTGAGATGAGGCGGCAGACAACAGATAAAAACAAGAAACCAGCACAAAAACCCATAGAACCAGTAGAACCCTGATAACAACAGTACAGGGGAAGGAACCCAGGACGCATTGAGGACAAACTGAGACTTGAGCTGACCACATTCTTTTAGTGCTGTGTCCATGAACATGTCCTGGAATATAAAAACAGAATACTGAAATATTCTGTAATAGTTTAACCCTGTGAAAGTCCTGCAGAATCAGTACATTTAGCTGATAATACCCACTGGGAGCAAAGAAACGGCTTCTTCTGAGAGAAACAGCAGTGATGAAGCAGCCCGGCAGAACTTTAGAGAGGAGCTGGTTTTCTGCGTGATGCTGTGCTGCCATCTGGTGGACGTCACGCAGGCTGGTTCTTACAGATTCTCATCAGCTCCAGTTTAAATAAAGAATAATTAATCAATGAGTTACACAACTGTCACTGAGCAGAGACACTTTAAAATTATTAATATTCTACAAACAAAGGTTGTGATTACTGCGACTGAAAATACATGTGAAATACAAAAATAACAACCAGATGAAACATTCCTCCTCGACCTTCTTCTTCCGGATCAGTTTTCTGTGGGGAAATTAGTGAGCAGGCACCAATCAGAGGCAGCCTCACAGGGTGCAGTACTGTTTAGACTACAAAATACAAAAACACAAAGTGTGATGATGCAAAATATGAAGCTATTTTCATCGACCTTATCAAATATGTATTACAGAATCTTATTTTGTATTTAAAATAAATACTGTTCCTCTCTGTCCTGAACCAGCTGTTCCAAACTGTCTGGCTTCTTAACTTCTCACAATATATAACATCAACAACATCAACCAAATATTTACGCATGTACATGTATAGATTATTTTTACATGCTTAAAATGTCTGCTATATTATTATTATTATTATTATTATTATTATTATTATTATTATTATTATTATTATGACAGTATGAGGAGCCTGATCGGAAATTCTTTTATTTTGAAACGTGTGACCGGAAGCCCCTGTCGCTTGTTGTGGAGGGAAGCGGCTAGCTCTGTTAGCCCTGTTAGCTCCCGTGTGTGTTTGAAGGGTAGTTTACTGTAGTTATTTGTTCTCCGCGTAGTTTCCAATCATGGCGTACCAGCTGTACAGAAACACCACTCTGGGAAACAGCCTGCAGGAGAGTCTGGACGAGCTCATACAGGTGACACCGACCTCTTACCTGTACGACTGTTTGCTCTCAGCTAGCCTCCGTTAGCATGTCGCTAACTCACTCCTGCGGCGGTCAATGACTCTAGTTAGCTTGTGGCTAACTTTAGCTTGTTAGCTGCGGTTTTTTTCAGCACTGATTTGTTCCACTCATTAGTAAATATGTCTTTTATCCTGTCGTGTTTAAATATTGTAAGTTATCATCTACTGGAGGTAGTTAGCTTTAAGATAGCAGCCTGTAGGTTTGAAAGCTAAGCGAAAATGTTCTTTGTTATTGATAAACTGAGTTTAACAGCAGCTTCGTTCTTCAGCTTTTCTTTTGCTTCCTCCTGATTATTTCTTTATTATTAGACAGTTTAACATCTGTTCTGATGCATCAGCTCATCCGACACAGTGGAAACACGGACCGGTCTGGGAGCTGGATCAAGGTCTGGAGAGGTCCAGGTTTAGGGCTAAATGTGTAACTTCATTGATTCTGATTGATTAGTTCAGTCTGTGTTGTCTGCAGGGGAAATTTGACAGCAATCAACAGGAGCTGCAGCGATTAGTTGATCAATCGATTAGTTGCCAACTATTAAATATTATTAACTTTATTGATAATTGATTAATGAATTTGAGTCCTTTTTTTGAAGAACAAACGTCTAAATTCTCTGATTCCAGCTTCTCAAATGTGAATATTTTCTTTTTTTTTTGCTCCTCTGTGACAGTAAACTAAATGACTTTTGGTTGTGGAACAAAACAAGACGTCATCTTGAGCTTTGGGAAACAATAATCAACATTTTTCACATCATTCTGAACCTGACGACAAATCGATTCATGGAGAAAATAATAACAGATTAATTCATAATGTGCATAATTGTTTGTTGCACAGTTATACAGCAGGTAACTCTGAGGGCCCAGATACTTTCTGTCAGCACTAATCTCAAACCTTTTTATGAATAATTCATCTTCAGGTCAACACAAAAATACGTTATGTGTAAATATACGACCTAAATATCTGTTGGTAAATGTTAAAGGAATATTTCAGCACTAACTTCTGACAGTGAGACGTTCTGATGGATACGGAGCTGGAGTCTGTTAGCCTAGCTTAGCATAAAGTCCTGTGTTTAACCTGCACACAAACGGACGACCAAAAGCAACAATTTGTGACGTTAAAAGCTGTCGCCGTGGGCAACGTGAGCAGTTATACTAGTGGCGTATTAATGGCGTCTGCGTCGCTCTGCAGTTACGCCGCCAAAAACGCTAGTTGTTCTGTGTTGTTTCTTCTTCTTTGTTGGTGTCGGCTGGCTGCTTGACTTAACGTGCTGATTAGAAAAGTGGTCAGACTTTTGCCTGCAAAACGTCTTCATGTCACATTAACACCGTACAGGAGCAAGGTGGCCGCGGTTTCTATTTTCCGGCTGCACCAAGTGTCTGATCCTGCTGTTTGTCTTTGCAAACTCCACGAGCTCAGACGTTGTTCTGAGCTCACGCTCTCTACGGGAGGCCGACATGACGGCGTGTTTTTTACAGCCCGCCCCTGCAGTCAAGTCAGCCGCAGTCACCGCGAACGCACCTGATGGCGGCTGAAAAGCTGCGTTTCCACCAAAAGCAGCTCGCTCATCTGTGTCTGTGTGATTTTTAATAAGCTTCATCACCGAGACCGACTTCGGCTCCTTCAGGACGCCGCACACCGTCACCGTACAGGCGTTCCTGGGCGGCGACACACTACTTGTGAGCCGGGAGGTTCGTGCTGTCAAACTAAATTCAGTGTTGTGTGTTCAGACTCAGCAGATCACGCCTCAGCTGGCTCTCCAGGTCCTCCTCCAGTTTGACAAAGCCATCAACACGGCGCTCGCCAACAGAGTCCGCAACAGAGTCAACTTCAGGGTGAGTCCACTTCCTGTGACCTCTGACCTCAGACCGAACCAGTGGCGTGACTTCAGAGTATTAATTGTTTGATCTTTGCAGAGGAGAAGAGTATTCAGATCCTTTACTTCAGTGAAAGTACTCATACTGTAGTACTAGTACCACACTGGAAATACTCCACTACAAGTAAAAGCACTGCAGTCACAGTCAGCAACGTGTACTTAAAGTATTACAGCAGAAGTACTGAAGTCAAATTTTCCTGTCAGTGGTTCACTATTACAGATGTACTTAAGTCAAAGTACTCATGCTGCAGTACTTGAGATGTGGTGGAGCAGAAGTTGCTTAAATTAAAATACTCCAGTAAAGTAGAAGTACGTTGGAAGGTTCCCCCCCCGTGAGGTTCTGTTGGACTCTCTGTTCTCCAGGGTTCCCTGAACACCTACCGGTTCTGTGACAACGTGTGGACGTTCGTCCTGAACGACGTGGAGTTCAGGGAGGTGACCGACCTCGTGAAGGTCGACAAGGTCAAAATCGTCGCCTGTGACGGGAAGAGCGAGTCCACCCAGAACAAGACCGACAAATGGTGAGCTTCTAATGACCCTGTTTCATCCTGTTGGTGCTGCAGCCCCCCTGCTGGGCATCCTGCCCCTTTAACCCGGCCCCCCCGTCCGTGTCTTATTGATTACTCTAAGGCTCTCCATGACCTGGGTTACATTGGATAACTCCTTACGAGCTTCTGCGAACTTTGAGATCTTTGGGCAGGTGGCTCCTGTCTCCCCGTGAGTCCAGGCTGAGAACTAAAAGCTGGCGATTTATTTAATTGTTGAAAACTAATCGACTGATTGTTGCGGCTCTAATCGGAAAGCATTTCCTGAGCCGCCTGGTTATTTCACTGTTCTTACTTTCGTCTTTTCTTCTCTGTAGTTTAAAGTTAGATTTTACTGTGACTTCTGGTTTTCATGTTACATTTCTGTCGTGTTTTATCACGTCATCCAGGCGATACAGCGATATCACGATAAAACACTTCAAATCATTCGATATCGATAATTATCACGATAATATTTGACAAAGTCAAATCACCATTTCTTCACTTTACAAATCCGAGGCAGAACATTCAGAACTATTAAGATAAAATCTTATTTCCATCCTGTACAGACGCCTTATTTTGAAAAGCGGACGTTGTCACATGTTAAATCCATCCGGTCCGACCCAGTTTGATAAATAATGTTGTAACATGAAGCCTTCACAGCCTCTCTGCAGGTAGGACTCTCACACTGACAGGATAAAGGCTCTAACCTGCCTGTCAGCTCGCTCTGGGCCCTTTCACTTACCGTAAAGGCTCCAATACAAGCGCACTCCAAATGTAGGTGCGCCTAGCTTTCTCACAAACGAGTGACCGAAACACTGGTGGTTCTTTTCTAAGTCAGCCTCAGATGGAGCCGATGTGCTGGGAGACGGTTCAGCAGAACAGAGTCTGCAAACGGCTCGGACGCTTTAAAATGCTTCCACACTGTCGATAGGCGACAGGACTGTTCGGTAAAATTTATTCGGTCTTTCGACTCATTAGGCCGAACACAGAAAGTGCTTTTTTTTTTTGTTGCTATTTTTAAATTCTAACGTTCCCCATCAGTGATCAGGGCTGAAGGAGCTTGTTGTTGTTGTTGTTGTTGTTGTTGTTGTTGTCTGTGTTTAACTTGATGATTTGTGCTTCCTCTCTGCAGACCCGGCGCTGCAGAGCGACTCTCTCCTCCTGTGTGTCAGGTGGAGGCTCAGATGGACCTGGACTGTACATATAATTTATTACAGCAGTCACAGCCGAGGTGTGTGTGTGTGTGTGTGTGTGCATGTGCGTATGTGCGTGTGTGTGCGTCGGGATGGACCTGGTCCCTGTACCTGCAGCAGTTTTTGGTTTTTTATTATTATCATCAGTTTACAGGAGGCTTGTGTTGAATTTGCTGTTATTATTGAGCTGGATCACCTTTAATAAAAACTTTATTTAAAACACAGAGCGGCTCTGTGCTTTGTGACACAGGAAATAAATAAAAAGATGCTCCCTCTAATTCAAAGTCAGGATTTCATTTATCCTTTTTATTTAAATCAGTTTCACTTGAATCCGAATTTTTAATCCTTTTTTCTTTCAAACAATATTAAAATGAAAATATAACGACATACAAATGGAAAAAGAATATCTTTAAATTGTTCTAAACAATATGTTTAGAACAATAAGAGTTCAGAATTTCAGCTCTCATTTCCTGGTATTGCGTCTAGATGTGTTAAACAACTCAGGAAATTCCACCGTTTGTTTGTTTGTTTAAAGTGAATGTGCAGTTTGAAAAATGACGTCTGGCAGCTGAAGATGATCGGAGACACGATGAAACAAAATGAGCCAGAAGCAACTTTTCCAGTTTATTGAAACATCAGTATCGTGTATAAAAGAGTGCATCTGAGAAGTGATATGGTTACAGACAAATCACTGACTCGCTCGTAAACAAGCAGGACACACAGAGAATATAAATACAGAAGGATCTTTGTCTCAGTTTACCGCAAAGAAATCTGAAATCTGGACATTTAAAAAGGTTTCAGGAAGAGTTATCGGATACACGGGCCTGGTATTTATATATCTGTGTATATATGTAGATTTAAACACCAGGGAGAAGAAGATATTATTAAACATTTATATATTTCAGTGTAAAACATTGTGTATTGAAGGTAAACAGACCTCTTGATGAATACTGCATGAAAAAATGGCTTCGGTTTCCAAACATGAACAACTGAACGGAAGCTCACGTGAAGAAAGGGCTGATGGGAAATCAAAAGAGCTGCATATTTACAGTCTGATAGGTCGCAGCTGAGATGACTTTAAGATAGAAACTCGGTGTGGATCTTCACAGAGCGTCTGTGGAGCCCTGACACGAGGCTCGCATTTGAACGCGCCTCAGTCTGCAGCGGCGGCCTGTTCGCCGCCTTAAAGCTGAATATAAACCTGATAAATGGTTTATAACACAGCTGTAAGCACTCATAAGCACATATTTTACATTACTACAGGTGTTATTATTTTGTCATTATCTGTTTATACAGCCGCCGTTTCTTGTGTGGAGGAGCTTTGTGTTCAATCTGCTTACAGGGTAATAAATGTTGCTTCAGATTTGTCACAGCTGGCATCAAATATTTGTTCTGACCATAAAGAAAAGTTTAAAACCACAATTAACCAACTGGTTAGAGGCAAAAATCAGGTTTTATGGTGATAAATTATCATCCAGCCCTAGAAACCAGTCACGGTTACGAAGAGGTGAATGATGGGAGCAAAGTTCTGCTTTCCCGCCCCTTTAACCGTCTCCGCTGGTCAGCTGTGAAAAGACATAATGAACTTTCACTTAACAAAATAAATATAAAGGACAGAATATGTCTGAAGTGACTTAGTGTTGCACTTCTTTAAATTTGGAAGAACAATCCTGACTTTTAGTCCCTAGTATGAGGAAAACTCCAAACTTCCTTCAGAGCCTCCCCTCCTGTAAGGAGGTCTCCACAGGCCGGCGAGGACGTTTAACACAGAACCACGATAACGGAAATCATCTCGTACGACGTTAAACTGACGAAGTGCTGAAATGACGCTTTAATACATCGATGCAGAAACGGTCGGTAGAACGTTTATATATACAACTGATCTGCAGCCACGAAATGTTCAGGAGGAAGCAGAAGGATCCCGAGTTTCTTTTAACACAATGAGGAAAATGTTCTCTGACAAATTATTTCATTAGTTTCCCACTAAAATATCTGGGCCGGTATTTCTCAAACTTCTCAAAGTGCCGTTTTAGTCTAAAGTGCTGAGAACTCGTGAAATTTACTCCGACTTTTAAACTTAAGAACAAAAGCAAGTTATCAAATGTCTTAAAGCTGATGATCCTTCTTCCTCTCCCAGCGATTTAAGAAGCTCCAGAGGTCTCAGTGTTTCAGGAGAGGAAGGTTTCTGAATTGTTTGACGACGCGCTGTTAATTGATGGCGCTCATGTAAAGACGAACGTTTTTCCAATGTGCACGCAGCCTACGTTCATAATCTATTCTCAAAAATTCTTAATAGTCAAATGTGGGTTGAATGAAAACTCCTCTGAGGAATTTCACCATTCCGAGTGAATTTATCTGAGAATATTCTTAAATAAGGAAATCTCTTCTTTGCCTACAGCGTCATCCGAAAGTGTCTCAGGCTGACACTTCAGATTTAGTCTAAACTCAGATTAGGACTTTAGAGCGCAGCTTTGAGACAAGAATTTTTTTACTCTTACGTCAGTTCTTAGCCGTGTTCTTTTGAGTAATTCTGAGAAGGTCGGTAAATACGGGCCCAGATCTTACAACTTCAGCATCATGAGACTGTGTTCTGGTTCTGTTCAGACCCCTCAGCTCTGAGTTCAGGTTCCACAGAGATCCTGGTTTTGTGTTTGTGCAGAAACACGACGAGTTTTTTAGCCTCAACAAATTAAACCTCAAAGGTTCTCCTGACGTAAACGTCACCACTTTCTGACAAACGTGTGAAGACGATGTAGAATTCTACGGAAGCCGTGAGAATCCAAACGTTCTTATATTCATTTTATTTACTCCATTTTTTTCCCATGATAACAAATTCATTTAATTTGTTTTCTGGAGATCTCAAGTTATTTATTTCATTACCTCGAAATAACATGCTGCTTTTTCCTGAGATAAGGGGGATCATTTTCTCGAGGAAAACAAAACGATAGTCTAGTGCGGGGTCGGAAAGCAGTTTGGAATCAGGCCAATTTCTTTTAGTCTCTTAAATTAAGACGCTTAAGATCCTTTTAAAAGTTCTGAGGAACACTGAAAAGAGAGTCTGTGTCTTGCTTGAGACACCTGTGAAACATCAGGGATGGATTCCCCCTGAATGAGAAGTGAAGGGATTTCCTTCCACCCGCTGATGCTGGGGAGATGAAAAGAAGCGTCCACCGGTTAATGGATGTGGGGATCGAACACACAACCCTCACATTGAGAGTCTCGTGCTTTACCAACAAAGCTAACCCTCCTTTAGACTGTCGTTTTGTTTTCTCAAGATCTCGGATGTCGCGGGAAAAACAAAGATTCGTTATCTTAAGAAAATTATCCCGTTATCTTAAAAGAAGTAAATAAAATGTATGAATGAATGGCCTCTTAGGGCTTCCGTAGAACACACCTGAATCGTTAGCCCGGCCTCCAATAAGGGACGATTAGTGCAAAATGCGGGAAACACTACTGTAACTACCAAGATTCATGGCAGCCAGTTTGGTGTGTCCGCGTTGAAATCTGATCCTGAGTCAGTTCTTTATGTTCAACCATCCCGTTCTCACTCCCCGACTCGTCGCATATGGACACGAGACCCATCGGCGTCAGTTTGTGACGCGCTGGGGGAAACCCTGTAGCGTCGGTTTGTGACGGTAAAGGCAGGTATATGATCATTAACAGAAAAGACTGAGTAAGGAGATGGTTGGGGAACCCGGACTTTGTCCCGTGTGAAACAAAGTCAACATTAAATAATTTTATAAGTTAACTTAAGTGTTAACTGACCTGCGTAGTTATTTTAACCCAAACCGCTAGTGTTTTATTTTCAAAGTCTAACCGGACGTTGCATATTTATTGTTGCTAACTTGCCCGGGAGCCTTAAACGTCTAAAAATGACGCTGAAGGGGGACCCAGGGCGTAAAAAAGCGACGCCAAAGGGCCTCGACCAAGCGTCAATGTCTGACGAGTCGGGAGTGAGAACGTGTTGAATTTTGCAGATGAGCTCAGTAAAACAGCACCGGCTTCCTTTTTATTTACAGATTTAAAAACCTTTTTAGTCACTAAGGTGCCTCGTAGTTTTCAGGTGAAGAAATACCGGGAGAGATTTTCACCAAATGAACATGAATCATTTCTTTCTCATCATTTATGCTGATAACAGACGACCTGCAGCTGGTCGGAAGAGTTACAGCCACACAGGAAGACGAGGAACTTAATTTGGACTCGACTCTTAAACAGGAACACAGTCTTTTTGTCCTTGTTGGGCTCCCGTAGAAAAAAGGTGACTCATGTTTTGATCCATAAATGTGAATATAAGCTGGTGTTCAGTCAGCACTGAGAGTTTCCACGGAGGCTGTCTCTATTTTCTTTTTTTTTTTTGTTAAGAACAGCTGAGGAGAGTCGGGCCGGACGCAAAAACAAACTCCCTCGGCTGCGTCAAGGTCAAGGTCAAAGGTCACATCGTAGCTGCCTCAACATGGTCATGAAAAAAAAGCACCAACAGGAAACAACATCTACAAAATACATTCAAAATGTAAAAAAAGAGTAGAAAGAGTAAAAAAAACAAAAAATATTTCTGGTTTCAGACGTAAGAAAGTAGAAAACATCCACCAGGTGAGGCTGAGGTCCACAGCCCGTCCTCCAGGCCTCGCTCTTCCCGCGTTCAGTCGAGGAAGCGCTGGCAGGCTTTCTTCCAGCGGCACGCCGTACACCACTGGTCTCTGTGCTCGATGCCGTAAACCTTCCTGCACTTCTTGGCTTCACCGCGAATCCTCCTGACAGAGAGAAGAAACACAGACACCACTGTGAACATGAGGTGTGTTAACTCGGGGTTACCAAGGAAACCCAGGGTTGACAAACTCTAATGGTGCTTTCAGACCAAAAGCGAAGCGAGCGTTCGGTGAGTTTACAAACAAAGTCAATGCAAAGACGCGTTGAGCTGCTATTTCCTGTCTGGCGGGGCTAAGGCAACGCGAAGGAATTCGCAAGAGTTGAATATTTTCAACTCAAGCGAAGAAGTCGCGCGACGCTGAGTTGATAGCCTATCAGTGTTGAGATTGTCCGTACGTCACAGAGGCTTCAGAGCGTTGTGTGCAGAGGGCCGGGCAGAGCGGGGGATTGAAAATCTGCAGGCCGGCTGAGAGCTGCTAAACTTGGGGGAGAGGAGCAGGGAGCAGCTGCAGCCTTCGGAGAAATAAACACCTGCAGTCGGTCGGATTCGGTTCTGACAGCTACGCCGTTTACTCGCAGGAGGAGCTCGGAGTTAACTGTTTTTATTAAATTAGCTTTTTACTTTAGTTTTTGGGATTTCAGCGTTGATTTATCTTCACTGGAGCTTCTCAGCAGCTTCGTGCACATCCGGTTCCAGTGTTGTTGTTAGCGTCGTTAGCTCTGTCGGACTACGACTTCATATTTATATAAAAACCGGACAGAGCTGGACGTTACTTGGAGAAAAGAAAGCGAGGAGGCTGAACTACCTGCTGAGTTCAGAAAACATGTGTCTGTAACTTTATTCCAGCTGTCGTTGTACTTTACTGTGACCAAGTTAGCATAGCACAGCCCTGATCGATCCGAACTCCATTCAGAAAACAAACATTTTAGAAGTTGTTGTCCTGCTGTCTTGCTGACAGACCTGACAAAGCAGGAATTCAAATGTTTAACAAATCTGCATCATGTTGTGGTTATTTCGGCATCAGTTTGATCCGTTTATTGATATTCCAAATCTTCTTCCTCAGATTTGTGAAGTGATCCGCTGTTTGGCCTCAAGTGTTCTGACCATAAAAAAAAGAGTTTAAACCACAATTAACAATCAGGTGTAAACTTTCACTCAGGAGCAAAAATCAGCCTTTAAACTGGAAAGAAGTAACGATTTGATATCTTATCGTGATAATTATCGATATTGAAACATGAAATTTTTTATCGTGATAACATTTTTGGCCGTATCGTCCTGCCCTACGTGTGATATGGTTAAAATGTAAAAGGTACAGCTTTTGGTCCACTGTATAAAAATAATATGGAGCCGGGGGGGAGGGGTACTAATCCGCGAAAAAACTCCAGATTAAAGTGGTAATGTTAAAAACTTCTCTGAAATTACTGTCAAGTATTTATGCTCCCGTGTCCTCCACGCCGAGCGAGCCGGGAAGTAACGTAAGATGTTTCTACAGCACCATAGTTAATTTTCTGATCGATAGATGGACGAATCATTTCAGCTGCAGAAACTGTTTAGTTAATACGAAAACAGCAGAATTTATAAACTCTTTGTATGTTTTCTGTGCAAAACTCTTAATCCTTAAAGTAACTAAAGCTGTCTGTTAAATGTAGGCCAGTAAAGAGATGTGGTGGAGTAGAAGTAGAAGTCAGTAAATGTTACGAGGACGTGGAAGGTTGAATTTGTGTTTGTGAGCTCTTTGCTGGTTGCTGTGTGTACATGTAAATACAGACCTGCAGGGGGCGCTCTGATGCTGCAGCCACTGCTCTCCTACGCTGACCGAACGCACTCGAAAAGCCAAACCCTGAGGAGGAGAAAGAAGAAGAGGCGTCAGTGAAACAGACGAGCGGTGCAGGTTTGTGTTGCAGCCTGTTCTCGTCTCCTCGCTCTTCTTCTTCGCTGCTTTCTGATATCTTTATTATTTCAGGGAGCAGAAAACAGACTGCTCTTCCTCTTCATCATATTGTGTGTGTTTGTCCTCTCTGCGCTACAAACACTCTGCAGTGGCCTCCGTCAGCCTGCAGGTGGCGGCGCTGCTCTGCGGCAGATTGATGGAAAATGTGACCACAAACCATCCGAAGGGGGGATTTTCCTTCTGAATGAAAACCACCAGGGAGGAGCACACACTCAGCCCTCCAGTATGAAACCAGTTTTAACAGGTTTCCCTGGGCTGGTGGAGCAAATAAACAAAAGGCCGCTGTACAGAATCCAGACTGAAAACATAACTGAATTAGAGAAGTATGCCTGCTAATCAACAGGGAGGCTTTAAGGGCACCGTAGTTAGTAAGAAACCTAAAATCTAATATTCTCAGGGGGAAGTCCAAAACTTTCTGCAAACGATAAATAAAGTCCCAGCGAGTTACAGAGAAGCTGCAGAGTTTCAGTCCACAGATGACGTGTGAATACCTGCAGTGTTTTCTTTAAACTTTGTTGTTTTTTTTAAATACGCCGACCCACACCAGAGCACCACAACACCACCGGGTGTTATGTCCTCCTCCTACATGCAGAGCTGCCCCCCTGCTGCAGCTGGAAACACCGAACCAGACAGGAAACGTGCTGCTGTGAAGCCGAAACTAGGAGCCGGACGGTAAAACAAGCACTCAGTAATACAGTAACTGTCCTTTTATGTTCCCGTCTGGATCGAGCTTCCATATTTAAAGGTTTAACAGAGCGAACGACAGGAAATTTAACTACTTTAAATGAAGGCACTGGGCTCTCAACAGCAATAACAGTGACCGATATCATTTCTCTGTTAATTGGGAACAACTGGTAAATCAGATAAAATAATATATATACTAAATATAAAAAGAAATTTAGCCCCAAACACGCTCACTGAGCAGCCGTACTCAGTGTACATACTGTACAGAACTCTCCCTGAGTCCAACTGTTTTATTGAGGGGTTTAAAGTTTAAATGCCTGTTTTTTGGTGGAACTGACAACTCACACACATCTGAAACGTGACAAGGAGACACAGCTAAATATGTTTTTAGGTCACAAACCAAAAAGTGGAAACCACTGAGCAACTTTTTTTTAAGTATTAAAGGTTCAGTGTTTTATATTTAGGAGGATCTATTGACAGAAATGCAATAGAATATCCATGTTAGGTTTTTATTTCCTTAGAAAGAATTATTATTATAACAATAAATATATTATAATTAATTATTATTATACAACATCTCAGCTTTAAAAAAGTACCTGTTTGAGGCAGCTGGTGGGCGGAGCCGTCCATCGACAGGCGGGTGTGTTCGCAGGTGCTGCTGATATCACATGACCGGGAGGTGGAGCCTAAAAAAAACAACAAAATAAATATTACATACACATTTTTATATTTAAAATGTCTTTTTATTTTTATGTCAATAACAACGCAAGAGAACAGGCAACGTGTCGTCCATTTCATAAACATTATCTGTTTTATTTTTTATTTATTGTCCATGACCAGTAAAAGTTTACTGAATTTAAGGGTGTACAGGTGAGAGAGGAAAACCAGCACTCATGATCGGGTCTGAAAAGTGACGCCAGAGCTGAAGAACCTTAAACCTGCGTCCTCTCCAGCAGCCAGCAGGGGGCGACTCGTATCCGCTGCTCTGTGCACATTTAACCAGCGCCGCTGAAAAAGCTTATCAGGAGTCGGCTGCTCATTTTCAGTGAGTACGTTTTGTTTGTCGCTCGCCAAAATTAGCATCCCAGCTAATATCACACTTAGCGTGAATTACAGCTGCACCTTGCTAACCGTGCTAGCTAGCGCCACCCTCTCGTCCAAATATGGTCTCATCCAAGTCTGCTTCCAAAAAAACAAGATGGCGACGGCCAAAATGCCAAACTCAAGGCTTCACAACGGCGGTCCAGAAACCAACAGGTGACGTCACGGCGGCTACGTCCACTTCTTTTATACCGACTGTGGTTCCAACGAAAAATCAATTTTCTCCAAGTTGAAAAGTATAAATGGCTTCTCAGTTTATACATTTCATTTATTTTACATTTCATTTATTATATTAGGTTTTAAAAATCACGTATTGTGTTTTAAAAAAAAATCTAATCACATGTCTTACATTCATTCACACAATAACTGTCAATCACGCTGGATAAGCCCCGCCTTACCTGGTAGGAGTGCTCTGATTGGACCTGCAGTAGGCTGACGGAGGAGGAGGGGGCGGAGCGACTCAGAGCGCCAAAGGCTGGAAGAGGAGGAGACGGAGGGGAGGGAGGGGGAGGACTGGGAGGGGAGGAGGAGGACGGGGACGAGGCGGGGGAGGCGGGGTCACAGAGGAGCGGAGGGGGAGGAGACTGCTGCTGCCGATCCCGTTGGTTAATCTCAGTGTAGTAAAAATCCTCCTCGCTGCGGGAACAACGCTCGTGTTCGCTGCTGCGGCTGCGAGGAGATTCCAGGTGTTCAGGCACATCAAAACTTAATAACTTATCACCATAATAACAAATTATTATTTAATAATGATGCTAGTCAGGTGATTCAAAATATTGAATATGGAGATACGGAAGCTCATTCCTGTCGGGAAAAATAATAAATTGATTCTTCAATGTAGAGAAAAATGGACATGAATCTAACAATTACTAATTAATTATTGATTTTTCAGCCCATGTTCTCTATATACTGAATAATTAAGTTTTATCTGACCAACAGTCCACAACCCTAAATATATTCAGTTTACTGACGACTGATTGATCAAATAATTATTTACTATTTTAATTAGATACTAACGACAGAATTAAAAATCTTGACATGTCAAAATGATAAGAGCACCCCTCATATCTCATAATGTTGACATAGTAAATTAATAAACTGACTTCCTAATCAAAAAATTTTTAGATATTTTATTTTCAATCATTCGTAACTTTTCACCTGTTTTTTTGTTTCTGGGGCAGAGATGAGCTTCCATAGAAATTAATTCAGGTTTGATTCCAGTACAAACTCATTCAATCATACTTTATTTATGAAATGTATGGAAGCCCAGTCATGCCAGAAGAATAAAGCCTTAAACGAGAAATAAAATATTTAAAATCTGATGACTACCTCACAACTATATGTTAACAGTTAACTATTCTTTTATGTTCCTGTCTGAATCGAGCTTCCGTATTTAAGGTTTAACAGAGCGAACGACAGGTGAGTCTCACCACAGGTGTGTCGTCCGGATGTGACGTTTTATTCCCACCACTGACGTCAGCACTTTCCCGCAGCTCGGCCACAGACACCTGTAGGCCGCCTTCACTGAGTTCTGCAGGAGGAAACACACCGTCAGTGCTCTGCTGCGCCGCTGTTTTCATTTGTCCTGCGACAAAAAATGTAAAAAACCCGCTCACCCTGCGTTTACGTGCCGCCGGCTCCTCGAACAGCACCTGCTCCAGCTCCATGTCCAGTCCTTCGTCCGGGGCCGCGGCCGGGCCGGCGCCGGGCTCTGCGATCGGTGGAGAGGGGGTGGGGCTTCTGTTTCTGTGGCCGACGCTCCAGTAGCCGCTGCTGCCGCTGTCGGAGAGCTCGCCGCCGCCACAGTCCATCGGAGGAGCTGAAGCACAAACATGACGTTTTTACGTGTTATTACCATATATTGACATCACACATGTTGACAACATTTTTTGTGCCCCGTCAAAGTCCGTCCACTACAGAGCGTGTTTTCACAAGTGTCTGACAACATTGTGGAAAGATTCCCCACAGAGAGAGACCTATTTTAAAAAGAGCAAGATCCTTTTTGTTTAAACAGAAACAGTCGCTATGCCACAGCCGTCAAAGCCACCAGACTCCATCGATAAAAACGGCAATTTAACTTTGCAGACCGCAGGAGCTGCTGGTCTACGGCGGCCTCGGTCGGCTAGTTTGTTTGTGTCATCGTGCGACTTTGTTGTTTGTGTTGTTGTGTTTGTTTGTTGTTCTAAAGGGTTAAAAACATTAACACAAACTTAACGATCGAGGCAGCCGAAGACCAGTCAGGTAAAATTACTGTTTTTGACGAGGGAGTCTGGTGGCTTAGAGTGTTTCTGGTTAAACAAAAAGGATCTTACTCTTTGAAAAAAGTTTTATCTCTTTCCATAATGTTGTCATGACGCTTGTAAGAACAATCTGAGCCTGTCAGCTGTAAAAACAAGCTCTTCAGTGGACGTACTTTGTTTTCCTGCTGCAGCTGCAGCGCTTAAAAATATGTAGTCACAGACACAAACACAAGGGAAAACTAGGTAGTTACCCTCTTCACCACACAACAAAGTTACTTTCATAGAGAGAACAATTTGATTTGGCATTTAAAATGTCACCTCGTTTCTGGTTACTGTCACTGAGACGGTTGCTTGTTGTTGTTGTAGTACCTGTTGTGTCTGGGGGGGCGGGGCTGTGCAGCAGAGGACTGCAGGACAAACTGCTGAGGACCATTGCTGCCATCAGCTCGTCCATCTCCACCTCCTCCGGACTCCTCTGACTGCAGGAGGGAGAAGGTTATTTAATGGAGGACATGCAGAGACAGGCGGGGACAAACGGAGACGGGGAGACGGCGTCTGACCTTCTGGGGACGTCGATGCAGGAGGAGACGGATCTGCTGCGGGGCGGAGGCGCTGAGGAGGAGGAGGGATGAGATGAAGACCAGACAGAAACGTCAGTCTGCATGAGGTCCAGCTGATCCGCCACACCTGGAGCTTCACTTCCTCCTCCACACTGGAAATACACCTGAGAGAGAGAGAACAGCTGTGATAGGCTGAGACACCTGTCAATCAAGGCAAACTTTCCCTGACGGTGGTTTTCCCCCACAGGAGAGGTGGTTTCCTTCATCGCTCTTCCTCTGAAGTACAAGTGAAACACAAAAGTGGGATTTTCTGTCCATGTTCTTAAATAGATGTTTATCTGCTGCTGGGCTGGACAGAAAAATGTGAACGCCTGGCGGATGAGACGGCGTTAACGTGGCTCGACAAACACGATCTCACCTTCAGCCCGGGGTGACCTCTGACTCTGCTGCTGGCCTGCTGCCCCGCCGCCGTCTCGCCGGTCTCCTGGCCGGTCTGCGTTCCCGCCGCCGGGCAGGTGGAGCTCACCAACGCCCCGGAAGGAGAACGCTTCCCCAGACGAGCCTTCGGTAACATGTCTGTCTGCCTGAATCTGAAACACAGAGCGGATCCGGTTCAGTCAGCGCTGATGCTCTGACAGAGTCGCAGCAGATCTCTGCGTGAAGGCTCCTTTTAAAGGGTGAACATATCCCAGCAGCCTCTGGGGCGGCGGAGCTCCCCCAACTGATTTATCAGAACATTTCTACAACTCATGATGGACAAAGTCTACGCAGAGATGTCCTCTCCTTCCTCCCAATCAAATCCGTTTTTATTCACGTGGCACGTTTTAAAAACAAGGTTTACAAAGTGCTGCACGAGGAATAAAACATAAAACACAACAGCAGAGGACCGAACAGCCGACCTGCTGCATCAAAAACCAGGGAATCAAAGTGAGTTTAGAGTTTTAAAGTCTCGAGGGTGGGGGGCCATTTTGACCTGTAGAGGCAGCTCCTTCCACAGTTTGGGGCCCCTGGTTTTTAGCCCGGTTTTAGGGGCGACCAGCCGCAGTCCATCAGTGGCCCTTAGCAAAACCCTTATAGGCGAGTCCCGCCACCCGGCGGCCATCTTGGTGCGGCCTCGGGATTATCTGGGACTAACAGGATCAGGTCACCGGCACATAAAACCTGCATGTAGAGGATCAGCAGGAAAATCTGAAAAGGTTTGATGACTTTGCCCCAAAATAAGGTTTAAAAACAGCAGGTTCTACTTCCGCCACACGGGCGGTAGACCCTTACTTCAGTGGAACCACATGATTGGCTTAAAATGTTCCCAGCACGGCGGTTAAAAGCAGACAGTTGGCTTTCTAGCGGGAGAGGCGGGGCCATTTTTTGGCGTTACGTGCTGTCCCTATAGAGTTGTATTGAGAATGTTGGCTGGCGTCTCCTCTTCAAACGTCTCTGACCTCAGCGACCTCGAAGGGGTGCAGGCCTGTCAGAGGTCTGAGATGTAGCGGGGGGGGGGTAAGATCTTCAAAATGTTGGACCAGAACCAGAACAGGTGTGACGTGCTCAGTTAAAAGAGAGAGAGTTCACGCTGCTCTGCAGGAGTCCAGACGGGTCGAGGTAAAAGCACGTTTGTTAAAACTCGGCGCCTACATTACCCACAATGCAACTAACTGCTGGCTGCAGCTGAGATGAGCAGGAGCTGCAGGAGCTTCCAAAACAACACTTTGCCAAAACTGTAAAATCTGACCTTTTAAATCTGGAAGCGACGGATTAAAGAACACGTGAAGAAGAGAACTAACGACCACGGACGTTTACATTTCATCATGCGGCGCTTTTTTCCAAAGCAAACTTACATTTCAGGAGCATCAGTACAGTAAGAGACCTACAAGGGACAGCAGGTCCTCGTAAGAGCTGCATCACTGGGGTAAATACTAACAGACGGGTTTCGGGTCAGCACCAAAGAAGTCCTGCGCCCTGATTCGACACGGCTGGAGCAGTGGCTGCTGGGAAAAGTTCTGGATTAACTGTTGATGGTCAGACCTGATCTATGTTTCACAGATCTGAGTGAAATCACGGTGACTCACCCCGGTGGCGGCGTCATTTACAGTCAGGCCGCCACTGTGTGTGAGTGTGTGTGTGTGTGCGCATGTGTGTGTGTGTGTGTGTGTGTGCGTGTGTGTGTGTGTGTGTGAGTGTGTGTGTGTGTGCTGTAAGGATTTAAATGAGTGCAACAGATGGCTTCAACTGTTCAATCATGTGTTTCTTTATCGCAGTGTTTCTGCTAACACTGATGATTTTTGCAACACTTTAATTGGTGGACTGTCACTGTGGCAACATGCTGAAATATGATGACACCCCCCCCTCCCCCTCCCCCTCCCAACCATCCAAGGTTTCCTGTTAAATCAGTGACTCAGAACAGCCGGAGTTACTCAGAAACAGCGTATCAACATATAAACTCAGATAATATTGAAATCCACTAAATGACTTAAGGCCTTTCCTCCACATGTTGCTCCTGTCTGCAGATAATTCATGAAAAAGGATCTTTTTAGTTTAGTTCAGACGTCTTCAGGGTCCTTGTTTGATCCAAAACCTTCAAATCTTAACTTTAAAGTCATACACGACAAAGAAAAGCCTGAAATCCTCACGTTAGAGAAGCTGCACCGAAACAGTTTCAACAAACCGACTAATAGTTTCAGCTTCTACTTCACGTTCACCCCGGAGGGAGGGGGGGGGGGGGTCGAGGTCAGGACTCTGCCCGGTCCAGTTCTTCCACACCAAACTGGGGGGCTTTTGCATTTTGAGCTGCTTTGTGCCCGGGGACGTGGTCGTGTTGGGACAAACACAAACATGGAGGTTTCAAGTATGACCAGTTTCCTGGCCCTCTGAGGCCCCTGAGTGAAGCTGACCCGGGACAACACGCGACCCCCATGAGGGCCCCTGTGATCATTTTTAATATACAGACATTAAATAAGTGAACAAATAAAATGCAGACCAGGAGAAAACAACATTAAGTCACTTGAACTGTGTAAGCACACACACCCCTGTCTGCCGCTCTGAGCCAATCACATTCCTTCAGTGCCTCACCCTCCACAATAAGAGCGCTCACTGGACGTTAAATCCACTTTCACTGCTTCTCTCTGACTTTCAGTTTAAAGCCCTAAAATGTCAACAAACAGCGTCTCAATGCTCAGTTCAGAAACTCTTCACACTGTGTAGCAACAACAACAACAACAAGATCCAAAGTTTGTCCTGTAGAAACGACTGAAAATCTGCCATCATAAAGCTGCCAGAGACAAAGTGAGCGAGCAGACTGAGAGGAAGGCAGCACGTTTCCTTCCAGAACTTCACTGTTGTCCATTCACTCCCCACTGTACCAGCCAGCAGCCCAGAAACCAGCCAGGAAACGCACTTTGTACAAACAGGCAGTAAAATAAAAAGCGTGCATCAGGTGGAACATACCTGCAGAGTCTCCAACAACAACAACAACAACAACAACAACTGTTCCAGGAGCTCTGAACGTGTCCGCTGCTGCTCAATGGGAGCTGAGTGAGAGCTGCTGCAGGCTGCAGCCAGTTGGACTCTCAGGGAGGGAGGAGAGCCCCGAAGACCCGGACCGGAACGGACCGGGTCTTCTGGAAGGGAGTTTTCTTTTTTCTCAGCGTTGCATCAGAATCACAATCAGACAGTAATTATAGAACTATGGGTAAAATAAAAAAAAAACGCACTTACTCCAGATTTGAGTTACCGGGGGAGATGATTTGTATTTATATAAATATGTACATATAAAAATGCCTAAATATGAAAGAAGAGTAATGAATGTGTGCATCAACACAAGCAGGCTAAAGGACTGAGGACTCTTTCTGATGTTGCTCTTAACAGGATCAATTAGTTTTAAGATAACAAGCCATTTTATCAATTAATGGAGGAAATAATTAGCAGATTAATCAATAATGAAAATCATTTCATCTGATTTAATTTAGAATATTTCATCATGAGAACACTAAATAATTACTAGTACATTTACTTCAGTCTGTCAGTCAGTGCGACTAAACACATTTACTCAGGTACTAAATACCGTTTTGAGGTTCTCTGCTTCTTTATACTTTCACCTTGTTTATCTGATAGCTTTAGTTACTTTGCACCAACCAACAAATTACAGTTTTATCATTGATGTTTTTTAAATGTTTTGTATTTAACCCGTTTAACCAGTTGTTAATAGTACGTTTGCTGTGACTGTCTGTCAGGAAAGAGTATCTGCTGCTCTGTCTACATTTAACCAGCGCAGGAGTTTTGTTTTAAGCCTGTTTGTCGTTAGCCAAAATTAGCATCCCAGCTAAAATCACAGTTAAAATAAATTACAGATGCACCTAGCTAACCAAGCTAGCTAGCTCCACCCTCTCGTGGTTACGTCAGGGTCGAGTTCAATGTCAAAACGTTTTGTACCGGTTTGCAACACGGCGACACGTTTGTAAACACAACAGTGTTAAAAAGGCGGGAAAATTCAGTGTGCTTGCGTTCACAACAGGGTGTTCAGGGGAGCGCCGTTTCCGTAGAAAAAACGTTTTGTTTTGTCGGCGCTGAACTCGGCCCCGGTTCCAGAAAACAAGGTGGCGAAAATGTTAAACTGGAGGCTTCGAAATAGTCCACAAACCAGCAGGTGGCATCACGGCGGCCACGCCCACTTTTCTTATACAGGCTGTGCCTTCGACGCGCTACATCGTTAGATGATTAATGATAAACTGATTAAATCTGTCGGTGGGAACCAAAAGCGTTTTGAGATTTAGGAAATAGTTTCGGACCGAACGATTAATGTAGAAAACGATCGATAGATTAATCGATAGTGAAAATAATCCTGTGAAACACAAGTCAATAAAACATCTGCATGGATTAATGAACTCGATTTAATGAACATTTTAAAGTAAAACTTCCTGATGACTTTTAACAGGATTGTTTCTCTGTGCACTGAGAAACTGTTTCATCTCTGTTTAAGTTTCATGTTTTCAGAGAACAAAATAAAAATAATACTGATGCTAAAATGAATTATTTATTATAATTTATTAGTTTATCGACTTTTAGAAACAAACTAACTGCATCACTAACTGTGCACGTCTGAGCCAGCAGGTCCACTCCGCGTTTTCCCAGCGGCCCCCGCGGTAGCTCTCCAGCCTGGTAGTAAACAAGAGAACCACGTGGGGAGTAGCTGCACGCTGATTGGTGGAGCGCAGCCGCGCAGGAACACACCCCTCTGAGGTCTGTTGTTTACTGAGTTTTCTGCACTCAGACACACTGAACGTAACCGACGCACTGTACGTGACCACTGTGGTGCTCAAACAGTACTCACACTGTACTCACACTGAACTCTACCTGTAATACTGTTGTTCTGCACGTTGAGTCTGCAGCGGAGAACAATGAGCTGCAGGAGAAACCAAGTCCACATAGTACCTAGTGCTACATACAGGACCTGCAAACATTAGTACACACTGGAATATTTGAGCAGATTACAATAAATAGTGCATAATAATACTGGAATATAGTCGAAATACTACAAGAGCTACCTCAATGGAACATAAATCACATATTCTTACATGAGCATTGTAGTATTTTCCCCCAGTTTGATAGTACTGCTGCATGTTTGTACTGCAGTACTGCGTGTAGTTGTACTGCGTGTGTGAAGCCAACAAAGAGCAGCTTACAGGCGGAGATCAATCCTTTATTAATTACATTACCCGGCCACTCTCTACACACCTCTCTCTCTCTCTCTCTCTCTCTCCCTCCCTCCCGCATGTCCTCAGAGTGTCCTCGCTGAGCGTGTGCGCGCGTGCGTGCGTGTTTGTGTGTGTGTGCGGAGCGGCACGTAGCAGCAGCAGCAACGCACCGCCCGCCGCTTCACGCTCGTGAGCTACGTGCAAAGAGACGAGCCTCCTGCTGTGAGAGATCAGACCGGCAGCAGCAGCTGATCAGCGCGGATCGATACGTTTGATCAGAACTTTAAAACAGAACCTGTGCGGCCTGATCGATGCACGCGGGACAGACGGACAGACAGGTACCAGCTGTGGTTCTGTGCTGAGATCCAGTGGGTTTGTAAGCCCCCCCCCTCAGAGCCGCACAGTGGTTCGGTCCTCTGCACCTTCAGACGTTATTTCACCTCTTGCTGGGACAAGTTTTCATTATAATATCTTTGTTGTAATATATTATAATAATATTTTATCATAACATGTTGATGAGTGAGTTTGACTTTCACTCTGATAACAGTGTAATAATAATAATAATAATAATAATAATAATAATAATAATGAGGAGAAGAGAAAAACTTTTACTGGAGCAAAAATTGAAAAGAAAAAACTGAATCTAACAGCAAAAATATTAAGAAAAGTAATTCAACCCTCGATAAACAAAGTTTTTTTGCATCTGTGAACCGAATAATATTTGGATTATTCCACGACGTCAACTTTGAGAGGCTTTAAGATTATTTTCTGATATCACACATGTAAACAGCTATTTATCAATTAATGGTAAAAATAATCAGCAGATTAATCAATAATAAAAAAATAATCCTTGGTTCCACCACACAGTAAATCATCACGGCTTCTGTATCTCGGAGCTCTTTTAACATTTTCAATGCAGAACTTTTACTTGTAACAGAGTACTTTTGCAGTGAGGTACTTTTACTTTAGTAAAGTTACTGAATACTTCATCCACTGCTGCTGCTGTTCTCTCTGCAACGCAGACAGAAACTGTCCGCACGGTTTAGCTGTAACCTTCGCCGAGGTGACATCACGGCGGGTCTTAGTTACTGTCTGTCATAGCGGCGAACGTAACAATTAAATTAAAGATCACTGTGTGTGTTTGTGCTGCGGCGAAGGCCTCCTGCGCCCACAGAGAAGCCGACAGGTCTTACATTAACGTCTGAACATTGTAATAAAATAAATCAAGATTACTGTGCGTGACTGGAATTAAAATTAAACATATAAACCCAACTGAACACTTACTTTCTTACAGCTACACCAGACTCTCTTCTCACAGCCATGAACTCGCTGAAACATTAGATCTAACATTGTTTCTTTTCTACACAGACACACAATAAACACGACTCAAGTTTAATGAGTTTATCTACGAAGCCGCTTTAACTAAAAAAAAAAATCTGAAATACTTTCTTACCTCAGAATTATTTCTTTCCTTTTAAAAGTCTCTCAGTCTTCCACAGCCGCTGCTTCTTCCCATGTGAAATAAGGACTGAAGTGAGCGTGTGCAGACTGAATCAGGTGACTTCTAACTTACTCCTGATTGGAGAAACTTGAGTGTGTTACAACCACCCCCGACCTCCCCTACTTCTCATTTATCTGACAGCTTTTCTTACTTTGCAGGTTCAGATCAATACAAATTAAATATCAACCCAAACATCATGATGCTTTATCACTGATTAAGCTACACAGCAGTTTATTAAGTTATGAAAACATACTTATTTTACTTAAAATACACGAGTACGTGTTGTATCCTGCACGTACTCTCATTTATTTTGAGTATAATCTATTTCCGTCAGTACAAATATGGGCACTAATATTCACTTTGATGTATTAGATGTTGATGCGTGAGTATTTCCCATAATTCATTTGCTGATTGATCCTGATAAATCAACCTAAATGGAAAACTGTGTTGTTTTTTGTTAATAAAGTTTAGAAGCAGAGTTCGGTCTAAATGTGGGCCCTCAGTGAGTAAAGCAGAACTTTGTTTGTCCCCAGAGGGGCAATTAGTTATGCAGTAAATAAAAACACACACAGATACCAAAGTACACGCACAGTATGTCACAGATGTCAGAAGAAGAAGTAAAAACACAGAATACATCAGTACTCTCTGTTTTAGTGCCACTAAGATAAAGGCAGTCTTTACCAGCGTGGTGAGGCGGTGACGTCACCTTTTAACCTCTTTTCCACCACATGGTGTCCCAAAGAGATGCTAATATTTTAAGAATGAAACTCCTTTATTCAGTGTTTTTATTGTTTTAATGAGCAGGTCCGTTTGTTCCGGAGGTGAGACGTGAGATTAGTTGTGTCCAATCAGATCTTGAACAGCAGCTACTGGATGACCCGAAACTCTCTGCAGTTAGACGAAGACAGGACTGAGGTCCTTGTTGTGGGTTCAAAAGGACCCAGACAGGAGATTCGCTCAAAACTGAACTCACCGTCTCTGAAAGTTAAGTTTGTTTGGGGTCACAAAGTGCTTTACAGCAAAAAATAAACTAAAAAAAAAATAAAATAGCAGCTGAACATAAAATACCAGAGACATTTGGAGAAAGAAAAACGGTATTGCTAATTAAAAGCTTATCTAAAAAGATGTGTCTGGAGGTGTTTCCACAGAATCCAAGGCTCTCAAGGCTAAAGGGAGAGAGTTCCAGGGCCTTGGAGCCGCTACACAGAAAGCTGTTCTGGGAACAGTTGAAAGGCCTGAAGATGTCAGAGAGCGACCAGAGGTGCGTGGACGCAACAGATCCTGGAGGTAAGAGTGAGCTTGACCGTGTAAGGCTCTGGAAGCACTGATTAAAAGATGGCTGTTCGGTTGGTGCATGAATGTGTGTGGGCGAATGCGATGTAGTATAAAGCGCTTTGAGGCCTCGTCCACACTCTGTTTTAGTTTACAAACGGAGAATTGAAAGTAATACGATCTTCGTCCACAGCAGCGTGTATCAGAGCTGATCTCCGTCTAAATTAACCGGTGTAAATATGAAGTAGGTGGTCTATACTCCATATATGCAGAAGATTTGGTGACAGAAGTAAATAAATACAGATGAGGAATCAGACCAGGTTTTTTTTGCATGGATCAGTAACGAGCTGGGACTGTTACTGAATGTAACACGGGAGTGCGGCGGCAGAAAACAGACTGGGAGTCGTCGCAAAGTAAACGGCGACATGCACAGTACAGGTTTAGGCAGATAGGTGTTATCAGCACGGTACAGAATATTTTAATAAAAATACCGGCTCAAAAACTCGGTCAGCAGCATCGTGTTTCTGCTTTGCATGACTTACGAGACCCAATCAGAAAGCCGAGCGTGAGCGTCTGCGTCATCGTTTCTAAAGTCCTCCGTTTTGGCCCGTCTTCACTAAAACGCCCACCGGAGTTTTGAAATGCAAAACGTTTTCAAACTTCTCTGTTTTAGGTCTTCGTTTTCGCTGTTTTAGTCTGAACGGGAGGTGCAAAAGTAGCAAAAGGTCTCCGTTTTAAATCGAAAACGCAGCGGTGTGGACGAGGCCTGAGTGGTTGGAAGACTAGAAAGGCGAATACAAATTTGCCTATGCAAATGGAGGGCATTTACATCTAAAGCCAATAATGGGCCTTAAGCACAGGAGTAATGTGCGATCTCCTGCTGGTCTCAGACAGAAGTCCTGCAGCTGCATTTGTACATTCTGCTCTCCGCAGGATTTGTGATAAAATAAAAGCACAAACAAGCATCTTCATCTCTTTTTCAGTAAAAAACAGGAACGAACCACACTGTGTTCATGATTGTTAGAACACATTCATTCATTCATTTTAGGGGTAATGTTGTCCGGGGCAACAATCATCACCTGAGTTTTATCTGCATCAAGTTGCAGAAAGTTGTCTTCCAGCCTTTTGTTAATGAAAGCTGAACTATTCTGTAAAAGTGACAGTTTGTGTAGCCTGTCAGGGCTAACAGATATATATAATTGGATGTCATCAGCATAAAAAAAATAAGATGTTTCTTTAAAACCCAGTGAACAGGTGTGAAATCCTGGTGGATGAGGCTCGCGTAACTAGAACAGAACCTAAAGTTAAATCCATGTTGTTTCAGCCAGATGCTGATAAACTGGTTCATTCATTCACCTCCTCCAGGCTGCTGTAACGCCCTGCTGCCCAAACAGACCGTGAGACGGCTCATTCAAGACACCTATCACTGCGTACTCAGATCAGTTCACTGGCTTCCTGTAAAACACAGAACTGAGTCTCTGGAACGAAACTTCCTGATGATTTGAGACGAACAACAGCAGCTGTGTTTTTAACGCAGGCTACTTGTTGTCTCTTGTAGTTAGTTAAGCATTTGCCCCCCGCAATGCATGACGAGCTGAGGCAGCTGAGTAAGACATTCCTGCCCCTCCCCGCCGTTGATCTGCCCTACTCTTTGACTTACTGCTGTCCTGTAACTGTTAAAGTCTGAGACAGCGCTCACTGGTAAATGACTGGTAAACTTAAAAAAAATCTTTTATGATCATAAAACTGCATGAGATACCAACACATCTGCAAACCTAAACGATGAAGTAGGTCGATGGTCAAGCGTCCCAAAATGACTTGTTTGTTTCCCGTATCAGTCCAGCAACAGGCTTACCAGATGTCACGTAAATCCTTAGACCCTAAGTCACGTGACATTTAACGTGTGGAAAATTTTATAAAAAAGGTTTATTTGTTAGGTTTAGAAACATATGAATCAATCAGTCCCTTGATCCCTAATGTAAAGAATCATCAGCTGCAGTCTGAAACTAAAGTTCAGTTCAGAATGAGCTGCAGCTCAACAACTACAGCAGCAACATCCTGCTTCTCATCAATGAGGAAGAAGAATCTGAATCAGAGGAGACGGGCCAACGGTGTGTTTGCAGTGCATCCTGTCTTAAAACCTAAAATGGACTGTGTTTTAAATATTATATCTTCTTTTTAACGCTCATGTGCAGATCTTTTATGTTTTGACAGCATCTTTGTTAAGAGGTTCAATAGGTTTGTGTAGAAAGAAGCAACATTTCTGATGTTGGATGTGAAAATAGAGACTTCTAGTAATCATGTTTATGGTCAAATGGACTAAAGAAAATATTAAGCATACAGACAGTTATCGGAGAGCTTGACTCATATTTTGACATGAAAGTTGATCTTTGTTCTGAAAAGGTTGGTGGCTGCTGCTTTTTAGCATCTCTGAACTGACAGGCAGCTGATCGACGTGGTGAACGTGCTTGTTCACATTTTCCAGAATTTCATTCAACCCTGCTGAACTCTGACTCACAACAATCACAGGATGTTACCAACAAACACAGCGAGTTACAGCTGACCCGTGACGCAGCAACATCATCTGACTCACTGACAGTTTCTAAATGTTGAAACTTTATTCCAAACTTGCATCGACCGGTCACAAACCTGCGGCTGTCGAAGAGATGATGACACTTTCACATGAGATGGTGAAATCATTTCCTGCCACGCTGCAAGATCACTCTTTCTTTTTAAATTCCTTAGCTAAGAGTCCAATATCTATATTTATATACAGTATCTCACTAAAGATTGTCCTCCCCTCACGTTGTTGTAAATATCTGATTTTATCTTTTCATGTGACAACACTGAAGAAATGACACTTTGCTCCAATATAAATAAGTGAGTGTGCAGTTTGTATAACAGTGTAAATTTGCTGTCCCCTCAAAATAACACATCACACAGACGTTAGTGTCTAAACCGCTGGCAACGAAAGTGAGGACGCCTCTACGTGTCAATATTATTTGTTCACCAGAGCTTCACAGGTTGCCACTGCAGTCCTCTTCCTGTCCTCCATGGCTGTGTGATGTGCTATTTTGATGGGACAGCAAATTTACACTGTTACACAAGCTGCACACTCACTACTCACTAAGTGTGAGGGTGCACTCACTTTTGTGAGACACTGCATGTACAACTATATAAATGAAAAGATTTATTTAGTTGTAATGTCTCCACAGATCCCGCACTCACCTCGTCGCCTCTCTCGAGCGTACCTGCTCATCACCCCACCTGCGTCTCTGAGGCTTCATCCACGCTACTTAAACGATCTCCGTCCACGCCAGCGTTTTAGCTACCAATCAGAACTGATCGCACGAAATGCACGTCATGTGACCGTTCACGTACACTGAGCGTGTGCGTGCCGGTGTAAACGGGAAGCAGATTGTCTACGCCGCAGCTTCGGAAGATTCAGCTAAAGAAGAAAGTTTTACTGGAGACGAACGAAGAACAGCGATGGTGAAGAACCACAGCAGAGATTCTCTGCGTGGACCGACAGCGAGGTGGAACTGTTACTGAGAGGAACACGGGAGGACAAAGAGACGGTGGCGGCGGGAAACAGACTCGGGGTTGCCGTAAAGTAAATACGGAGATGCACAGTAAGTGTAGAAGTGTTATTTACACAGTACAGAACATTTTAATAAAAACACCAAAATTAAAACTCTATCAGCAGCGTCGTGCTTCTGCATGACTGATAGGAGCCAATCAGGAAGCCAAATGTGAGCGTCTGCGTCATCGTTTTCACCTGTCAGCACTAACAGGCTACCCCGGAGTTTAAAACCAAAACGGGGTCAGCAGCTTTTCAAACTATTTAGGTGTTTTAGTCTGGACGGGAGGCGGAAACGTAGCAGAAGGTCTGAGTTTTAAAAGGAGGACGTAGGAGTGTGGATGGAGCCTGAGAGGCCGGAGAGTCCAACATGGAGGAAGCTGTCGTCGCTTCGTTAGCTCGTGTGTCCCCATCCGGGTTTCCTGAAGCTCCTCTGTCAGAGAGCTGCTTTGCTAACTGACTGTTAGCTCTTTTATTGTGTTCAATAACTTTTTTATTGAACAAGAACACTTAAAAGAATGAAGGGAAATAAAGATCAGCTGTGGGAGAATATCCCCATCAGGACCACGTGTCCACAAAAATATAATTACATTCAAACGTCTAATGAGCAGTTTGTCCTGCTCCCCAGAGGATTTAATCTCCGTGCTTGGAGAGATCATCAGGTGTTCGGCAGCCTTCTGTTTAACCAAACATTAAAGGTCATTTATATTTGCTGCAGTGTTTCAGCAGCGACCTGAGTCGTGATGCGAGGTCGAAAAACAACACGCTGCTTTAACACGTGATATAAAATACATAAAAAGCACAAATACTATAAAATCTCTTATAAAGGCGACGGAGGCTGCGTTCAGACTGCAGGTTAAAGTTTATAACTGCGTGAACAGGTCACACGGACTCCGATGTTTTCTAGTTCGGATTTGAGCCACTTTCCTATTATGGTCCAATTCAGATCCAGGTCTGATTTTTTGAAACGTGACCTCAGTCTGGACGGTCAGATCGGACTTCGTGCAACTCTGACGTCACTCTAGAGCGACTGTTTCCGAGCTCGACGGAGCCGCGATGAACTAAAAAGCTCCACACGGAGCCTTTCTTAAAACATGTGGCTCTGTTTCTCCTCATCCTCGCCATCATCTTCTCACAGATTCCCTTTCTTCAACCTGAAATCCACCTGAAATCCACGGGGTCGCCGAGTCATGTGCATGCTAATGCTACTTGTGTAAGCTAATGCTACTTGTGTAAGCAGAAACGGTAGAGAGAGAGAGAGTTGTGTAGCAAATATGCTGTACAGAGTCAGAAACAGTAAGGAATGCAATGAAAAGATGTGAACATTTGTTATAACTCTTGAAAATGTGACCCCGGGAGGAAACCAGGAGAGGGCGGTGAAATACAGAAGGGTTAGCAAGTATGAGCTAACCGGTTAGCAAGTATGAGCTAACCCGAGCTGTCCTTGTTTTCCTTTTGGACGACAGCGTGCTGCGTGTAACGTGGTAATTTTAGGTCATGGCCAGTTCATACTTCAGTCTTATACAGGCTGAAAGTTAAAACAACACTTCACACGCAGCACGCTGTCGTACGGAAGAAAACACGGAGGCCACAGAGGTTAGCTCCGGTTAGCTCCGGTTAGCTCATACTTGCTAACCCCCCAGTTTCTCACCGCCCTCTTCTGGTTTCCTCCCGGTGTCACGTTTCTCCTGGTTAATTAACAAAAGTTCACAACTTTCTGTCCTTTTCATTACATTCGTTACTGTTTCTGCCGCCACAACTCTGCCTCTACTGTTCCTGCCCTGACAACTAGCGCGTGACTCAGAAGATAGCTCGCAACCCAGAGACGTTGGCGTCTACGGTTTTACTGTTTAGGTGGACGAAGGGGAACCTGCGTGCAGGCGGAAAGTGGCTCTGAACTGGAAAGGAGTCCATGTGAGCTGGACTGTTATAAAGAAACTTGTCCTGCAGTCTGAACGCGGCCTTAGAAACACGTCTCCCTCTGAAATGTGGTTAATGTTGAAAAAGCGTCCTCGTCTTTCATCCTGTTGTTTGTCTTCCATCTTTTGTTCTTGTTCCCTTGTTTATCTTTTGTCCTTCGTCTTTAGTCTTTCATTCTTTGTCCTTTAGCTGCCATCTTCATCCCTCCAGCTGTGTCTCCCTGTCAGGCAGCGGAGGTGAAGACTCCTCCTCCTCCTCCTCCTCCTGGACCGCCTCAGGTACGTGATCAGGGGGCGTGGCCACTCTCACCTTCTTGCTGATTCGTGCATACTCTGAATTCTCGTTACCCAAATCTAGCGCCGCTGCAGAGCGATTGCCGCTGAACTCCTGCCTTGACTCGTGATTGGTCGGTGGTAAAGGCACGTCATCGGCGTCGTCGCCACCGCCGCGGTCGCATCCTCCCCCGATGGTGTGGTAGATGTGGTCTGAGTCTGGAGGGGCGGAGCTGTTCAGATCTGTACACAAAGTTTGACTAATTATTATTATTCCTAAGAGATTCCTCTTTCTTTCTAACCCCTCCTCTTGTGGTTATTTTAATTTATTATAATCTGATTAAATGTTTGGCCCGTAAAGTGTCAGAAAATAGTGAAAAATGAGTTTCCTTTAATTTCCCTGAACCAAAGAGACACTTTCAAACAGCTGACAAGTGAAGAAGAAGAAGAAAAGCAGCAACACGTCACATCAGAGAAGCAAATCTTTGGTGTTTGTGTTGAAAAATGATCAATAACAGTTTCGGCTCTGATCGTGAGCAACACCTGGTTATTTCTGTTTTTGGCTTTGAACACACACACACACACACACACACACACACACACAGAGCAGCAGCAGTAGGAATCGAGCATCATTGGAAATATTGACAAGCTTTAGTGACGTAGGTTAGAAATTATTTCTTCTGATCAGCAGGATCAAAATTATATGTAGGAAAGTACCTCCAGCAGTTTCATAAGTCTTCATCACTGCTGCGCCGCCATTGGTCTGCACATCTGGACACAAACACACACGGTTTTGTTCGTTAGTCCTTAAACTCCTTTAATATAAGTACATTTTAATTTAGTTCAGTTTTATTTATATAGCGCCAAATCAAACCAACAGTTATCTCACAGCGCTTTTCATAAAGAGCAGGTTTAGACCATACTCTGAAGTTATTTACAGAAGCCCAACAATTCCCACCAAGAGCAGCACTAGGCGACACAGGCAAGGAAAAACTTCCTTTAAGAGGCAGAAACCTCGAGCAGAACCATGGCTCAGGGTGGGGGGGCATCTGCCTCGACCGGTTTAACTGTATTTATATTATTTTTAGAGTTAAAAATGATTCTGTTAATCTACAGAGCATCTTTATGTTCTAAATTAATGAGACTGGACATATTTAACTTAAAATTATCTATAAAACATGTTAGGATGTGATAATATGAATAAAACATGATGAACTTGTTACAAACAGAGACAGAGTGGACATAATAAACACACTAACACAGAACACCTCAGTGTGTTTTACCAATTATAATATACATTTACAGTCTCCTGTTGACATTAATCCTCTCAGGCAGACTGACCTTGGTGGGTGTGTGGCGCCCCCAAGTGGCTCCTCCATGGACTGAAGCTGACTGTGTTTGCTTCAGCAGGATTAAACTCTAAACACACAAACAAGGAAGAGGAAGGAACAAAAAAAATCACTGGTCAGTTTTAAGAAAAAACGCCACATTTTCATTGATTTTTAGCGGCTGAAATATTTTTAGTGCGCAGCTGAAATGTTTCCTGAAATCATGTTTGTTTCTGAGTCACATGACAAACAGGAAACTGGTGTTTAACGTTGAGTTGCCCGTCACTCAAGCTGCTCGGTTAGGTTTGGGTTAAAAAGAGTACTTTTGTTTCTACATAATTAAAATAATCAGGGTTGACTTTTTGTTTCACACAGCAAACAAACCCTCCGGGGTGAAAGTCCCGTTTCTGGTCCACCTGATCCACCTGACACTGGGCCTACTTTTAGTGCTGACCCATGGCGCTGCAGGCTGATATATGCGTAGATACCGGACGTTTTTGCCGCCCCGGGCTGGAAGTCCACTCACCTTTTTCATCCTTCTGGATCTCATTGATCGTAGGATTCTCTCTCGCCATCATGGCGTCTTCCAGCTTCACCTGTCAATCAACGCGCCATGATTAAAGACATATTCCGCCTCGTTTTAAATGAACAGACGCAAAGCTCAGAGGTCAAAGCTCTCTTACCACTCTGATCAGAGCCGGAGGATGTTTGTTCTCACAATCTCGCAGCTCAAATGAACGTCTAGAAAACCAGAAGAAAGAAAACAGGTCAGCTTCATTAAGAACACCTGAAGGACAACACTCGGTCCTGTAGCCAGAGGAAGGAATTAAATTAAAAGACACTACGGTTCCACTGGATACACTCCGGTTACAGGGAGTCCACAAACACCCACCCACCTGGTTTTACGCACATTTTCAATTTGGACATTAAAAGAGCTGAAAGGAAAAGGTGGAAAATAGGAAAACGACTTAAAGTGAGGAGCTGAAAGCATCAGGTGAGACGAGGAAATAAACACAGAAAGTCTGATCCTCCACGTAGTTTTCCATCATTTGAGCTTCAATGTGAGTCAGAACAAACTACAGTGTGTGTCCATGGTGATGAAGTTTGGGACAACAGTAGAGCTCCATGGCTCAGAGGAAGAGGGGATATCAGGCTCTGGGTTGTTTGGGTCTGAGTCTGAACCTGGATTTTGTTGACTGTATAAATACAGAAATATAAAAACCAGACTAGTATTTTAAACAGCTGACCTTTTGCATTCGCTGCACAGAGCTGTGAGGAAGATGGAGAGGATGAGGAGGAGGATGAAGAAACTGACGACTCCTGGCGAGAGGAACCCCGAGCCGGCGACCTCTGCTCCGACTGCAGCCATGATCGCTGACACACAGAGAGACGGAGATTTATTAGAAATTATTATTTTCATTGTTTATTTTAGTAATTCTTCCATTAGTTGATTTTTTTTATTTCACATTTGTTACTGATTTTTTTGTTTATTTTTTATACTCACACACATTTACTGTTTTATTTATTTTATTTAAAATTTTAATATTTTATATTTAAATTTTATTTATTTATAATTTGAATTTGAATTTTTTTACCCACACAAACACATACTTTTTTATTTACTTTATTTTTAATATATATATGTATAAATATAAACCATATTTTTTAACACACATTTACTTTTTTCTTTATTTGATTTAAAGAACTGTATGAAATTAATTGTTCTTTTGTAATTTATTTGTAGTTTTGGCAATATTGTTGTTTTACATTCATGCCACCAAAGCTGAAATGACTTGAATTGGGGGAGAGAGAGAGGCGTCAAGCTGCACTGCAAGAACAGGAAGTGAGGCGTGCGAAGGTCGACCTCTGTGTCACCTCTCTGTTTGAGTATGCGGCACGAATGTGAGACATTTTCGGTGCGCTGACGCCGCGGCCGACTTCCTCGAGCGTGAACAAAGGCACGTGAGACCTGCACAGACCCGAGTGGAAAAGGTTTGCACTCCGCAGTAACTAGTTCATTTGTTTGCTAACGTGCACAGTTTTTTTCAGCGATTCAGTTGAACACAAATAGGCTGAAGTCTCTGGAATCAGCTTGTGAAATCTGAATCTGGATCTCCGTATATTTCAGGAGGAACAACAAACCAACATCACAGAGCGACGAGTAGCTTCATTGTGAATGACGATGACATCACTTACACAGATCAGCCATAACATCCTGAGCTCTGATAGGTGAAGTGAGTAAAGTATAATTTATACTTCTACGTCGAATCGACGGCGTAGCCTGACGGAAATAACCGCTGGGTTATTTCGCTGCTCGAGGCGTTGCAAAGCGACCCAGCCGACCAATCACAGAGCTTACGGTCCGCGTCACCTCAATGTATAGTTACATTTTTGAGTAGGTGCAGGTCAGGCGACGGCGTAGCCTCTGCGTCACCTTCGCCGTCGATTTGACGCAGAAGTATAAATTAAGATTAAGCGCTGTCATTGGTCGGCTGGGACGCCTCGCAATGCCTCAGAGCCGACAGGAAGTACCCCGTGCTGCTGAAGTAACTTTAACTAGCGGCCAAAACAGCGGCTGTAACACACTGGATCGATGTATGTGACCGTCACAACCCGAGCGAAATGACTCGTCTCATCAGGATGTGATCCGTTTGATGTCGATAACATTTAAAAAGTCTATAAATTCACGTCAGCTGAGGGCTAAACCAGACGTTAGCCTGCCAGGCCGGCAAAAAGGCCGCACAGTGGACGCAGTAGCGCTACCGCCGACTAGCGTTTGGCGGTGTAACTGCAGAACGACTATCGCACAAGTGTAAATGCATGGCTACGTGCGGAGCCCTGATGCAGGAATCAAGCATAACACTGATTACCTGGTTACCGTGTCAGTGGGTGGGGTCAGGAGAACATCGTTCCGTCATAGTTGATGTAAAAACGGGAAAGCGTGAGGATTTGAGCAACTTTGACAAGGTAAACAGGGTCGACGGCCGAGGCTCGGCGATGCAACATCCAACAGACGAGCTACTGCAGGTCAAACCGCTGAAGAAGTCGACGCTGGTTCTGATAGAAAGGAGTCAGAACACAGTGGAATCCGGGTCAGGGCTGTTTTGGCGGCAAAACAGAGACCTACATCATGACCAGCAGGTGGTCGTAATGTTCTGGCTGATTGGTGGATTCGTAACTTGACACCGGGGATAAACGAACGATATGGTTTATAAGTCTGAAAGCCTGTTTTTATCAACATTATTTTTATTTATTAAACAAAGCAGCGGGGAGCCCTTTAGCGTCATTTTTCAACACTACAAGCATTTTATCTCAGTATCAGGCGACGTAGGTGGGCCAAACAAACATTACGCTTTCCCCCAGTCGGCCATTGTTCGTTCTTTCTTGTTAACTTAAGTTAAGCTACGTAACGTACAAAAGAAGTCAACGTTGACGATGCAACGTCTGGTCAAACGTACTCGTGTTTAATAACCCGTGGTTAACGTTGTTGGTTAGGTTGAGGAGAAGATCACTGGTTGGGTTCCAATAAGCAGGTTAGTTGTGTAAATTAAGAAACTTAAGTTAGCGGAAATTACGTAGTTAAGTTACGTAGCTTCACTTAAGTTAAAAAGATGTCAGCACTGACAATTTCACATGTAAGAAATGAACACTGGTCTCCAGGGTGAAAGTCCCTGTTTATTTGTTAAGTTGCACTGACTTACTTTTTAACTTACGTAACTAACTTAAGCTGCTTGGCTTTTGCAGCTAACCCACTTATTTAAACCCAAAAACACGATCTCTTCTTAAACCTAACCAAGGAGTTTTGGTGCCTGAACTTAACCAAACTTTAACCACAGGTTTTATTTTGAAAGTATAACTGGATGTTGCATATTTATTATTTCTAACTGGACCAAGCGTTTATATGTGACGAGCTGGGAGAACGTGTTGTCAGGTCAGAAAACACAGCGAGGAGGAGGAGCTACAGGGTGACGGAGAACATGAACAGCTTTTATTTAGAGGACTAAACACAAGAGCGACACAGAGACTTAATAAAAACATTTACATTTCAGGGGTTTATATACAAAACCACTGACTGCGACGTGTTAATAAGCTGCAGGTTCTCTGATCATTAACATGTCTAATGATAGGTGGAAGGTCAAAGGTCAGAGTCTGTATTCTCCCTGTGTGTCATCACCTAAAAATGGGAACGTGAAGGGAAGATGTCGCTTCCAACATACATTTGTCTTCACAAACTCTCTTTCACCTAAATTTCATCCCAAAATACAAAGTTTACGTCTTTAGAGGGCAAAAAACACAGAAAACTGAAAATGTTCCACAACTTTTTCTGACAGAAGAATGTTTTGAAACCGGCGTGAAGATGTGACGTCACTTCCTGTTTAGAAAACAAGATGGAGCGGGTGTTTTACCTCGTTCTCTCAGACGCAGCTCGGCGAGACTTGAAGCAGCAGCAGTTTAACCATCCTGACTGATTCCTGTCAGACAAACACAAACCCATCAGGCTGAACAAACCACTGAAGCTCATCACACTGACACTAACACGGACACACCTGCCAAGTCCAGCTTTAACGTCTGAATAAATATTTATTCAGAGGTGGTTTTCAAAATAAATACTTTGGCATTTTGGGAAATAAGCTCATTAACTTTCAGGGCAGAAATTAGATGACAAGATTAAAACTCACACCTGTCCATTAAATAGAGGCCTGGTTAGCTTAGCTTAGCATAAAGACTGGAAACAGACGAAAAACCTCTGATTACATGTGTGCAGGCAAGGGCGTCTCTTTGTGTTGAAAAGCGGTGGGACATCAGATTAGGGGTGTGAAGAGACACTTAGCTCGCGAGACACCACCCTGTGATATTAGGTTCACAAGAACGAGAAGATCCCTAAAGACTGTTTTAAACACTTTATACATTTTCTGCATTCTGGTTGAAGGTTCTGCAGCAATTTATGGTGGAAATGTTTTTAGTTTTGGAAAAGGATACACAAAATTTAGGTGACATTTCAAAATATATAAATAGGTTTAGAATCTAAGTCTGTTTCTCCTGTAGATCAACTTTCCTCCTGTAATATCATCCCTGCTGAGGTCTGATTCAGTCTGCCGTCCTCTTTTGTCATGTTCAGGGAGAGGACAGAAAACTTGTGTGAAGAAGTTATTAAAGTTACTGACTGGTGCTGCACATTTTTGGATCATTTTATAATCAGCAGCTTGTTTTTTTAAGCTAACGTTACCTTCTTTAGACGACGCACATTTGTTTCTTCTACATTTTAACTGCGCTGCATGTTTTCTGAATGTGCAAATAAACCTTTCTAAAGGTTTTATTGATTTAACTGTGAGCTGTATTTTACAACATTTTTCTGCTTTAAAAAAGTGTTTGGGACATGTCCCCAGCGTCCCCGGTGTAAATGACACCTATGTGTCCACGACTATTTCTTGACTCTGACCACTTGCTAGGGAACCAGTCAGAAAGTTACTGACCCCATATAACAAATAGTCCGGCACATAATCTCTATTTTATGATTCAACAAACAAGATATCAGGTATTACTCAGAGAGCTTTAGAGAAGCTGGTCAGTAGATGTTGTTACTTTTGGACCACTGTTTCCAGTCTTTATGCTAAGCTAAGCTAATCGGTTTTGCATGTCGCTTCACATTTACTGTCCAGACATGAGGGTGGTAACAATCCGCTCACTCAGCCAAAAACTGAAACTACACTCACGGGCCACTTTATTAGGTACACCTTGCCTAGGGCCTGGTTGGACCCATTTTGCCTTCAAGAACTGCCTTAAGTCTTTGTGGCGAACTTTCAACAGGTTGTTGGAAACGTTCCTCAGACACTGCGGTCCATATGGACCGGCGACCTGTCCAGGGTGTACCCTGCCTTTCGCCCGATGTCAGCTGGGATTGGCACCAGCCCCCCGCGACCCTGTACACAGGATAAGTGTTTGACGATGGATGGATGGATTTCGGTCCATATTGACATGACAGCGTAACGCAGCTGCTGCAGATTTGTGGGCTGCACATCCATGATGTGAATCTCCCGCCCCACCAAAGGTGCTCTGTTGGACTGAGATCTGGTGGCTGTGGAGGCCGTTGGGATTCCAGTGAATCATTAAAATGTTCAAGAAACCAGTTTGAGATGGTTTGACGTGACGTGGTGTTTTTTTATCCTGCTGGAAGTAGAAGATGGTACACTGTGGTCAAAAAAGGGATGGACATGGTCAGACACAACACTCAGGTAGGCTGTGGTGTTTAAACGATGCTCAGTCGGTACTGAGGGGCCCAAAGTGTGCAGAGAAAGGACCATCTGAAATGTCTCAGCTGAAATCGAGACTCATCAGACCGGGCAACGTTGTTCCTTCTTCTGTTGTCCAGTGTTGGTGAGCCTGACTGACCTGTAGCCTCAGTTTCCTGTTCCCAGCTGACAGGAGCGGCACCCGGTGTGGTCTTCTGCTGCTGGAGCCCATCTGCTTCAAGGTTCAACGCGTTCAGAGATGCTATTCTGCACACTGAGTGGTTATTTGAGTTTCTGTTGCCTTTCTGTCTCTCTAACCAGTCTGCCCATTCTCCTCTGACATCAACGAGGCATTTTCAGCAGCTCCCTGGATATTTTCTCTTTTTCGGACCTTCTCTGTGAACCCCAGTGACGGCTGTGGTGAAAATCCCAGTAGATCAGCAGTTACTGAAATACTCAGACCAGCCCGTCTGGCACCAAGCCACGTTCAGAGTCACTTAAATCCACTTTCTTCCCCTTTCTGATGCTCAGTTTGAACTTCAGCTAGTTGTCTTGAACAGGTGTACCTAATAAAGTGGCGAGCAGTTTTCTCCCAAAACGTGGAACTATTCCTTTAAAAAAGGTTGTCACAAGTTGAAAAGAACCCACTGCTCCAAATATCTGGCACTGAGGCTGCACAGAGCAAAGCACCTGACCTGAAACTGCTGCACGTGTATTTAAAGGAAGGTTTTTACCATTTAATTAATAACAGAAGAGAAACTTAAGAGACAAGTTTGTCCACAGAAAGGTGAGAAAATAAATTCAATTAATTAGCTTGGAAAGAACAAATTTATATATTTTTTTATTATTATTATTATTATTATTATTATTATTATTATTATTATATATATATATATTTTTTACATATATGTATATATACTTTAGATAAAACATTTAAAAATGGAGATTTTCATGGTAAGATGCTTCTAAATATTTTAGACTAAATCATATAAGACTGAGACTAGTATAATAGTAAGGCAATAACTAGTAAGGTAATAACATAGTAAAGTCCATCTGCTGACGAAGAACATACATAGATACACGTTCATAAATAAGTTAGAACAATCAAAACTATTCTGATAAAATCTTTTTCAACAAATATGACTAGTAAATCTTTTTTCAGTCCAAATTTCCTCAACAAAATAAATATTTTAATAGAAAAATTAAGTTGCTGATATGTTGATGATTCAAATGAATTAAACAAAATATATATTGACGAAATATTGAATATTTATTGTAATTGAGGAAAATTATATTGCGATTGCCATCATATTTACATGTGGCTTTATCAATACAGGTATGTATGAAAATCACATTATAGATAATGACTGCCATCACAGACAGGAACCATTTCATGATGACTATGCTGAGATACTGTTTAAAATATAACACACATATACTCATATCATAAATCAAACATTGTTTGTATGTGCAGAATAACTGTATTGTTATATTATGGTTTATTGCTTCCTACATACACATACGTTGTGTCTGTGGTATAAACCTGTGTTTATTATGAGAAATTAGTACTTTTTATTTTTCTTTATTTATTATGGAAAGTCAGATAAAAGGAAGACGATCAAAACCTCTGACTGTGAAAGACTTTTAGATCAAACATACAGATAAATATCCATGTTCGACTAGTTATTAACTATAGATTAACTAGTTATGAAGAAGTTAAAGTATATTAAAGTCAGTATAAAGTCTACCTGTGTCCATGGTGCAGACAGCCGTGAGCTCAAGTTCAGATGTGAGGAGTTGTTCCTGTTGCAGGTTTACACATTAACAGACTGAACAAACAGGCTCTGCTGTTCGAGCTGCTTAAAGAGACACACACACTGTTTCTACACCAAACATTTGTGAGACTGATGGACAGACAGGAGGGACGCCGTCGTCCTGGTCTCTGTTGTCTTCAGAGTCAGATGAGACGATGAAGATCAGTGTCATCTCTGCGCACACAGTAAAGAGGCAGGACATCGTTTAGCCTAGCTTAGCAGAAACTTTGGAAGCAGGTGAGAACTGCTAGCTTAGCTCAACTAAAAGAGAAAAATACATATCGAAGCTGAATCGATTAGTAGATTAGTCTATTAGTTGTAACTAACAAAAAGTTGCAGCCCTACTGACAAGCTAATCACTAACGCTAACGGGACCTTGAAGCTAACTTGATATCTTTTTCTCAAACTTTAAAAATGGTCAGAACTAAAGACAGATGAGTAACAAACACACGCTCCTCAAAGACACAACAAATAAATTATGTTGATGCCTTAAAGACTCTGACAATTTGGGAAATACCCCTTGTAGTCCAGGAGAGGTTGTGTTTAGCCTAGCTTAGCAGAAGGTCTGGGAGCAGGGGGAAACTGTTAGCCTAGCTCAAATAAAAGAGAAAACACACTTTCAAACATCATCTAAGCTAAATAATTCTGAGCTGACAAGCTAATCACTAAAGCTAACGGGACCTAGGAGCTAACTTGATTTCTTTTTCTAAAACTTAAAAATGGCAAGAACTAAATCCAGATGAGCTGCAAACACACACTTCTGAAAGACAAAAAATAGCTTATGTTATTACCTAAAAGTCCAGGAAAGGTCCAAGATGTGTTAGCCTAGCTTAGCACAAAGAGTTTGGGTTAACTGCTAGCCTAGCTCCACGCCACCTTCCAACAGCTCCGAGTCTGTCCGATTCACGAGTTGTATCTTAACTCACCGTAACTTTCAGAGTTTATTAGCCTTCTTGACTTTTGGTTTATAAAGAGAAACTACCGTCTCAGTTTTTTTAGGCACAGCAGATTCAAGCTAGCTCACTTGCTAGCCAGATGTTTTTCTTGCTTACTTGTACAGACTATGAGGTTTTTTTTAGAAGTTATTAAATGACATGGACGCAGGAGATGCTAAGCTATTTCTAGCTTGACATCACCAGAACAATCACAAACAGGTTTCGCTGTGGAAATAAACCCAGCTGATTGCAGGACTGGTCGCTACTTTGTCAGCTAACAAGACACAACATGTAAATCACACAGAGCTGGAGCTGTTGGAAGGTGGACACATTTTTCTTCCGATGGACCTATGCTAGCAGTTTCCCCCAGTTTCGGGTTTGTGCTAAGATAGGCTAAAACATCATTGGATTGGACAGAGATTTCCAAAATGTTCCTTTAAGTATTAAGATAATTCAGTTTTTGTGTTTTCGAAAAGCACACGGCTCATTTTTTAAAATCTTTTACTGGTGAAGTTTTCTCAAAAAGCTACTGTGTTAGCATCTACCTAGCTTGACCTGCCTCAAGCCCTTTATGCATTAATCTCCCATTGTTTCATTGCTTGACAGCTTTATAAGTTGGCCAGACTTTGAACTGAAATGAAAGGTAACACATAAACACAGTTTGACTTTTGATGACATTTCCTCTAGTGTCAGGTCAAACTTTACATTTTTAGCTCACCTTCATTTTAAGACTAAGAATAGTTAAAACACCAGGATGTTCTTTGTTCTGTCCAGTATTCTGGTACTGTTTTAAAAACTGCAGCTTTCTACTGGTTTACAGAATACTGTTAATGTGTTTTTCTTTTTGTTTTCTGTCTCGTCTTATTACTTGTCTCTGCAAAACAAACGTTTCAAAACACAATTTGGTCCCAAACAGATTCCAACACAGCAAGGAGCTGCCGTGACATATTCTCCTCCAATAACTCAACACAGAGGGAGTGTTTGTAGTTTTTTATAGCCGTTTCTCTGACCACAGGCAGCTGGGACTGATAAGCCCATTAAAGCCCAAATCAAACTGTTACTGGAACATTATCAGCAGCTCCACCCAAACACTGCAACTGACGCTTACCGCTTGACTGGTCGAGCGAGGCCTGCCGAGAGCTGCGAGAGAGAGATAACAACATCTACTGTGCAGCTAAATGCTTGTCAAAAGAAGAAATGTAATTCTATTTCCTTATAGTGTCTGGTCATGCAAATAGTTTTATTTGCAGCTGCGTTTGAGGTCTATGCCTCCGGTGCAAACGCAGATGAGGTGAACAGGAGTTTTGTTGTTGCTCACAGTATTTATAGGTTAAATTTGGAAGGAAAAAAAACGTGGTTTTACAAAAACTGCAAACAGAGTTCTACCACCAGTGGTGGATGAAGTATTCAGATGCTTTACTCAAGTAAAAGTACTCTGTTATAAGGAAAAGTTATCCGTTGAAGATGTTACTTAAGTAAAAGTACATAAGTATAATCAGGAAAATGTACTTAAAGTATTAAAACTAAAAATACTTTGGCCCTGAGACTGTTATGCTAGTAAATATTATATCATCAGATCATTATTCCTCATGCATTCATGTAAAATCAGGATTTTACTGCTGTGGTTGTTGAGCTGAAGCTCATTTTGAACATCATGCAGTGTAAAAGAAGACTTGAAACCAAGCGGCAACCTTCCGGTCTCCTGGGTGAAGCCAGTCTGGAACAAACACTGCAGTTCATCCAGTGGCCACTTGAGGCTCCAAAAGGGATCCATGTTAAAAAGCCCAACTTTACAGCAGAAATAACCAGTTTACAGCCTGGTACAGAAGTGATGAACCAGGCTCATGACAACTGTGAGGGGGGTGAATTTTTTTCTAACTCTACCGTTTAAATTAAACGAAGCCTTAAAGTTCTGCATTATTAGGGGCGTGGTCTCTTTGATTGACAGGTGGCTGCCGCCTAACATCCCCCTGTAGACTCTTAGGCTACGTTCAGACTGCAGGCCTTTATGCTCAATTCAATTTTTTTCCCAGATCCGATTTTTTTGCTTGACAGTTAACATTACTGTTTAAATGTGGCCCAAATCAGACTCCAGTATGAACAGGATCCGACGCCAAACAAACACAAACGTAGGCAGACACAAGCACTCACACACATTTACAAAAAGCCTTAAGTGTTAAATAAATCCCTCCGGAGTTCATGAAGTCACAGCTGCTGCTTCTTCTTCTTCTTCTTCTATCTTTGCTCTTTCATCAGCTGAGCTTGAGCTTGCCTCCTCATGGCGAGCGCCGTCATCGTACAGCAGAGCGCCAGGCAGGGGAAGGAGGCGCAGGCCAGCAGGAGACGCCCCTCTCCGAACTCCCTGACCAGCGCCGGCCGCCGCCACAGAAAGTCCTGGAACAGCGCCTCCTGCTGGACCAGCGTGCAGAAGGACAGCAGGATGTGGAAGAGCTGGTGGCCATGGCCGACAATGTCGAAGCGGCCTGGGGAGAAGCGCTCGGGTATGGGGCAAGAGAAGAAGAAGGCCGACAGCAGAAACAGCACCACCTGGTGGAGAAATGAGAGAAGACCGTTATAGGCCACAACACAGTTTTGTTTGCATTTACTATCTCCAGACATCTGGGTTTCTCTTGAAGAACGCTGTTTTCTTGGCCATGTGTACAGGTAACTTATCTAATCAGCTTTCTACAAACACGTGTAGGACGTAAAGAGAGATGTTAAAAATATTCCACCCAAAGTTGGACTGAAACCAAGTCTAATCAGGTCAGTTTCCACCACTGATGTTCTGGTTTAGTTATAGTGTGCAGGAGGACACCCTGACTTTTTCCGTTACCACAGTGGTTCTCAACCTTTTTTGGGCCAGCGCCCCCCTATACACTATCCAGATCCCTTACTGCCCCCCATCAAAAAAGATTATTTGAAGATTATTTGAAAAGAAGACTATTTGCCCTGAATATATTTTGATTTTTTTAATTGTTACTATTGTTATTAAAACATGGAAAAGGTAACAAAAAGCCATGTGAAAAGTAATTATATTTATTAAGGGAATGTTCCACCCAGAAACTGTGTATGAAGCAAAATACTGATTTCTTGGATGGGGCACTTAATAAGTGGGGGGTATGGGGAAGATTTTGAGCATTAAACACTTAATTTCCTGCATTCTGGTGAAGATGCTCCTCTAATTTCTGCCTTTTCTGCACCAATTTGGGGTGGACATGTCAAAAAACTTAGGTGACAATTCAAAATATATAAATATAATAGAATACAATGTAGTGAGGCTCTCAGGCATTTTTCTTGCTTTTAAATATTTTTCTCCTGTAGATCAACTTATTTAATATCATCCCTGCCGAGTCAACACACATGATTTAGTCTTACCTCGTCTTTTGTGGGGAAGCAACTTATTTAAATGAGTTTATGGCCCCTTTTCATCTCAGTGATAAATGAATCCGATTTAATTCAGTAACTGACCGGACTTTAGCTCATCTGTTAATAACTTCTCATAACTCAGTGTTTCCCACTGAATGACAGTGTAACTGTGCTGCAGCTGTACAGCTAACCTTGAAAACCCAGCTGTATTTTAACATTAACTCAGCTCTCCTTATTAGCTATAGGCCCCTTACATGCTTTCCAATAACTTCTATTAGCTGGGTCTCATTGACTGCGTTGTGCACCTGTGTTCACGAGGGAGAGAGAGAGCGATAGATCGAGGGACGGGCGAGAGAGAGAGAGGGACGAGCGAGAGGATGACCTGTGCCTGCAGCTCTGCAGTCAAATACAATTTTAAATAGGCCTGGTAAATAAAAAATAAAAAAAATCTGCTCATGTTCAAAACTTTCTGCACATTCAGTACCAGCTCAACTCGCCTTGACTCTACTCAACTCCGTTTTGCCCCGCCGTCCTGTTTTCCATTGCAGATAGTACCCAGAGATTGTACCCTTCAATCCTGATTCACTAACATCCCGAATAAAAAGCACTACATTGCATGTGCATTCTAATATATTTCACATGCAGTTGTAGTTCCTGTTATGGGTGAGTAACTAAGAATTAGATGACAACAGGAGAAAACACAATGGAGGCTAAATTCTTCCATCTCACTGAGAAAAGCAGTCAGATCGAAACAAAATTTGCTTTAGTGGCATGAATGTTCCGGCGACCCTGTATACGCAGGATAAACGGGTGACGATGGATGGTTAATACAACAGTATTGCCAAAGCTAAAGGAAAATACAAAAAAACTATTCAATTCATATAGTTAAATCTAATAAATAAAATTAAATATTTTTAGTTCTTTATATTGGATATAGAATATTATTATAATATTGTTAATTTCTCTACGTCTTCTTCTCTCAACGATAACAGCAGCCCTCTCTGCACAATACTTTCCATCTTCCTTTCAAATGTCTTAAATACAGAAAATTTCTTTTAGGCATGTTAGATCACATTGCGTGTAATAAATAAACATACGGCATTTATTATTTTCTGATGTCATTAGAATTGTCCCTTTCTGTCTCCCATGAATATTCCTCATGACATGACAGAACAAGATGTTAATAACCAGAAGAAATCTGTTTGCTCAGTTAAAAACGTCCCGACAGCTTTAGTGGAAAGTGAAAGTAAAAATCATAACGTGGGTAGAATTTCTAACCACTGTGGTAGAAAAAGCACTGACAGTTAATGTAGATTCTGGAGCCTCGTCAGAAGATTTAAATGACTGATGAAGTTATCGGTGCTGTGCGATCACCTCTCTTACATGACAGTGGTATAAGTAATTTTTACTAGCGGCCAAAACGGCGGCTGTAACACAGTGAATCCATATATTTGACCGTCGCAACCCAAATGACTCGTTTCGCCATCAGAATGTGATCCATTCACTCGGTAACATTTGAAAAGGCTACACCAGCCGCACGTTTACAATTTTACCGCCATTTATGTTAAAACCGGAAGTTAGCCTGCTCGGCCAGCAAAAGTCAACACAGTTCACGCTGCAGCGCTACTGCCGACTGGCGTTTGGGGGTGTAATCGTAGAATGACGGACACACCTACGCACAAGTATAAATGCACGTCTGCGTGCGTAGCCTACGGCGTAGGGACGCACGCAGACCCTACGCAGGAGGATAAATGGGCCTTAAGAATCTCCACCTGCAGGCAGTGCAGTGGCAGTGCAGAGCTGCTCGTCCAGCTGCCGGTGATGAGACGATGGGCGACGGGGCTGATGTCCAGCAGGTAGGCCGCGACCATCGGAACCACCTGGCAGAGCTTCCTGTGCAGCGGGTACGGCCGCCGGAAACGAAGCTTCGCATAACAGCAGGCGGCGCAGGAGAACCAGGCGAGGAGGGCGGCGGCCGGGAGGAAGACCTACGAGAAAATGGCATCATCAGCACATCTGAACACCTCCGCTGAGGACGGATGTAAGACGCTTTAACACACCTTTCCCAGCATGCTTTGTGTCCAGGCGCTGTCGGAGCTGTACAGCCACAGAGCCAGAGCGCAGCCATACTGGTAGACGGCCACGCCCACGTAGTCCAGGAAGAACAGCGAGTAATGCGCCTGCTCCGAGTGGGACTGCAACAGGTGAGCCGCAGCACTGCAACACGCAACGCAAGGGCAGTTAGTCAAAGCTGGAGAGTGAACGTTCGACTTCATCAGGTGGACACAAACACCAATCGGGCGATCCGATGTTCTGTGTCAGCTGGCCGTGAGCGGCAACTGCAGGGGTGGGGTATAAAAACAATGAAATGAATAGAAGTTCTTAGCAGCATGCATCACTTTATTTCATGAAGTCAAACGCACCTATTAATAGAGCTCAACAGAGACTTTCTTTACGGCTCCAGAAGTAAATCCCGCCTTCATTTAATCATTTCCATAAAGATTATAAGCCTTGAACTGAACCAACCAGCTACGATATGAAGCATGACCATAAAACATTTGAATCTGAGTAAAACAACTACAAGAAAAAAGGTCAAAAGGTGCAAGACTCTGTACATAAAGGAGCCACTTATCCCATGAACCGTTGCAAATTAGACCTTTTCCCTTAACTTCCAACCTAACGATAAATAAAACGTTGTGCTTCAAAGGTCTGACAAAATGTCTAACCAGCATACTTCATGTTAATCAGCGCTGTGAATCGCCCCATGAAGTCAAACACTCCTATTATGTCAGGAATTTGTTGTTGTTCTGCTGCCTCCAAGTGTGTTCATTGCTCAGGTAACACAAGTCACACGGAACGGAAGTCACACAAGCTAAACAAACACTTAATTGTTCAGATGTGATTTTAAATTATTTAGAGTTGTTGGCCCACTGCAGACTGTCCACGGTCTGAAAGTTACCCGCATGCACAGAAGAATAATAGGACTTCACATGCAGCGCGCTGCTGCACTGAAGGAAATATGGAGTAAGTAAGTAAAGTTTATTTGTACAGCACCTTGTGCCAAGTGCTTCACAATAAAATGTAACACAACAAAGTAAAATACAATGCATAAGAAAATTTAAATACAAATGGAAAACATAGAAGAAAAACCAGAAAAACCTTGCGTCTAACTAAAAGCCTGTTTGAACAGCAGCGTCTTCAGTAGTTTTTTTAAAAGAATCAACAGAATTCACACAGCGAAGAAAGGAAGGCAAAGCATCCCACAGCCCGCTTGGACTGATCCGCTCTGGTTTTAAAATGAATGTAGGGGACCACTAACAGCCTCTGACCTGATGACCTCAGACTACGGGTCGGAGAATGAAGCTGTATCAGCTCAGATGTAGGGAGGAACTGGACCATTCAGGGCTCTAAAAGTAAGAACCAGGATTTCAAATTGAATTCTAAACTGGACTGGTAACCAGTGAAGTGCTCTTTTGTTAATGTGGGTTAAAAGCCTCGCAGCAGAGTTCTGAAAAGCACCGGAGACGGTAAAAACACTGTTACAGTAAACGAGAGGAAATAAAAGCATGAATGATCGAACTCCGACTCACCCTTTGACACCACTGTTCTCAACTTGGAAATATTCCTTAGTTGGAAGAAACAGTTTCTGACTTGTTGTTTAGAGCGGAACTCCAACGACATGGCAGAATCGAAAACAACACTTAGGCTGATGAGCCTCAGCTGGACAGACGAGCCTAAGTCAACAATACGCTGTTTAATCTGAGGGATTCTACTTTCAGGGGTGATAGTCAGTGTTTCTGTTTTCAGAAGCAGGAAGTTGTCACATAACCACTGTTTAATACTGGTCAAGCAGTCAAAGAAGACAATTTATGGAACTCAGGAGGCTGAGCCCGAACTCCGGGCGTCATATACAGACGATTTGAGAAAGGGTGACGAAGCACAGTTATTTGACGCTAAAGGTACCCTTCGGCGTATGTAGACGCCCCAGTGCGTCTATATGACGCCCTGGGGTGACCGGAAATGCTAGTAGGGCTTCCGGTCGCTAACAAGCTAGCTAGCTAGCAAAGTTTGTGTTTAAGGGTATGACAGCCCCCCCTGAAGCAACTTACCCTGACCATCACAGATGTTTCTGCCTAAACCCAATTCAGTAAATATATATGTATGTCGACCGGCTGACCCTAACCTGCTAGCAGATCTGCCGTGAGGTTGCAACGCACCAACAAACAGCAGCGTTTCATACGGAGGCTCGTAAGCATCATCAGTACGCTAAGTGTCTGTATTTGATGCACTGAGATGAGAAGCGTGCTGGGAGGCCACAGAGGTCAGAGCATTCATGCGATTTTCACAGGATTTACGACAAATGTTCACAGCTTCATTACATTAATTACTGTTCCTGACAACGAACAACATGAAGAAGCCCCACAGAGCTGATTTCAAATGCAGGAAATGGATTTAGCTTTTTAGTTCAACACAGCTCCCACTAGTGCAGAACGGTGACGAAAGTCGCTCTGGAGTTACGTCAGAGTCACTTTTATTCTGAAGTGAGGAAGTCAGACTGTCTGTCTGGTCTGTTCTCTTGTCTTATTTTGAAATGGTCTGTGTGTGATTGTCATGTGCTTGGTTTTGGCCTGTTTTGTCCGTGTGCATGTTTCTATTTGGCTGTTCATGTTCCTGTCTTTCCTTCTTCGAGTGCTCTGTCTGTTTGTTTCACCTTGTTTGGACTTTGGAGCTAAATGTTAACCACAGCATCAGAGTCACCAAGTTCATCCTGAGGGGAACATGAAGGTCTGGACCACATTTCATCACAATCCATCCCAAAGCAGATGAGAGTCCGGACAGATGTGCTGGTTTTATTTTGTTTATATAAAAATAATTATAATATTAACATATAATTATTTTTGTCGGCTCACCTGCAGCTCAGGTACGTGACAGCGGAGAAGACATAGTGAACGAGAGGCAGCGAGGAGACGTCCACAGAAAACCCCTGACCTTCAGGACCCTGGAGCCGAAAACCCAGGATCCCCTGTGGAGGTCAAGGTCAGACATCATGAGCTCAGACACAAAGCGTTCAAACACCAGGAGGTGAAACAGACTGTAAGCGTTTAGTACCCCTCCCTGCAGGACAGTGAACGCAATGAACCTCAGCGCCACGCAGACGGCGGCCAGCAGGTGGCTCCACACGTTCAGGGTCTCGTTGTGGATCTGGAAAAGGCTGAGGACGTAACAGCGCCACGACAGGCCCACGGGACGGTACCCAGACAGGATGAACCGCTCCCGAAACAGAGGGGGGACGTCCACGTCTCGGACTGTCGGGGGGAGGGAGGGGAGGAGGCGGTCCAGAAGAGGGAGGAAGGTGAGGCACAGCGAGGGAGGGACGAACGACACCCGAGGCATGATGGGAGGGGATCCTGAGTTTGATTCGTTGTTTGGCTTGTTGTTTTGTACGAAGCTGAAACAAACAGGTACGTTGGTGGTTACACAGGTAACCTGGTGGTTACACAGGTACGTTTGTGGTTAGACGGGTACATTTGTGGTTAGACGGGTACATTTTGGTGGTTAGAGGGGTACGTTTGTGGTTAGAGATGAAATAATTTAAATGGATGGTCAGAATAAAGCCTTAGAGTACTTCTGTATTCAGGTGCCCCTCCAGCTTCATGCCAGGTAACGTTTTAGAACTATTCTGATATTGCTTAATAATACCGAGCTGACGAAACAATGATCATCAGGCATAACATTTCACATTTTTCAGTGTACTCGTAAACACGACTTAACCAGCCGACAGCTTTATGTGTTTCATATTTAAAGGTAATTAAGCATAGTGGCTTTTTGGCCTGCTGTTTTCTACAAACAAACCTTTAAGAGGATCAGAAACGTCGCCGAAAAATGCTAAATCACAAGCGACAGTAAGAAGGTCAAAGGTCAGAGGTCACCTGACAGACACAACGGAGGAAACGCACCTACCTGAGTTCTTCAGGACGCGAGCAGCCGCATGCTGTGTCCTGCTGGCCTGAGAGCCGCTGACCCGTTTCGCTGTTCGGTCCTGCAGACTGGCCGCTGTCACATGCACACGTCTTACCTCCACAATGTGTTCTTGTTTTCAGCTAATTCGAGCTGATTTCAGTCTGAATGAGTTTTTCTCTGCAGAGGATTTCAGACATCATGAGACTCAAAACACACACACACACCTCTGTGTGTCACACTCTGGTCTCCTGCTCCACTAAAATGAGCACATGGAAGTGTTTTAAAGGCGTTTGTATCCTGTAAACAAAATATATATTTGCTCCTGTTGATTCTTTTTATTTCTCTCAATGATTCTGAGTCTTATCAGGTTCAAAAATAAGAAAACAGAGTGAATTAAACAACCTAAACTAAACTAATAAACAATAGGCACATTACTGTAACTGAATAAGAAAACATGTATGAAGAGCTTCCCACATGGTTTTCCTCCATTTCAGCTTCGACTCTTTTAGTGACGTCACCTCGTCATGTTCTCATCTTCTCCTGTTGCGGTGGTTTAACGGCAGCGACTGGAGAATCAGCTCCACCGGCTGTTTGTCTCCGTCAGCAACAACTTCAGCTAGTGAAAACTGTGCTCTCCTGTCACTTTACATCCAGTCCTGCAGCATAAATACCACCTCGTCCTGCCTGCCTGACTCATCCTCTGCGGGACCCCCTTGTGTGAAGCTCTGCTGGGATTTATCTTGTGTGTAAAAATTATTATTGTGCATAGTATAAAATAAATTAGGAACCTCCTGGTCTAAGAAAGTGAAGCTGAAGCTGGGATTCTCTGTAACAGCCAACAGGGGGCAACTCCACTGGTTTCACAAAGAAGGGCGACAGTATACATCCAAAGCGACTTACAATTACTAAACATGTCAGAGGTCACACGCCTCTGGGGCAACTAGGGGTTAAGTGTCTTGCTCAGGGACACATTGGTGGATCTTAATCCAGGGATGTGTCTGATCCACTGCGCCATTCCATCGTGGACGTCTATGAGAAAATGTTTCTGCTTCTCAGCTGATTTATTCCCCCAGTAAACACTTTCCTGATGAGTTTATGGTCTCAGTCGCTAGTTTCAAGTCTTCTTCAACACAGCATGATGTTCATTTAGTAAATTATGGTCCCATTTAGAGGAACAGAGACCAGGAAGCAGGGGAGGCTTTAGGGCGTGGCTACAAGCTGATTGACAAGTCGCTACCATGGCGACTCGCATCCGCTGCTCTGTGTACATTTAACCAGCGCCGCTAAAAAAAAGCTTATTAGGAGTCGGCTGTTCGTTCTTTTTCAGTAAGTACGTTTTGTTTCAAGCCTGTTTGTCGCTAACCAAAATTAGCATCCCAGCTAATATCACAGTTAATGTGAATTACAGATGCACCTTGCTAATCAAGCTAGCTAGCTCCACTCTTTCGTCCAAATGTGGTCACGTCTGGTTCCAAAAAAAACAAGATGGTGACGACAGAAATACAAAACTTGAGGCTTCAAAATGGCGGTTCACAAACCGACGGGGGACATAAGACGGCTGCGTCCTCGTCTTTTATACAGGCTGAGTTTGGGACCTTCAAGGCTCCGTAATGAATTTTGCACAGTGAGTTTATTTACTTTTGATATTTTCAACATTTTGCTAGTAATAGGGGTAAACTGGGACGAAAGAAGCCCAGGACGCAACCTTTGACGAAGCTTCCAAATATCACGTGATTTCGCCGTCGTTTCCTGACGGTAAGTAAATGACTGTAGAGTGTCCGTAATGATCAATCTACTGTCTGCGGTGCTTAGTTTAGCTCTCTGTGAGTTTTGTTTGGTCAGTGCTGTATCTGTTGTTTGCCCTTTAGTTTACTTAGTATCTGTTTCCATGGGTTTGGTTTTTTGGGTTCTTTGTTTCTATAAGCTTTATTTTGATCTTCTTATGTTTAGGGGTTTTGTGTTTCGTAGCTAAGTTTAGTCTTTTGTTCATTCGCATGTTTAACTTTTCTTAGTATCTGTCTCTTATCGTAGCTCCTCCAGTGTTTTCTCCTCGTCTGTGTACGTCTGGGTTGTTTTTCTCCGTGTCTGCTCTGAGTTCTGTTTTATCCTTCAGCTTCAGTCTGTTTCCCTGTTGGTTGTAGTTTGTGATCTGTCTGCTTGTGCCTTGTTTTGTTTTTTGTCTTATTTTGTTCCGGCCTGTGTTCAGTGTCCAGTGACCTGTGTTATGTCTGGTCTCTCACTAATCCCTCTGCCTCGCTGTCTCGTTAGTCTCATCTCTGTCACCTGCGTCGCTCCAGTCCACCTCGTTAGTACCTGTATATATATATATATATGCTTGCTTGTGCCTTCAGTCTTTGTCTGATCATTGCTTAGAATATATCAGGCCTTGATGAGAGCTACACTTGATTATGGATGGATAGCATATTTGTCAGCAGCAGAATGCCATCTTAAAAAACAGATGTGGAACAGGCGCAAGCTTTAAGAACATGCAGTGGAGCATTTAAGACCTCTCCGTGGCTGCCATGCAAGTGGAAATGGGGGACCTGCCACTAAGGATAAGAAGAACAAGAATTATGCTGACATACTTCAGGGACACTGTAGCTCTCACCCCACTAAAGCCATCCAAGAAGAATGTTGGGAACACAATAAGAGTAGCTGGGTGGGAAATGCGAAAGCAGAAAGTCTTGGCCTGTGCAGTAAAAAATATACCCCAGCAGTCCCACATCCAGATCCTCTGTGGTTTTTTGTAAATCCATCCATTGACCTGCATATACAGCAAATAATGAAAAAGAAATCCAAGCGAGCGCACATGAGAAGAACAGCAGAAACTTAGATATATACAGAGCAGCACTATGGAGATAACCGCATGGTCTTTACTGACGGCTCTAAAGATCCAGAGACCGGACGGACAGGAGCTGCCAGATACATCCCAGCATACACTGTAGGCTAGATCTGTGGCCTGGACTACGAAGGGAGTTCAACCTACTCAGAGTTAACTCGGGTTTATCAGGCAAACTCAGGGTTAACAAACTCTGAACGCTACACTGGAGTCCGGAGTTAAACGGTACTATAGCGGTGGATAAAATGTTGGTGTTAACTTCATAGGAGTTGGTGCATGTTCGCAACAAAGGGGCGCGTTCGGCCGTGCTCCGCATTTCTCTAGAGAAACGCACATTGGTAGTGTCATGAAATTATGAATGTAAAGACACGTTAACGGCTAAACGGCGTACGACAGAGCCAGGGAGGCTTGTTGGCATCGCATGGAGTAAATTTGTAGCCTAATTATCTCCAGTGTTCTTGAGAAAGAGAAAAGGAGCCAACGGAGACGGGGGATAATGCGAGAAAGTTTAATTTCCAAGATTAACCTACAAGTAAAAAACTTTAATATATTTTCTGACATTATAGTCAAATATTTATGAGAAACTTCACACACACACACGTGAGCCGTGTAGTAGGCCTGTGCATGTACAGGAAAGTTATATTAAACTTTGCAATCCGATTTAGCGGTGAGGAAATACTCCTGAGTTTAGCCCACAATCACTGTCATGCACGTCAGAGACTTTGCCTTGGATTTGGGCGGATTCAGAAGAAAACAGAGTCATTTTCGATTTTTTTTTTTTTTTTGTGACACTAATTTCAGGGAATTTCCGATTTTCCTTCTTGTAAATTATTTCACACTTGTAGGATTTTTTTTTTTTTGTTAGGCTATTAACCCCTCACCCTGGCTTCCTGTATTTTGGACAGGTAAAATAGTCTAAATATGTGAAAACAGGAGAAGACTACAGATGGGCTATGAAACTATCCTGTTAATTAAGATTCCTCTTAAACCACAGAGGCTGCAGTCGCCGTCTGTAATGCTGCTGTTTTCAGAACTTCATCGCAGCCTCAGTGAAACAAATCAGGATGAAATCTAAACATATTTTATGAAGCGGTTTTAATATCCTGCTTCTCCTCAGTAACACTGAGTACAGATGTGGTGTGTCGTCCACGTGCAGGGTGACCTCGAGTTAACCAGGAACAAAACCTGCTCGGAGCTGTTTAGAGATGCAGCGTACATTGCCATGGCAACAGACCTCGGTTAACACCCATCCACCTTTAGTGGTACGGGTTAACCGGGAAGTTAGACCCGACGTCAGAAAGTTACTCCTGAAGCTACCTGGATAAGCCAGTTACCCCGGGTCATAGTACAGACCGCAGGTATTTAGTATTCATAGCTCTCTGTGTAGATCATAAGGGGCCGGCTGTCTGCTTTGTTTGGGTTCCCGACCATGTGGGGTAGAAGGAAACTAAGACAATGATATTCTGGCAAAACAAGCACTTAAATCAAAGTCAGTTGACCTGTAAGTTCTGCTCTGAAGGAAAAACAGTCTTTAAAGAGAGAATGCAAAAAATATGGCAAGAATGCTGGGAACTAAATAAAACTGGAAACATCTTTTTAGTAAACAGAAACATGTTGGTCTGGGATGAAAACCGGGCGGGTGGCGGAAGACAGGGACAGTCATTACCTGTCTAAGGACACACAGGGCTCAACCACTCACTTTATAAAATAGGTAAACACCCAACTGTCACATTCACTGGGTGAGCAGAGGAGGGGAGAGACACTAAGGCAGAGCAGAGGTGGTTCCAGGTTACTTTAATCCAGGCAAGACAAAACTCCAGATACAGCTACTGGTACATCCGACAGGTCGTAATACGACAGGACAGACATGCGACACTGACCGGACAAGGACTAAACAGAAACACCAAACTTTTATACACAGGAACTAACGAGCAGTGCGGAGCAACACAGGTGACCGGGATCAGGGTTAACGAGGCCGAGAGACAGAAGGGGAGACCAGAGAGACGGGCTGACAGGAAGGTTACTGGAGGTGAACAGACATAACACAAGAAATTACAAACTAATCCAGATCACAGCTAAACAACAAGGAACACAGACCGAAGCTAAGACTTGAACAGAACTCAGGGGAGACATGAGCAGAACACAGAAGAACACAGACCAGGAGTGAAAACTAAGACATGAACTAAGGCACAGGACTAAGAACCAAAGACACAACCCAGGAAATAAGATACGACACAAGACAGATATGAAGTAACTTAGAGATGCAGATGAATGAAATAATAAAGGCAACGCAGAGACTAAAGCAGAATGAACAGAATCAGATTAATAAATGAAACTGACAACCAGACAAACAGAACCCAAGCATGATGGCAGAGAACCGGACACGAGGGACAGGAACAGAACTAAACAAGTACTGAGGCAGACCCAGAGATAACAGGACAGATCAGAACCACCACACCGAACAAACAGCAGACTGGATACAAGACCACAGACGGACAGGACTGAAACCCCAAACCCAGACACAGAGAAAGCAAAATCAGAACACAGAGAAGGCCAAAATAATGTAACCCAGACAGGCTCAGGACAGGATGGGGACACCCAGACAGGCTCAGGACGGGATGGGGACACCCAGCTGGACGCTGTGTAAACAGTAACAGTATAGAGATCAGCCAACACGGCTGGTGGAGGCGAGCAGGAAAATAGAGGCCTGTTGTAGAGAAAGCTAAGCTCACTGTCGAGAACCCTGGGGATAAAATATGGGGGATAAATCTCTGAAAGGTACAGGATTAATGGAAGGGATGTAGATTTTCAATTATTTATTTTTTTTATTTGTTTGACAGCATTTCTCACTATTTTTCAGAATGTTTACAATCAATCGATTTTAATGGAGAAAATAATCAGCAGATGGATTCATGATGAAAATAAACATTAATTGTAGTCCAACACAAAATAGTTCAAAATGAGCTGCAGCTTTAACATCCTGCTTTTACATGAATGCACGAGGAATAATAATATCATGATATAATAAACTAGTGTAACAGGCACAGGCGACATTTTTCTGCTGAGAGTACTTTTAATACTTTTTAGTACATTTTCCTGATTATACTTACATTATTTTACTAAAGTAACATTTTCACTGCACTAATTTTACTTGTGTCAGAGTTTTGTTTGACAGAGTGATATTAGTTCTTTTACATAAGTAAAGGATCTGAGTACTTCGTCCATGAGGCTCTACACTGTCAGAACTGTGACAAAGAACAGCCTAATGCTTCTTGTCATGTTTCTACTGTTTAACACCTGCTAACATTAGTCAGGTTTCCATCCTGTTCTGTGAAAATGAGGATGATGATGTCCCTTCAGAGCTGATACTCCCCTCCTGCCATCTGACTCTCCTGTTTCAAACTTTTCCACTGTCTTCTGAGAAAATGCCACCGTTTCCCAAAGCCTCTGTCTCTGAACATTTGTTTCTGCAGACACCTCGTCTCCTCGTCATTTTCGTCTGCCGCTGTTTTCCCTCTGTCTTGGAACAGAAGCTTGAGTCACATTTAATTATAATATTTATTTGTTCACCCGTCTTTTGCCACTGACCTTCGTCACATTTTTTTTTTACCACCGCAGCTTTTCCACCTTCCACCTATGAATTTGCAGTGTTTCCATCCAGGCGTTTTTATGCACATTTTGAATCATGCGTAAAAGAACAGCTGGATGGGAACATGCCTACTGTTATAACATGTTGAGAATTTCTATTAGTGTTAATTTAATTTTCATGTTGTTCATACTGTAGAAAAAATGTGTTATAAAATGGTTTGACGTTATCACTAAAAATATTTTGTAAACATTTCAAGTTTGTACGCTCGGGTTACTTTTTCATGAAACTTAAAATTTAAAAAATGAAACTGTAATTTAATAATTTTTTGCAAAGATAAAAGACAAAATATGCTGACAGTTAAATCTCAACAAGGCCACCGTCTTGGTATATTTAATAAAAATGACAAATGTAGCTTGTATTGTTCTGTTGCTTTCATCTGAACCGACGTGGTCCAAAGTAACAACATGAAATTTATATTTAAAGTTTAAAATTATAATGAAGTCGTATATTTATACAAAATACCACCTTGTATTGATGAGTTATTGACTACAGCAAGAATATATCATTCTGAAACATTGTCTGTTAAAATGAAGTTTATCTGAAAAATGGTACTTTTTTTTACGCTCTCCCATGTTTGTGTACTTTTACTTGAATACAGTTTCAAAAGCAGGACTTTTACTTGTGACAGAGTATTTTTACACTGTGGTTTTGTTACTTTTACGTAAGCAAAACATCTAAATACTTCTTCCACCACTGCCTTGTGCATAAAGATCGTGGAAAACAGAAGAAAGATCCTTTATGGACGAGAAACACTTTGGATTTACACAACAACATCCTCTTATCGGCGTTTTTTTCCCCACTAGTGCTGCTGATTTTATATATAATAGTGAAGTTAACAGTCAAAACTTAATTGTGTCTTTTTATTAGCACAGATCATGTCACTCTTCACACTTTGTGTTTGCATCAGGGTTGATACAGCATTATCACAGACTACACACCAATACTACAACAAGGTAAATTATGGACGCCAGATTAAATATTGAATTCCCTTTTTGTTCGGGTCGAGATAATTCAGTTTTGGTTGGATTTGGCCACGACACAGGTGCAGCCGACAGCCACAGAGCGGTACGATGCGGTGTAGCAGTGAACCCCGTGCTGCTGGTTCAGGACCAGGACGTTCTGGTAGATGGGGACCGAGTTCACGTTGTATTTGTTGGGCTGTCCGGGGTCGGGACTGGAACAGAAGCTGCTGCTGCACTCGGCTTCCCATAGGGTGGCGGGGATCCGGTTCCTCACCGTTGTCGACCTGAGCGAACGACAGTAAAAACGGTCAAAGCAAGATCAAGTGCTGCCCCCAGATACGGAGTCCCACAGGTGGCAAAAATCACTGATTTTTTTTTTAAATTGTCTTAATATATTTTAAAAACTAATGAGGTAAAAGAAAAAAAATTGTATTTTACTTATTTGTTTGAATCCACTTACATAAATTTATGGTATTTTTGTTTTCATTCTCACTCCCAACTCGTCAAATATGGACACTTGGTCAACACCTCTTGGCGTTGTTTTTTAACGCCCTGGGCAAATATGTAATGTCCCGTTAGACTTTAAAAAATAAAACTAGTTGTTGATGTTGTGAAATGGGATTAAAACCAAAATTACATAAGGTACGGTACATCTAAAAAAGAATCAAAGTACGGGAAACAACTTCCTTACTTGGATATTTATTTATTTATTTATTTATTTATTACGCCCATTTTTAGAGCTGAACTGAGGCTCTTGCCCGTGTGTCCGTATGTGACAACTTGTGAAGGGTTTGGGAGGAACGGCTTAAAAATCCATCTGCTAAATAAATAAATTCATGGATGTAAGTTTGCTTACAGAAGTTGGGCGCTGAGTTGTAAAAGGGGGAATATTACTTTCTACCTTTCGATCAAGCTAGCAAATACATTATGATGTAACTGGTTTTAATGCTTGAGTAAGAAAAGAAAATACAAGTGGTTTTATGGTTAATTATGGCTTTATAGTTCATTTTATTGTATATGCATGTTTACTAAAAAAATATCTGCCCTCATCTCGTACTGCCGTTTGATTCAGTCTTTGTTTGGAGATTATGAACAGAGAAAGTTTTCAGGCTGCATGTCCATCTGTATGGGAGCTGGTCAGTGAAAGATCAGTAAGACAAACAATATTAAAAAACATAAAAATAAGATTTTGAAAAATGAGAGGGACAGGGCCCCAATCCCCAGGGGAAATTACACCCTTGTATTATTGTATTATTGTAATTATTTGCACAGAGAAGAATATGATGCATTAAAAGAGGAAACCGAAAAATGAAGTGGGAAAAAAGTTAAATAATCTAATTAAACATTTTAAAGATGGAACTGTCATAAGTGAATCTCCTTATTTGTCAGGTTCATATTATTTGATTCTTTTCACATTTACTCTTTAATTAATTTGTTGTAGTGTTTCTGTCTCAGTTCTTTATTTATTTTTATTAAAATACTGACAAAGATCAGATCATTTCTGTTTAGTCGAGGAAAAACTAATAAACCAGGATCCACTGATAAGTAGAACATGGACGATCAGAGTCACTCACATCCGGACAGACGTTTATTTGCTGTTTCGCTTTAAAATCGTTCAGACATTCATTCAGTCCACTCACTCACTCATTCATCCATTCATGTATTTCCTGTGTCCGTGTCGTCAGACTGACCTCCAGCTCCATGGAGACAGCGATCTGCTGTGGATGTTCCCGTTTCCCTCAGACGAGGAGGCGACGTCTGAGGAGAACGCCAACGTGGAGTCGCAGCTGGGAGGAGAAGCTTTAACCGAGGAGGAGACGACCCATAAGACACTGCAACATACCTGCAGAGAGGAGACATCATTACTGTAGAGTATCAGGTGCATTTGTTTAGAAATGGGCAGAAATTTTGACCCAGTGTTTCCCCATGAAAGGTGGGCAGCCTTTAGTCTGTGAGTGGTTTTAACCTGTTGGCTTTATGTCCACAGTGAAACAAGCTAGCTAGCTACAGACTAGTGTTAGCCTACATTTCATCAACATTTAATCAGTGCAGGGAAACGTTTAGCAAGAGATTCATATTAAATCATTTTCTTCTTTCTTTCTTTCTTATTTATTTCAAGCAATATGTAATTACACATGACAAGGCAATAAGTAGCATTTTGATTAATCTATACAAGCCTTTAAATTCATCATGCTTTCATCAACTTTAACAAAAACTTCAATCTATTGCTCGAAATGGAGTGGGTAGAAGTCAAACTTATTTGAACCCACCCCGGTTACCATTAACAGGAAAAACAAAACAAACAATGGTAGCTGCTTCCTTACACATTATCATAACACTCAATTACAATTTTGTATATAATACATATAAGAAAACATGAGAAAGGAAAGAAGGGGGACCCCTTCTCCCTCACCAAAAGCAAAACAATACAAAAAAACAATACAAAACAAACATAACCCAAATACATATACGATCTTGATCTTAGGTAACAATTATAATAATACCAACAATGGTAATCAGATACCTACAAGGTAAAAATAGACAGATTATGAATACATGGATACATCTATGATAATACCAACAATGGTAATCAATATACCTACAGGGTAATATAAACAGACTATGAATACATGAATACCACAAAATTAAACCATGCCCGCCATGTATTGCGATAAGACCTTCTGTTTATAAATAATTTTAGCAGACTAACAACAGAACAGCAGCAGCCCAGTCTGCCCATAACTGAGCCTCCCTGTCCCAGTGAGGAAGTGTTAATGTTAATGAGTTAGCATCATTCAGAGACTCTGTCTGTCTGGCTCTTTTTATCTTAACAAAAAAAGACAATGAAATATTTCTTAATGACCTCAGCCTGCATGTAAGTTACAGACTATATTAAAATAATTCAGTTTGATACGTTCATTTAGATTGAATTATGGTCGTTAATGACATCTATAGATACAGACTTCATTATCCCTTCATGGAGGGCAATTTATATGAGAAGCAAATAGTGAACTGCATCCTCTTGTGCTAGCACTAATATTAAACTACAAGAAGCCAGACTCTTGCAAGCCTTTAATTAGAGTTATGTAAAGCTTTTGATGGGACAGTTAAGTCATAGAAAAGTGGTGACAACACCTGCGCAGAGAGGGGGGGGGGGTCCAATTTGATTTTTTTTGTCATGGGGCCCAAAATTCCTGGCGGCCCCCCTGCAGTCAGTCAAAGACATTTTCAAATAAAAGGGACTAATAAAAAAAATAAATAGTTGATTTATAAAGATACCTAACATAAGTTGTTAATGTGATTACGAGAGAACTCAAAAGATGCTGTAAGAACATATATATATATATTCAAAAGAAGTTGCTCGCCGTGGCTTTTTCGGGACTCCGTACAAAGTGAAAGTGGCTCTGCATTTGCTTCACCGATGTAATTGTGGCTCCCCCACACAAACACACAGCTTTATAATGTACGTTTCTTTAAACGTAAATGACAGAGATGTAAATATGAAAGTATTAGAGGCCAAATTAAAGTTACGTGTGTTTGAGCGATGCTCATTTTGTGTCCATTATCTCAGTTTACTTTTGTCTTATCAAGACTTTTAACAGTTGATACCAGCTGATATTCAGCTGACTTGCTATTTCATTGATTTTATTTACTCTATCTGAATTGTCTGGAAGCAGAGTAATTTGTCATCAGTCCGTACGGTTAATAAAGTTAGTGCTCACCAGCAGGTTGCAGGCACTGTGTCTCAGCTTCATGTTGTCGGCGTGGTCGTGTGCAGCTCCTGTGTGCCAGCTGCTCTGAGTTCAGGTGTATTTATGATGGTCTTACTCTCAGATCTGTTCACAGCAGATCCCTCGAGCTGATAACCAGACGTTAAAAGAGAGGGGAGATTCCTTTTATCTCGCCTGCCGATCGACACGTTGTGACTGACACGTTTTCTTCACTGATAACATCTCTGATAGACTCAGGATAAGCTGAGCTGACACTTCTTCAGAGTCCCACACGCTTCGTTATCTGTTCTGTTTTCAATCCAAGTCATACTGTTTCAATCCAAAGATACTAAAAACGTTAGAATTAGATATAAGGAGTCTGTGATCGGAATATTACATTTATATTACATATTATCACAGTGAGTAATGAAGAGTTAAAGAGATAGAAGGGACTAATTCATCAGGTGTTTTTTTTCTGTAGATATTATTATTATTATTATTAACATTAAAATTTGACACTACACCTGCTTGAATCAGGTTCTCATTTTTTACACTGTCTACATTTTTATCAGTCTCCAGTTATCTGAAGGTTTTCGCAGTATCGTCACTGTTTTATGAATAATATATTATTTGTATAGAACAATTCTTGATCACAAAGTATTTAAACATTGAACGTGACCTTCAAAGTAATTAAACCATTCAGGTTTTAAAAATATAGATACATAAATAGTATAAAAAATAAATTATTATTATTATTATTAATAAAAATATATAAAAAAAATAATAATAATAAATAAGATTCTAATTTTTATAATAATAATTATAATTATTATAAATAAGATTCTAATTATTTGCCAGTCCAAAATTATGTGTTTTAGCAAATTTATTCCAGCCTGTAGGAGCCGTTACAGTAAATTTAATATTTGAAAGCAAATGTAGATTTGGGACCTTTGAGAGGAGTTTTCTTTCCTGCTGAGTTCAGTGACCGTCATCTTGTTCATCTGCGGTCAAGATAGTTTCAAGCCAGTCGACTTTAAAACCGAGAAAGTGACAAATACAAATTTAAAGTGTATTATTGAAGCATTGGATCTGTGGTATCGTATTTTCTTCTCATTGTTCCAGTTTCAAGCTGAATTTTGGACCAATTTTTTTTTTCTTTTATCACGTGCAAAATGTACTTATGAATGCGTCTGTTTTAATATTGCATTTTCCTAAATTCATAAATTTAAATTTCTTCATTTTCTATCAGTAAAGGTGAAAAATGCTTCCAAAATGACTTTTATTCTGTTTCAAGCTGCTCAATACTCACTGATCTTTTTTTTTGTAGCTGTATTTATCACAACTTCTTCTCATCTTATCAGTTGGTTTAAGATTCAATATTATTTGTATAATCTTTACTAAATGGTGCACGTACTGTACAGCCTGTTAGTTTTGCTTCATATTGTATATTAAAGATGCTCATAATGTGCAGAGGATTCATCTTTCTTATCTGTACCTTGCATCTGCTCTTCCTGTTGCTGTCGTGACAATTCAGTTTCCTTGCATGAGATCTATAAAATTCTTATCTGAGCCATCTTATCTCCATCTGCCTGCTACCCTTGATGTCATGGAGTTTGTTTTATTGTTCCTCAACAAACTAAATATTTTTAAGAAATGCCAAAGAAAAATGCATATCACCTGTCGAAACACCTTTTAAGTTTTTACAAACTTATTTTGATTATTAATAATAATAATAATATTAATAATAATATTTATTTGTAGAGCACTTTTCAAAAACAAGTTACAAAGTGCTTTAACAAGTGTAAAGACAATAATACACAAAAGACAAAAATACAAAAACAATACAAGGTAAAAGCAAGAAAACGTTGAAAAGACGAAAATACACATTTAAGATAAATATAAAATAAGTAAAATAGAATAAAATGAAAGGGATCAAATAAAGTTAAGCAAGCAAGAAAAAAAAAATATATACATAATTTAAAATTGCATTTTGAATAGTATTGGGCATAGATTCATTTTTTAAATCTAGATTAATCTCACTGTAATCTTGAAATTAATCTAGATTAATCTAGATTAAAATGGCTCATTTGAATTCTGCCGAAGGCATTCAGAATATGTGTGCGAACGGGTTTCAAGCCAGGTGGTGCATTAGACCAGGGGCTCATCTCCTGTTTCCAAAATGCATCACAAACTGCTTGAGAAAGCTGTTCTACTATGATAATTGGTGATGAAAATAAATCATGTTCAATAAGATGTACTTGTGTGTAGCGTGTGATGTGCTTAGGCTACTTGAGACTGGAAGAACTCCTACAGTAAACTAATTCTGCATTGCACAAGGTGCAAACAACCTTAGTCTTGTCGAATTTTCCATCGGGAAGCTTCTTAAAAGTAAATTTTCCCAGAAGCAAACCCGGCGGCTTCACATGGTGCGTTCCATTTGACATGGGAAGTCGTAATTTCCAACTTCCCAGTTGGAACTTTCAGCCGGAACGCCCCCTGAAGTTGGATTTCCAACTCGGAAAGTCGGGACAACCCGCACTACCCCGACTTTGTGATCCAAGATGGCTGTCGGGGTATCAAAAGTTACTGAAAGCTGTAGTTTATACTGTTTATTAGCACTTCTGCGTACTTGTGACTCATAAATGTTCGTACACAAAGTGCTGTCCAACAGCTGTCTGTGGACGTGTTGCTACAGTTAGTGTGAGTAAATACAGCACAATGCGTTTTTTAATCAGCCGGCGTATCAATAACTAACCTGGCTAGTTGTAAACAAACAGCTGGCCGAGCGAGGTTGTAACCGGAACGCTGTCAACTCGGGTGTGACATCATTCCCAGCTCCGCCCTCCGAGGTAAATGGAACGCAGCAACAGCTGCATCCATGTTAGCACGTCACGTTTGATGTGGTAATTTCACAGCAGGCAGACACACAGGTTCGAAGACTTGTTCTCGCTCCTACAGTGCGATTCGGCGCTAAAATATCAAGGTGAAAGTCATCATAGCTTGTGTAGTATAGACCCAGCTCCCAACCCAACTTTGAGAATAGATTAACGGCGATATTTTTTTTATCGCCCGATAAGAGTCTCACGTTAACGCAGCACGTTAACGCCGATAACGGCCCACCACTAGTTTTGAAGTTTACTTTTTTCTAAATTTGTGTTTGAGGATTTGAAACTGAGTTTTCTTTGAAAGAGCTTGATAATTAAATCTTGAGACTTTAGATTCAGCCTGTTATTTTAATCATTTATATTTAAAATTTAGTTCACATAGATATTTGTTTACACAAACGTCAATGAACAGGTTTCCTAACTCCGCTCCCTGATCCTGATTTTTTACTGGGGTGAAAAAAAAAATCTCCAGCAAAGAGATCCGAGCCATGAATTTAAGGTCCAGCACGGAAAGAAGCAGAAGCCCGGTGCCCGGTGGTTTACGCGTGGACCTGGCCGCGCTACGTGAAGGTGGGGAGCTGCTACAATAAGCGGTCTTGTTCGTACCATGAAGGCGTGGCCAAATATCTGGAAGGATGGAGGAACCAGGTTAGAAAATCAGTGGTACATTTACCCAAACACTTTTACTTTTACTTTTAACTCCACTACATTTGTGACAGCTTTAGTTACCAGTTAATTCACAAATAAAGATGTTACATTAAAAACCCATCGTTAAAGATAAAACAACTTATTCCAGACTAGGACGACCAGACGTCCCAAAAAATTCCAGCCCGTCATCTACCGACGATTTCAAAGTGACAAAGCGTCTCTATGGCTCTATGAGACGGTCTGGGGCGTCCCGTAAAGACTATATGTATAAGTAGTGTACAACTGATGGTCACTAACCAAGCCCTATATACCATCGTGCACTGCGCTGACGGAAAAAAATTATTGTCCGACGGCAATGACGTCATTAACAGCCCCAAAATAACGATCTGTGTAGTGTCCGAAAGTGTTGTTTTAATAATGCCAGTGAGCTCCCTGTGTAGTGCTCTACATACAGCTCCCTACAGAGGGGGTGGGGGGGAGTGAATGAGAGGGGATTTCGGACACAGCCACTGACTTTATGCATGTCGACCGGCTAACCCTACAGCTGCGCTAACAAGTAGGGTTAGCCTCCCTTGTGTTGCTGCAACGTAGCAAATGGTGGCCGTTTCATACGGACACTGAAGGGCAACTTTAGCGTAAAATCCTTACGCTTCGTCACGCTGTCGGTTATGACGCATTGAGATGAGAATGTGTTGAAAATTCGGGACAGTCCCGAATTACGAGCAGTTGTCTCGACTCCTGTCAGGTTTGTCCTGAAAATTGCACCTAATTAATCATTAAATACTGACCGTTGTGTAGGTCTCTAGCTCCAGCAGGGGTTGCAGGTTATCTGTTCATTGTGTCAACAGCGTTCTTACAGCCACAAAGTAAAACTCGTGCTCTACGCAGAAGTCCCTGATAGCTGCGTTCTGTTGAAAATCCAGCAGGGGGCGACTCTTCTGGTTGCAAAAAGAAGTCCGGCTCCATTAGAAATAATGGGAAAATGTTTCTCCTTCTCAGCTGAATAATTACCCCAGTAAACACTTTCCTACATTTACTCATTTGGCAGACGCTTTTATCCAAAGCGACTGACCTGATGAGTTTATGGTCTCAGTCGCTAGTTTCAAGTCTTCTTCAACACAGCATGATGTTCATTTAGTAAATTATGGTCCCATTTATTTTAAAATAGACCACAAAGCAGAGAATGTTTCAGGGCGGGGTTATCTATGATTGACAAGTCGTTACCATGGCGACCTGTCGAGTCAGGCTTAGAGCCGACTCGTACCCTCGGCGCTGTGTAAATTTAACCAGCGCCGTTGAAAAAGCTTATCAGGAGTTGGCTGTTCACTTTCTCTGGTGAGAACATTTAGTTTTCAGACTGTTGTTCTCTGGACAAACTTATCAGCCTGTTAAAATGACAGTTAACCTGAGTTACAGCTGCACCTAGCTAAGCTAGCTAGCTAGCTCCGCACACGGCCGTTAGCTCCGACGGATCACTTCCGGGTAATTCCTGGTTACAAAAACTCAACATGGCGGCGAACTAATTTTAATTTTAATAAAACCCTTGTACTTAGTTAAGTTGTAATTAGTGTGGCTCAAACAGGGTTTTAGCACGGACAGAAGATGGAGAACAGACAGAGGGGGATTATGAGGACTGAGGTTCACAGTCATTGATAATATAACTCAAACAAAACTCCTCACCTACCATAAAAATCATGCTAATGCATAAAAACAGCTAGTTTATGTAGCTGCCACAGTACAAATGTATTTAGTTATCCTGATGTTCCACCTGTGAGCCGTCTGAGGTGTCACCTGTGTCTCACCTGGCCCTGACAGATCTGTCTTCACTTCAAACTCTGATGACATGCCGTTGGCCTCACAAAGTCTTTCACTACGTGAGTTTTAGAATTTACTGTCTGCAAAACTATCCATCCAACTTACAAGCTCGTCCTCCTCAGTTTTTTTCTACTCCTGCTCCTGTGACCTCTGACCTCTTAAAATACTGCAGGATGCTCGTCTCTGTGTGACGATTTTGGCTACTTCTAAACATGTAGCAGGTTTTAAAGGCCAAGGATCAGGTCACGGACAGGCGAACACATGGCCCAGGAGTTTGTCCCCGGTCAGCCGGCTCTCCAGACAAAGCATTTGTCGGGGCCCTCAGGGTCTTTAGAGACCTTTGCGAATTGTATGGAAGTAGAGTACATCACTAGATGAGCCTTTAAAATCCTAAAACTAGAAACTCTCCTAAAGTAAAGAAATCAATTCAGCTGAGTCCTCGAATACAATAAATAAATCAGCCCTATCTTACCATAAACTGATGCTTTTGACTCAAGAAAAATTACTCTACTATATATTTAAATATATATTTCATCTATGTGCATCAGGTTATTTCTGGAGAATGCAGTTTGCTTTGTTTGTTGATCATCTGTAATTGAGCTATTTCTGTTTAATACAATTATTTTCCTTTTTAAATCTCCATGTGTTGATAAGATCACTTTGAAATATCACGTTTGCTGTCCATGTATGTAGCAAACCAAACCACCAGTCGCTGTTAATGAAGGTGAAAGCGCTTCACCTGCCGGCTTGTTACAGAGCGACGTGGGCTGCTTTCCAACACCGGTGCCGAGCACTCACTGGATTTCAGCTGGATTATGAGAACAATAAAGCTTTAAACTGAAAAGGTGTTTGCCTGATTTTCTAAAGGTTTGCATCTGCCCAGCTCAGTGACTGAGACAAGCGTCCGAGACAAAGGCTGATCCGCATAACTGCGCGCAGCCTGGATGATAATTCGGTTAATGAAGCACAATGCAGATGACAGAGTGGAGACGAAGGTATGAATGGAAAAGGTAGCGAAATTAAAAGTAGATTACTGAGTAAAGATACTGAGTAAAGAGTAAAAGTAGGCTACAGTTTTAAAAAACTGACCCAAGTCAAGTCACTGTCTTCAGTCTGTAAGTCACAGCAGCCTAATATTGAGACACTTTGCTGCACCTGCCTCGAGAGAATAACTTTTCAGCCCCACCTTTTGCCTTCTGTCGCATGTTTCCTATAAGCCTACATCATTTTTTGTCCACGTTTCAACAGTTTATTGCGGACTGTGCGATTGTCTCCGAAATTGCTGGAGAAAAGTGGGGGGGACAAACCATAGATTTTGAAATGTGGGGGGGACATGTCCCTACGTCCATTTCTAATATACAGTCTATGCTCTATATACAGAGCAGCGGGTACGAGTCGCCTCCATCCTGACTGACAGGTCGCCATGGTAGAGAGCTGTCAGTCAGCTTGTAGCCCCGCCCTAAAGCCCCCCCTGCTTCCTGGTCTATGTTCCTCTAAATGGGACCATAATTTACTAAATGAACATCATGCTGTGTTGAAGAAGACTTGAAACTAGCGACTGAGACCATAAACGCATCAGGAAAGTGTTTACTGGGGGAATAAATCAGCTGAGAAGGAGAAACAGTTTCTTTCTGCAGCCGGTGGAGTCGCCCCCTGCTGGCTGGCAGAGAGGATGCAGGCTCTTCACTCTTTTCTGACGCCAGCGTCTTTTTTTCAATTCATTCCAATGGGAGCGCCGCGTATTTTCAAGCTGCTAAAAACGCCAGGAGCGTGACGAGGCGCTGAGCGTCTTTTCCGCGCTGAGCGTTTTTTTCAGGTCGCAGAGTGTTGAAAAATGTTCAACTTTGGGGAAAACGCTGCGCTCGTCACTGTCACAGCCGTCCAATCACGGTGCCGGAGGGGCAGGACAAACCGCACCGAGCACATCCGCACATCTTGAACGAAACCGTGTGCCCGCTCGCCGAGGTGTTTCATCGCCCACAAAATCTCATGAACACACGTACGGACAGTCTGTACTCTCCTGTTTCAGGCTTAATTCTTTTCATGCAGAGCGAGCAGGCCTGCGTACTTTGTGGTGACATTTTTACATTCAGTAAATTAAGCAGGCTGCTCTACTTGCAGCACATCGTCTCCACGGAAATTATGTATCATAGCAACCACAGCTTCTCGGAAAAAAACACTGCGCCTTCAAAACGCACCGTAGCGCTGGCAGCTAGGCGTTTTCAGAACAGCAGGTGGCGTTTTCAGCTGGCAAAAAACGCTTTGGTGGACACGGGGCCTAAGCTCTGTGATTGGTCGGCTGGGTCGCTTCGCAACGCCTCCGAGCCGAGCGGAAATAACCCAGCGGTTTGAAGTAACTTTTACTAGCGGCCAAAACAGCGGCTGTAACACAGTGAATCAATATATTTGACCGTCACAACCCGAGCGAAATGACTCGTTTCGCTCTCAGACTGTGATCCATTCGCTCGGTAACATTTGAAAAGGCTGCACCAGCCGCACGTTTACAATTTTACCCCCATTTGGGTTAGTGGAGCGATAAACAGGAAGTTAGCCTGCTCGGCCGGCAAAAGCCAACACAGTGGACGCTGCAGCGCTACTGCCGACTAGCGTTTGGGGGTGTAATTGCAGAATGACGGACACACCTACGCACAGGTATAAATGCCTGGCTACCCTACACAGGAGGATAAATCGGCCTTTAGTGGCACACTCTAGCTTTAGGTAAAACATCTGAATGAATGGTGAATGAACATTTACACATTACACCTTTGCTGTGACGCAGCGTCATATTTAGCATTAAGTGAGCACATTATGCACATATAGTTTAGTTAGGCTGCTTATAACAGACACACAAGCGTGCAGATGCACCGACTGGATCAGTGCATCTGCACAGATACTGAGATGAAACTGTTTTATAATTTGAAAGACTCTAAATTAAATAATCTACTCTTAGGGACTTTAAAACTGAAATTAAAAAAATACTCCAACAGTAATTTAAAAGGTTATAACACGATTTATTTCTTGTAAACAAATAAATTACATTACTAAAAGCCATTAAAACTTTACCTCAGACTGCAGCTTCCTGTTGCTCAGAGAGCAGAACGCCCCTGCTGTGGCCCCGCCCCTCACCGTGACATCACAGCGGGGGCGTTGTGTGGTTTTCAGCTGAGATGTGGTCGACGCCGTGGTCTGAACTGAAAGCTTTCTCTCAAAGCCTTCGGCAGCTTTGACCTGATTAGACTGCAAGAAGAAAGCAGAAAGAAGGATTCATCTGATAAATCACCGGATTGCGAGGCGCCGCTGGTTACCGTCAGAGCCGTCAGCACTTTCACACGCGCCGGGAAACGTCACCGAGTCTGTTCAGTAAACGTCTCCGGCCTCAGCAGCGACATCAGGAGGCAGAAATCACCTGGAAGCTGTTTGACCTGACCTGATGTTGCTGTGTTTACATCCCAACAACTAGTCCGTTTACTCAAGTACTGTACTGAAGTACAAGTTTGAGGTACTTTAACTTAACTTCAGTTATTGACAACACAAAATGTGATCAACAGATCTGATAGCTGTGTTATTATTGGTTCTGATCATGGTGGGATCAACAACTTCACTAACTATCTAGCTGTTTGTAAAGTAATTCAAATAAGCTCCACCTTCACCAGCTGCAACATTAAAGTCATGAACTCATCAGTGTGTCAGTAATAATAATCCAGTAATCTGAAATGAGCCACTCAGCCTAACGAGTACTACTTCTATTAGTACTTTATGTCTATTTGTCTGAAAGAGAATTTCTACGCTGTGATGTTGACACTTCTTCCACCACCGCCGCTAGTGTCCTGAGGGAGGCGCCAGAGGAAACTTCACATTGTACCCATCTGCCATCAGTAGAACTCAGACTTCAGCTGTATCTTTCTGCATGTTTGCTATTCACTATATTTATCTGGCAGCTTTAGGTACAATTTTTACACACAATACGTGAAGAGCTCGTAAAGTTTGTGTTCTAAATATTTTTTCAGGTGCAGCAGAAACGATTAGTCAGTTAATCAGTTGATGGACAGAAAATGAACTGGCAACTATTTTGATCATAAAGTTGATCAAACTCATTTTTGGTGCAGAAACATTTTACTGCTTTAATACTTTAAGTACATTTCCCTGATTATACTCAAATACTTTCAGTGCAGTACTTTTGCTCCTAACAGAGTGCTGTACTGTGTGGTATTAGTACTTTCTCTTCTCCCTCTCTCCACTTGTTCTTGTGGTTCACTCAGACCACAGCAGAGACTCTGGCTCGTTAGAAACCCCCTGCTGCTGCTGCAGCTTCTCTTCGTGAAGTTGTTTCCAGTCACCACAGCAGCAGCAGTCCTAGAAAGACAAACACCTCCCTGATCAAACAGACCACACCTCGCTGAGAGGGTGACACACATTCCTCTGATCGCACTACTGAATTTGGTCACAAACATCTGAACCACAGCCTCCCCTGGTCTCGCTCTGTGGAAACGCTTGTGAATGACAGTGACACCCACCTTGTTAAAATTGTTCTGACACGTGGTGGGCGGCGGCGGTGGGGTTTGGGAAATGACATAATCTCTCCTCTGTACTCTGTTTCTGCTGAAATGGATGAATCAAATTGTGGGGGAAAAAGCGTGTGGTGGGATGCTGAGAGGGAAATCTTTACCTGTAACCGCTGAGCTCAGCTATTTTTATACAGGACACAATTAAACACACACATTTACGAGACGTTTGAGGACATTACTTAGACTCACAATCATGTCCTGGAGACCAAAATCAGCTTTTTCACAATCATAAAATATGTTCCCAGTGGACTGGTCCTTAGTCTATAATGTGTCCCCAAAGGTAGCATACATACATTTAGCTCATGCTTTTATCCAAAGGGACTTAAAATTGCTATCAGAGGTCACACTTAACCCCTCGTTAGGGGTTAAGTGTCTTGCTCAGGGACACAGTGGTGTCTCACAGTGGATTCAAACCCGGGTCTGTCACACCAAAGGCATGTGTTTTATCACCACCCCCCATAAATCAGACCCCCACCACACATATGTCACAGCATGTAGCTTCCAAATACAATTATGCAGCTATGCAGATAATTACATTTACATTTATCTGACGCTTTTATCCAGAGACGCTTGCTCCCGGGATTTCTCTCAGTGGATGGGTCACAGTGGGGGATTGAAACCGGGTCTCTCACACCAAAGGCATGTGCCTTATCCACTGCTCCATCGCCACCAAATAATTGAAAACTGGGATTGCGTTGGAGGGAAAAAGGCATCTGCAGCAAACACTGTCTGCTTAAAGCGTCAGTGTCTACGTTTTACTGACATCTAGTGGTGAGAATTGTGAACTGCAACCAACAGCTCACTCACAGCTCACCCCCCCTTTCCAAGAACGCAGGAGAAGCTACGGTGGCTGACTCGCTCCGTTGGCTCTCCAGTAGGGCTGAACGATTAATTGCATTTGCGATTTAATCGCGATTTAATAAAACGCAATTTTCTAATCGCAAAGGCGGCGATTACACTCTGGTCACATGACACCCAAGTGGAAAGCAGTCTGACGAAGTTGCTTCGTCTGCACGTTACGCTGTAACTTGCCTTGTTGTTGTAAAATGCCCTTTAGCTTAACAGAAGCTCATAAACTTTAATGTCACATGGAATGAAAGTAGCAGCCGCCACCGCGGGTAACTTGGTGGTGGGTGAAGTCGTCGGGCCATCTGCGGCTTTGATGGACGGAAAAATGCTCAACAGAAAGAGGCGTGTATTAAGGTAAGCGTATTGTGGCGATCGGCGCCTGCGTCACACACACAGCCACCAGTCAGCTCAGGAAATATCTGTAAACTGGCGTTTCAAACTAAACGCCGAAAAGAGGCCCAGTCTGTCCTGAGTTACAGCCCGGTTACAGCCGGTGTGCCGCTCATCTGAGGCTGCGGGGGAGGAGGGGGGAGGAGGGGGACTCCGGTGTTGTCGGAGAATTACTACGCTTGTCTATTAAACACAAGAGGCGTCACTCTGTTCTATTTTAGTTGGCCAACTTTTGAATTGAACCTCAAACTGAGTATTTTTAGTTTGCTTATGGGGATACAGAAAGATGGACTCCAGGAGATCTGAACTGAGATCAGGACTCATTAACTGGTGGTTGAACTGTGGATTTTGTATTGAGGCTTACTGTATAACACCCTGTGGGGAAAAGGCCGACCTGCTGATAATATATCATATTATTTAATGCCATGACTTGACTCAAATTGTCTCTCTCATATTATTATAATTTGATATATCTTATTGCTCATAATAATAATTCTACCTAATTCATCATAACACAGGCCTGAGCCACAAGAAAGAACAGTGTAAGTTTAATCTATCTAATATCACACTATACGCTGATTTACTGCTTGTCCGTTTTGAATAATACAGAAGGTAAAGAGCTTAAACATTAATCACACATTAAATCGAAATCGCAACATTGGTTAAAAAAATCGCAATTAGATTATTTTCCAAAATCGTTCAGCCCTACTCTCCAGCATTTGTCCAAATATCACTTCTCTTCTTACGTCTAATAAACCAGACGGCGACTACTACATTTACCGGTTGAACCTTTAAAGCTCCTCTTAAAAAGATCTCGAGTATTTTGAGGTTAAAACCGAAATCGCATCCCATTCTCATACCAACTCGTCACATGCGGACGCTTGGTCGAGACCCCTTGGCGTCGCTCTTTAACGCCCTGGGTACCCTTTAGCGTGGTTTTTGCACGTGTCAAGTTAGCAAGAATATATATGCAACGTTCTGTTAGACTTTTAAAATAAAACCAGTGGTTAAGGTTGCAAAACGACACAGTTTGGTTATGTTTAGACACCAAAACTACTTGCTGAGGTTCAGGAAAACAGCCTGTAATTTAAGTGTCGTACCTAAAAAGAATCACTGCTGAGTTTTTGTTTCAAACAGGAAACAAACACCAATCACCAGGGTGAAAGTTTGGTCTCTGACTCACCATGTCACCTCCTTACTTGGACTTTTCTGATACTTGTTTCAGGCTTCAGGTGTGTCAATCAGTTTGAGATCATTTGATTAAACACTTTTATCATTTATCTATAAACTAACAGGATAGATTGAACAGGGCCTCAAGGTTTGTGCAGTAATGCAGCTCTGCAGCAGGTTCTTTCACAAATGTGCAATTAAATGAATTGCTTAAAATAAATGTTTTTTAGCTCCCTTTGTTTGCTTGTTTGCAGTTTGTGATCTTTACATTGTGTCGTCTGTCTCATGTTGTTTGTCTGCAGCTCAGTGAGGTTTTCTTGTTTAAACAAACTCAAAGAAACATGGCTGCCTCAGCGAGGCGGCGCTCATGTTTCCTTAAATGGCCCGAAAGCGTTGTGAAGACAAGTGGACAACAAAGGAAGAAAAAAAACGGCGCGAGATGTTTGGGGGCTGTAAACTGGCAGGAAGTTCAGATCAGATCCCCGATAAGCATCGACCCGTCAATATAACCAGGTCATAGAGGAGCCGGCAGCGTGGGCTGAAGAGACACACACACAACATGCCTGACAGTGATGACGCTGCAGTCTGGACCGACCTGAGTCACAACACGACTGTAAACCAGGTCAGACTCTGCAGCACGCTTGCATCCTGCATTACATGACTGCTGCTGCTGCAGAGCCAACTCAGCAAATCTGATGCAAAGGGGGAAAACCGGGCGGAGGAGGGCGACCCTGCAAGATTCAGGGGCCCAGAGTGACCAGGGACCCCAGGATGTGACCAAAATGTTGTCATGCAGGGAAGTTTCTCACGATGCGTCAGACATTAAAGCAACTGCGATGCTGGGGTAGAGATTACTTGAGGTCATAATATGACTCACAGCAGTTATCACTTCAGATGATCTGTGCCCCGCACACTCATTCACTCTTATTTAGTTTCTTAAAACAACTGAAATACTGTGAAACTGAAATTATCTTTAATCTACACCAGACACTGCAATGTGTATGAGAAAAAGATGCAAGAGTAATTCAGCTTAAACCTGCAATTTTATCTGTTAAAAGCTTTCTGAAAAAAAATAGCTTAACTAACAAGTGAAGATTAATGTAATGTGATTCAAACATGATGTGGAGTCGTGTTTGTGTCACCTGATGAAGTCAGTCAACTTTTTATTTAAAGCACATTTAAAAACAAACAAATTGTTGAACAAAGCGACAATAAAAACACAAAAAAACAGATAAATAAAAACAGGCCAATCAATTTCTGACATACAAGCAGGCCTGCTGTCAGGGGGGGGTCAAAGGGTACAGATGACCCCGGCCCAAGTCTTAGGGGGCGCCCATGCAAAGGTTTATGGTTAACCCTTTAAAGTTACACAATTTACTTACTGTCTTTTGTAAACAACAAAATGTTTTAGATGTTTTTACATAATAATAAATATATTATTATCATTAAAACATATTTCAAACTCATCTAATACCCCCCACCACCACCACCACCACTGTCATTGTGAAAAGAGGCCCAAAAAAGAGAAAAGCCAACCTAAACAGAGGAAAGTAAAAGCACACATAGTTTCTGACCAATGTGTTCAGAACTCACTCACGCAGTTGACAGTTTTCATACCTGCTTGCGCTGCACATAGATTTTCTCATGCAGTGAAAAACAAATGTATAACTGAAAATACCCAGCAGATGCGATGCGATCTCGAGCTGTGAGTTGCGGTGAATAACTGAAAGAGTTTTGCAAAATAACATCTAAAATCTGAGCCGCAGGCCTCCTCTGTTCTTTTAAAAAATATTAATTCTGTTTCATTATTCTGTTTCATTATTCATTATACAGTCACCTAGTGTTGTATAATGACAAATAAACAACCTTGTTAAACCACAGGTGAAAAGAGCTAACAGCAACACAGAGAGTCTGAGAGCTTTACTGCATTGTTTTCTATTATTTTGCTATTATTGTTTACTATTTGAAATTAAATTGTATGATTTAATGCTTTGCAGTTATTTCTTCAATGTTTGATTTTACTGTTCTCTAATTAGAAAATCAATCACTCCTTGTTTTAAGTTAAAATGAAGCTGTCACAGTCTAATCTGAAAGATTTTTAAAAAATCTGTATTGACCTTTTGTGCTTTATAATCAAAATGAGTAATTGACTATGTAAGCGTGGCCTGGATGAGTCCACAACACTGAATTTGGAAATGATTGTTAGGGACTCCATCTGTGTAACTAAAAGGCTAATAGGCCAAGAGCTTCTTTGAAATTGCCTATGTTTGTATTAGAACTAAGAAGTTTGTCGAGGTGGTGCTGGATTTCGTGTTGATGAGGGGTCCAGTTTGCAAAATGTTGTCTCCCTGTCCAAAAGTTCTAACGGCTCGCCTGGTGGTAGGTACAGCTGAGTATCATCAGCGTAATGTATTATTTTTACAGAGAATGGACCCCAAGGGGGGGCTTATGCAAAGAAAATAAAATTGGAGGCAGATATTTACAGACATGTATACAACCAGAGCATTCTGCAGGGCATTTTTTTGATTTTGCATCTGAGTCCACCTCGTCTCATCTCGTTGGAGTCTTGCGCTGAGAGCACGGAACACGGACCGCCCATCAAGTACTTGATTCGGGATGTTGATGGGGCAGATCTCTGTAAAGACAGCAGTCTCTGATTTCGGTTGCTTGGCCAACCTGCGTCCCATTTTGTTCAGACCGGACCTTTAGGAGCAGCCTTCCGTCCAGGCTAGGCTTCTATGGCTCTCTTTCCTCTGAGTGTGTTGGCACCTGGTCCGGTTGTCTGGGCACACTCACATACAGGGGTTTACTCTGGCTGTAGCGTTAGGAGGCCGTCTCGTTTTTCTTTTGAGACTGGCAATATTTTATAATGAAGCCTCGTTTTTTTTATGCACAGCCAGGTGTAAGGTAAGATAACCTGCATTTTATTATTATTTCTGTAGATCGTATGGTGCGTTTGTTTATCTGCACGCCGTTGCGAGCAGCAGCAGCCTGTAAAATTTTACTTGTGATAATAAACGTTTAAACTCACATTGTGATCTGCTTGAAGTGTTTTGTATTTATGGATTTTATTGTAGACAAGTCAAGTGTTATAAAACAAAAACATTGATTTAACAAACATGAAAATGCTCCAAACATTTTTCAAAATTAAATTAATGAGGAAGTTAAATGAAATATAACCACCTTGCCATTAAAAACAAAACTGAATCATTTAATGGCTGCAACATTAAGCTTTAGGCTGCGGGAAGGGGCCGAAAAAACCACAGGGCGGTCTCGGGCCTTGGCATCTCATCCATCAGCGTTGGCTGAAGTTTGAAACCGAAAGAAATCTGTTGGTGTGGAGGTCTGAGGTGAGATTTCAGACCTCTGCAGCTGCTGCTTATCTCTGCTGCAGGCTGCATTTGCCACTACTAGCATAACACACCACTATTTCCCACAGCTGTCTGCCATCTCGTTTCAGGGTAGGTTATGTGGGAGGCTGATTTTAACAAGGAAGAATGTGTGAAATAAAAAAAGCGGGTATCTCTTGAGGAAGCTCTCGCTGCATTGATTTTGATCAGCGGGTGACGCTTTTCAGTGTTTTAATTTTGATTAAATGTAAAAAATCAGTCTCCACCCTGAATTCATCACACTTTTTGCATGCACAATTTGTATGTTAGGGTATTATATGGAAGGTTGTGGCATTTACGTTCCTCTGGATCCGAACAAACAAGAAAAAACAGACCAAAAGTGCATCAAAGTTTGAGGAGAACCATGTCGAGCAGACCAAGTATCCAGACTGAAAAGTACATTCAAATAAGGTGATGTTTTAAGGTTCAAAACTTCAGGATGCGGCTGATAAGTTGACCTAGAAATTTTGCTGCAATGTTTTTTGTGTGCAGAATAATTTTAACTCGACGTCAACTGTGAAAGTGGGTCGACCACCAGGCGTCGTCATGCATTCTGGTCTGTGTGGTTTAGAGAGGCGGATCAAAGACACACAGGCCGAGAAAGAAAGACACATGGTGACATCACCAGAGGAAGTCCGAGACAGCAACGCTGACTCTGACGCTCTGATCAGGATAAAAGTCAGAGCTAACCCCGAAGTCCAGCACAACACCTGCACACGAGAAGAAGAAGAAGAAGATCTCCTGTAAACTGCACAAACACAGTCAGGTCTGCACGACAGCAGCGAGTACCATCGGACCTCCAGGTTACATCTTCTGACCTGAACCTCCAGCAGACACCGAGGACCCTGAGGAGTTGGACAGAGTGACGCCTGCAAAAAGACAAACACCCAGATCTAATTAAGGACGAGGACACTCAAAGAGTCCAAACCGTCGTCATGTTCGCAGCGTCAAACTCCTCCAAACTGACGGTAAGAGCAGCTTTGATCATCTTAATTAAATCTGTGCAAATAATTTTGAACTTCAGGAAGAGAATTTGAAATCTTAGCGTACACTGATGGATGCATGTGATTGGCTAAAAAGGTGAGGGGGCATCAAAAGTCATGAAAAGGGACATATAATTTCATAAAAAGAAGAAGAACGATGACGACATGTCTTAAAGTTTTATTTGTTTATTTCACAATTTTGACTGCTTTTGGTCTCCGTACATTTGCAGCAGATTAAATCCTTAAAACACAATTATTTTATTTTTTGTCAGTTTATTCAATTTATTTTTTCAATATGTTTTAAATGAAAGTGAACGGGACAAAATAACTGGGGACAATGTGGTAAACGTTAAGCATTTCATTATGTTGTTGTATTGTTTTATGTTAAAATAGTTTAGTTAAAATTGTTCTTACAAATTAAGAAATATAAAAACATTCAAACTTTCATTCAAAATTTTGTTTTTTATTGTCTATATTGTGAAAATGGTCATGGTGGCGCGGCGGTGCAGTTTCTAGCACTGTCGCCTCACAGCAAGAAGGTCGTGGGTTCAAACCCCGATTGCCTCAGCCTTTCTGTGTGGGTTCTCTCAGGGTGCTCCGGCTTCCTCCCACCATCTAAAGACATGCAACCTGATGTGTATTTTTAACAGTTTTATTCATTAAAAACAATATTTTCAATTTAATCGACCTTCAGATAAAGGAGATGCATTAGACTTATGTGTGAAATGAGCTGTCTGTGAATTCATGATTTACGTTGAATCACATGTGAAACATCTGAAAATCAGATGCACCTGTGAATTTGTTGCATGTGATTCACGTTGACACTTTTGGGTTAATATATTGCATTTTATGAATTGCATTGCAAAGTCGTCATCAGAGTGAAAGTGTGAAAATCCAGATACAAGGCTAATTTGTCCTCCTCTTCCTCAGGCCGCCTGTGTGGCGTTGATGATGATGATGATGGTGATGACGAATGAGGCAGGAGTGGTGCCGAAACACCCGGCGAAGACACACAAGAAGTCCTCTGACGGTGCGGCGGTAGAAACGGTCCCCCTGCAGCTCGACACCAACGCTTTGGCTCCCACCAGAAACATCAGGCCGCTGGAGAACGCCTCCATCTCCCCGTGGGCGTACAAGTAAGTAAAACTGAAACACAGGAAAGCACGCCATCTCTCACAACGAATTTCGTGAGCTCAAATATCTCATGTCCCTTCTCTCTCCCCGTCCTCAGCGTCTCCCACGATGACTCTCTGTTCCCTCCCATACTGTCGGAGGCTCGTTGTTTGCTGCGCGGCTGTCTGGACTCAGAGGGCCTGGAGGACCTGAGCCTGGAGTCCAGACCCATCATGCATCAGGTGTTGCTGCTGCGTCGGGTCAAGTCAGCGGCGCCGGTGGGGCAGGGGCGGGACACAGCTACCACTACCGGCTGGAGTCCCGCCTCATCGCTGTGGGCTGCACCTGCGTACGACCCGTCGTCCAACACCAGCAATGAAGACCGACAAAGACCAGAACGGCTGCTGGGTCAACCCGTCTTAAATGCTTCTGTACGGAAGACCAATGCCGCCGAGTTGAAACTATTACTTTTTGTTTTTAATATGTTAATATGTTTTAATATATAATTATCATTATGTACTTATAACAGAAAAGAAGTTACTGTGGTTTTCAACAGATTGTAAAAGTTGTGATTTTAAAAGTCAGTCGAGAGTCTCATAAGTAAACCATCATACAAAAATGTGACTTTGCATAAGTTAAAGTTAGTAAGAAGACTTAACAATCATCATAAAACTTTTTTCCATTTTTAATTAGTATATTTGATTTGTGTTGCCTACATGCTGCTCTGTGATCCACCTGACGTTGAATTAATTCCTTTTATTTAGTATTTGCTAATTATTTATTCCTAAAATGTTTTTTCAGCATTGCATTTTTTGTTTGTTTTACATTTAAAAAATGTTTTGTTTATAAAATAGCACACAGAGACGTGGAGAAACTAAACAACTTTACTCTGGAGCTGAAGTTTGAAAAGATTATTATCGGATGTGTTTCATGTTTTATTTATGGTTTTAGATTATTTAAATTACTGTGTTTTGATCTTTAGGTATTTATTGGTGATGTTATATTAATGTTAATGTATTTATAGTTAAGGGGCTGAATGTGGTGACTTAATAAAAAAACAAACTGAGCAATTGAAACATTGTTTTATGTTTTAATTTAAAATATAATTTCTGTACATTATCATCATCATCTCACCCTGACTCCTTTACATAGACGTTGCCAGGGAAACAGATACACACACACACAACTGCAGCTGTAAACTATGTAAACAATTGATTATCAGTTATTCATCAGAGAAATTTGTGATTGACAGTCTTATGTTGTTCAGGTACGTATCAGGTGATATAGCTAATGTTAGCCACATGAGCTACCTCACTGTTTGTTGATGGTGTAACATAGCAAGAGTGTCGAACATGTTACAAACATCCAGGAGGACTCTCAGCGTGCCTCGTCTTCTCGCGTTCAGTTCACACACAGGAAGGCAATACAGAAATGTAGCTTCGAGTGGTTAGCATCATGCTAGCATGCTAGTTTTAGTACGCTGATATTCAGAAGCATGAAATGAATCCACACGTAGAATCTGAGCAACACAAAAACAATCAGCAGGGATTTTTGTTTTAGGTGTGATTTGACTTGGACTCTGACTTGAATTGGTGCCTGTCTTGTGGATGCTTTGACTCGGACTCATCTCTGACTTGAATGTGTCTCTGTCTCGTGGCTGTTTTGACTCTGACTTGTCTCTGTCTCGTGGATGCTTTGACCTGGGACTCGACTCTGTCTTGTGGATGCTTTGACTCGGACTCGTCTTTGACTTGACTTTGTCTCTGTCTCGTGGCTGTTTTGACTCTGACTTGTCTCTGTCTCGTGGATGTTTTGACCCGGGACTCGACTCTGTCTTGTGGATGCTTTGACTCGGACTCGTCTTTGACTTGAATTTGTCTCTGTCTCGTGGCTGTTTTGACTCGGACTTGTCTTTGTCTCGTGGATGTTTTGACTCAGACTCGTCTCTGACTTGACTTTGTCTCTGTCTCGTGGCTGTTTTGACTCTGACTTGTCTCTGTCTCGTGGCTGTTTTGACTCTGGCTTGTCTCTGTCTCGTGGATGTTTTGACTCAGACTCGTCTCTGACTTGACTCAGACTCGTCTCTGACTTGACTTTGTCTCTGTCTCGTGGAGGCTTTGACTTGGACTCATCTCTGTCTCGTTGAAGCTTTGACTCAGACTCGTCTCTGACTTGAATTTGTCTCTGTCTCGTTGCTGTTTTGACTCTGACTTGTCTCTGTCTCGTGGATGCTTTGACTCGGACTCGTCTCCGTCTTGTAAGTGTTTTGACTTTGACTTGTCTCTGTCTCGGCTTTGACTCAGACTCATCTCTGACTTGACTTTGTCTCTGTCTCGTGGATGCTTTGACTTGGACTCATCTCTGTCTCGTTGAAGCTTTGACTCGGACTCGTCTCTGATTTGAATTTGTCTCTGTCTCGTTGCTCTTTTGACTTTGACTTGTCTCTGTCTCGTGGATGCTTTGACTCGGACTCGTCTCTGACTTGAATTTGTCTCTGTCTCGTTGCTCTTTTGACTTTGACTTGTCTCTGTCTCGTGGATGCTTTGACTCGGACTCGTCTCTGACTTGAATTTGTCTCTATCTCGTGGCTGTTTTAGGTCCAACACCTCTCTGTTTTGACTTTGACTCCTCTCTGCCTTGTGGATGCTTTGACTCGGACTCGTCGCTGTCTTCTAAAAGTGTTTTAATTTGAACTCGCGTCTGTAACATCTAACTGGCTCTTGCCTCTCGGACTTGTCTCGAGCTTGTGAGTGTATTTATCCGGACTTGTCTGACTCCTAACGGGTGCTCAGACTGACTGAAACTTGTCTTGTGGGTTTAGTGGGTTCTTAGTTCTCAACCTGACTTGTTCAGGGTCCCAGGGGTGTTTCGAGTTATTCTGGCCTGCATTTTGACTTCTCTCAGTCTCAAGACTAATTAATGAGACAGTCTTTGGTCTTGACCAAGTCCTGTTGACTTTGTTTAGGGATTTCCTGATATTTTTTGTGACTTGATCTTGACCTGTGTTAGGACTCAGTTTTGGCTCAAAACTACTCGGACTTGGACTTAAGTGGTCTTTTGAGAAGGAGGCACGTTTGCAGAGACTCTCCCATATTCACACAGCAGAAGACGACCCGGTTCCAGTTGAGTAACATTTCCTTTGGGTCCAGGTCTGGTTTTTGTTGCAAAACCTTTCACACTTGTGAAGATGTACACAATCACGCACACACATGAACACATTGGCACTGTTGGCATGGCAACAAAGCACAGTAAACCATCCAATGATGACTGAATCTGCAGCGTCCTTCAGTTTCACAAGTCTTTCTCGCTATAAAGAGTTTGTCTCATGAAGAAGAGTCCTGGTTGCTCAGAAGAGGTCGAGCGGTCGACTCGCCCTCAGTCCTCCTCGTCCTCGTCGTTTTTCTTCTTGTCTCTTCCTGTCAAGTCTCCCAGTCGGAGCAGCGCCGGGTTTCGCCGGCACAACAAACCTCAGCTCATCAGCCCTCCAAAATGGCTTCCAAAGAAAGTTCAGCTTGTGTTGTGATCAGGCCATCAAGACACCTGGAGGCAGAGGAGAGGAGCTGGGGTTAGCACATTGCTAACACATGCTAACTCATACACACAGGGCAACGGCAGGACGTTCAGGATAAATTAAGTTTATTTCAGGGTTAAAGGGAGTTTTCTAAAATAGTTATTTTAACCAGAGACGTTTTATACTAGACACGTCCTCAGTACAACTCTATGGGGAAAGCCCCTAACGGCAAAGATGGCGTCATCCCGCCCCTCTTGCTAGAAAGCCAATCATCTGCTTTTAACGGCCAAAGTGGGCCAACTGACGTAAGGGTCTGTTTCACTTCTACTGCGCATGCCTCTTTTTAAACCTTATTTTGGGGCAAAGTTGTTCAACTTTTCCAGCGATTTTTATCAGATTTTACTGCTGATTCTATCCATGTCCATGTTTTTATATCCTGGTGACCAGTGAAAGTGCAGTTCTGGCTCTTGTTAGTCAGAAATAGTAGCCAGGAGGAGTTTGTTTTAACCCAAACCACGATCTTTTCCTAAACCTAACTAAACTGCGACGTTTCACAACATTAATCACTAGTTTTATTTTGAAAGTCTAACAGGACGTTGCATAGTTATTCTTGTTAACTTGACTGCGGAGCCCTAAACGTACAAAAATTACTTTAAAGCGTAGCCAGGGCGTTAAAAAGCCAAGGGGCAAAGCGTCCATATATGACGTACTTACTTGAATCTACCACCTAGACAAAGAAAAGATCTGTAATAATAGAACAATTTGTGGTTATATGGAAATGTTTGGAACTATTTCCTGACAAACAGCAGTGTTGCAGGTTGCAAGATACTGTGGGGCTCAGGGTTTGGTTGTGGTGACGTTAGACGTGTTGGTAGCTGTATTTTTTAAGCTGGCTAGCTTTTTCCCATTGTTTTCAGTCATTATGCTAAGCTAGGCTAACTGCGTCCTGACTGTAGCTCTGTACTGAATACAGAGACATGAGGATATCTATCAATCTATTCCCCCAGATGCCGAGCTGTTACTTTACGTGTGCTTAACATCATTTTGTTAAACCCTCAGTATATTTGTTATCACACCACCCTCCTCCTCCTCCTCCTCCAGCTCGTCCTCACCTCCACGCTGTGCTTGTCCTGAAAGACACAAACAACACAAACTCCCTTTAGTCGTTCATCTCTACGACACAGAATCTGAATCGCCTCAGTAATTATCTGTGAAATTGCGTCCTCACCTCCTGCTGCAGCAACTCCTGCGAGGCGTTCAGGTGCATCTGCCGCTGCTCCTTGTCGGCGTCGGCCCGGTGCTCCTGACGCTCTTTGGTCAGAGCTTTCTGAGCGACTTCACGCTCGTGCTCCCTCCTCTCGGCCAGGTGCTTCAGCAGCTCCGCCTTCCTGACACTAGAGGGAGACAGAGGGAAGGTTTAAAGTGATTGAAGTGCAGCGTTCAATACTATCCGACCAACCCTTTTAGCTGAACGTTTGCTTTCTGAATTTAATGTTCCAAAGTGTCTGGTGGCCTGGATTTTAGATTTCCTGACCAGAAGGTCTCAAATTGTACGGGTGAATGGAGAATATTCCAGGGAGCTGCATTCTTCAGTGGGCTGCCCACAGGGTTGTATTCTTTCACCTTTATTATTTATTTTATTCACAGATAGGTGTAGAAGTCAATATCCAGACAGACATATTATTAAATATGCCGATGATACAGTGGTGTTGAGCCTGTTAAATCAAGGTGACACAGAGCATGGGCCCATCTTGAAATATTTTTGGATTGGTGTGAAAGTTCTTGTTTACAAATTAATGCATCCAAAACTAAGGATATGACTATAGAATTTTATAATTCTGTCGGTACTCAATCTAAAGTAGTTATTGCTGGTAAAGAGGTTGAGAAGGTCAGTACATATAAGTATTTGGGTACATTGATTGATGATAAACTTAGGTGGGTGGAACACACAAATTTTATTGTATCGAAAGCACAAAAAAGGTTATATTTACTGAGGAAGCTTAAGTCCTTTGAAGTAGATAAATCCATATTGATAATGTTTTATAGATCTTTCATTGAAAGTGTTTTAACCTTTGCTATGATTTGTTGGTTTTATGGATTAAATGTTAAAAGCAGATCCCAGCTGCAGCACATTATTAATTTAGGGTCAAAGATCACAGGATCTGTTCAGTTGGGTTTGTCTGCTTTGTGTGAGAGAAATGTTCTTAGGAAGTCTTTAACTATCCTAGAGGATACATCCCACATTTTGTTTTTAGAATTTGAATTGCTTCCCTCAGGAAAGCGATATAGAGTACCCAAGTGGAAGACCACTAAAGCCTCTAAGTCCTTTGTTTCAAACGCAGTGATGAGTGTAAATACTTATTTGAAGCAAAGAAAATGTACTGTGAATTTTAAATAGTAGCTATACGAAGATTCATAAATGCTCGGGGTTTTTTGTGTGTGGTTTTTTGTTGTTGTGATGTTTGTGATGTTTTTGCTGTCTTTGATAAATTAGTATGTTTGTGAGGTCGAAGCTACTTAAATTGCCCTGTAAAGGGACAAATAAAGATTTTACTACTACTACTGAGCCTTCACCTGTGCGTGCATGTTTCTGCTTTTCCAACAGAACCCCAGTCATTTTATGTCAGATTTTACAGAACAGAGGCCGATTAACTTTTATCTCTACTGTGTCCACTGAGCGCAAACACCAGTATCTTCGTGTTCCCAGTCCGTCCCCACCAGACATTAATATGCAGCTTATTGGGACCCATGTTTAGGTTTTAGCAACCTCTAGTGGCCGTACAGCAGGAGCAACAGAGAAAGTCAGATGACATGACATAAATAGCGTAAAGGCCCATTTATACTCCTGCGTAGGCATTTATACTACTCACACAAACACTAGTCTGCAATAGCGCTGCAGCGTCCACCGTGTTGACCTTTGCAGCCCGAGCAGGCTAACTTCCTGTTTAGCGCTCCGCTAACGTAAATGGGGGTAAAACTGTAAACGTGCGGCTGGTGCAGCCTTTTCAAATGTTACCGACCGAATGGATCACAGTCTGATAGTGAAACAAGTCAGTTACTACAAAACGCTGGGTACTTCCGCTCGGCTCGGAGGCATTGCGAGGCTACCAAGCCGACCAATCACAGAGCTCACGGTCCGAGTCGCCTCGACGTGTAGTTACATTTTTGAGGAGCGTAAGTCAGACGAGCGCGTAGCCTCTACGTAGCATAGTATAAATTACGCTTAAGGCCAGAGGTGCTGGTAGATGGAGAAAGCAGGACTTTCACACAGGAAAATTGGAGTTTGAGTCAAATGTAATTTTGAGTTTTAAGCTCGATAGCGTTACTTCACGCGACCTTACTAAGTTTACTTACTTTAACCCAAACCACGATCTTTTACTAAACTACGACCCTTTTCTACGACGTTTTCCACGCATTAAATGTCACGTGACTTATGTAACGTCTGGTAAGCCGGTCGCCGGCCTGATGCGCGTCGTTTTGGGACACTTGACAATGACTCTATTGTTTGGGGATGAGGACGTGTTGGTTGGTTTGTTTTTCTGATGGCATCACTTCTGAAATGACCACCTGCTGCACCAAAGACTCGCTCCGTTAGGTCGACTTGAATGGCAATAAAAACTCAAAAGACCTCGAATCAAACAAGGTGACAGAAAGTTTGTCTCAAAAAATATTCATCACTTTAAAATAACTTTTTTTGTCTGTCCTCTGCTGGTCCAGACTGAAGCGTCTCAACAAGGACAGCAAGTTAATGTGTCCAACACTTTGGTTGGCGTGCAAACACGCTAAACCTAGCGGCTAAACATGAGCATGCTAGCTCAGCTGCAGACTCTTGTTATATTAACAGAGGATCAAACGACTGTGTGTTAAGTGAAAGGTGCTGCTCAGCGTGAGAATCTTCACTAACTAGTGTGACGTTACAACAACAATTAAAACTGTTCTTGAAATCCACCCCAGCCCTCCACACACCTTCCTCCTCTCCTGGGCGGCGTCCAGTTTCTTCTGGATCTCTTCCAGTGAAGGTTTCTGGCGGGGCGGCGTGGTCGCCCTCAGTTCGGGGCCGCCGTCGAAGGTGGGCGGCTTCAGGATGACCTCGAAGGCCTGGCCGCTTGTCCGCTTGCTCAGCTCGATCACCTCCATGTCGCGGATGTTGCACAGGTTCAAGTCCACCATGCCGGCTGAAAGACAAACACGAGACCTGTTAACTACCACAGAACGACCTTCTCCGTTTCTTCTGTCGGAACAAAGTCTGATTTTGATGGTTTGAATTACGCCAGTGAGGGCCCCCCCCCCTCCCCCCCACGCAGTCCAAAGACAAAGCGGGTTGGGTGAAATGAAGACAGTAGATACTGATAGACCTTCTCACTTCTCCAGTGCATGCTGGGATAGACTGACATATTCAGAGTACCATAAAGTTCTGCATCAACGCCAACCTCTCTGAGACTGAGAGCTGCTTGTTTGGCCTCCCAGAATAATCTTAATCCGCCTGGTTTGCCTTTAATTAATTAATATTCTGCATTTTAATCGGCTACATAGCGGGAGACCGTCCGCCTGTGTTTTGACGATCACTATCATTATTCATGTTTTACCAAGTGATCATAGGAAAACAGATATACAGTAAATGTTTCTCTGCACGATGAGCTAGCCGGCTGGTAGCCGGCGGGTAGCTGGCGTCGAAGGTCTTGTGGTGCCTTTCTTTGTGCCATTGTTTACAACGTAACGACAAACCGTCGATAGTGTCGTTAGCTCACGGTGCTAGCTAGATGGCATGAAATGGAGGCGAGGGAATGTGTGACGTAACACATCCTCACTCCCGGCTCGTCACATGTGGACACTCGGTCAAGACGCCTTGGCGTTGCTTGTTAACGCCTTGGTTTTGTTCAGGGCTCTGTGATCAAGTTAGCAAGAATAAATATGCGACATCCAGTTACACTTTCAAAATAAAAGTACTTGTTAACGATGTGAAACGTTGCAGTTTGGTTAGGTTTTGTACTAAAAGTCTTTGGTAAGGTTGGTTAGGGGGAAAAAAGGGTTTGGGTTAAAAGCTACTTACGTCAGTCAAGTTACGTAAGTAAAAACATTCATGTTGACTTTTTGCTTCACACGTGAAACGAACGTCAGTCTGACGGTAGAAAGCTCCTCCTCCTTACTCAGACGTTTCCGATAAATATCCTACACCTAACTTTAGCTTTAACGGGTCTTGACCACGTGTCCATTTGTGACGACTTGGGAGTGAGAACGAGTTGCCCAGCGGGGTCATAGAAGGGTCAGAGTTATAAATTACACTTGCATAATAAAATGATGTTTTTAAAATGTTATATTTAATGTTAAACTAGTTATTTTCTATCTTCGCACAAGTGTTATTGAAGAATAAAAGATAATTTAGGCCAAATTTAGACCGAGCTATTTTTTGATTGTGACCTGCAGGCTCCTGATTGGCGCCCTGAGAGCGAACAGACGCTCGTGGGCGCCGCCTTAGCTGCCCCTGCTGTAGATGGATAACCATGAAATCTGGAGTGTTGGACTGACAGGCAGCAACATAATACAGCAACAATATAGTATAAAATGGAAACCAAATGAGCCAAGGTGAATCTTATTAAAGGAATGTTAAAAATTTCTGTTTGTTAAAATTAAAATCAAATTGTGAGTTTTTACACACAAAATGTTTCCCTGCTGTCCTGAGAGAAAACCTGATAATAAATAAGGATGTTTTGGTTTTGACTGATCACCTGATTTGCTTCCCCGTCAGAATTTCATGTTATCTCTCTCAGTAAATCCTGCTAACCTGAATCAGGATGCCAGATGATTCAGATTCTTTTGTTTTTACTTTTCACGGCAGCAAAAGCACATGTGGAAGTCATGAATGAGGGATCTCTGTTCTGTAAAGGGAACCTCAGGATTAAAGAGCGTTGCTGACCTTCCTTCTTGTCATCTGCGGCGTCTCTGAGCTCAGGGAGGATGCAGGAGCAGAAGAGAGACACCAGAGGGAGCTCTCGCATCTTCTCCCGGTATGCTGGGACATAGAGAGAGAGGGGGGGGGGGAACTGCAGTGAGCCAGATGTCAGATGTGTCAACAATGAACAACAAGTCACATAAGCAAGAAACAAGGGAGAATAATCCCTGAAGTTTTACCTGCTAGAGTCATCCTGCTGCTGCTGCTGCTGCTGTTTTCGGTCAAAGACACTGTGGTGAGGTAGAGTCTGTTCCTGAGGAGAGACAGAGGACGAACATCAAAGTGCATCCAGCAGAGTCAGATCTGCAGAGCTGCTCCCTGATGTCAGGGGACACGCTGAGCTGAGACTGCGTCTTTCAGGGTTACGTCTGCCCTGGGTAAAGCCTCTCAGGCAGTGACACACTTAAACAGCTCGGCCCTTTTGAGTTAATGCTGCACGTCGACTTGATGTCATTGAATCTGTTGCTGAAACTACACGAGAAAAAACGTGAAAGAAAGACGGAGCAACAGCAACAGGAGATCACAACCATCTGAAGTTTCAGTTTGCATTTGTTGTTTGCTTCACGCAGGTCCATTTTTATCTGCAGCTTCCTTTTTATGGTATTATTTTATTAAATTTTTGCGTTAGGAGTTTATGCACATCCCAGATTTCCTCTCTGTCTCTTTACAAAACTGCACTTCATTTGGATTTAAAGGTCAGCTTGTTTTAAGTACTATATATATATATACATGTATGAGTTGAGTCATTGGTGCGAACATGAGCACCTATGAGCTGTTTCTGATTCTGCAGCTGTGACTTCAGGAGATAAAAATACTTCATGCAAAGTGTGAAAGGGTGAATCAGCGACGAACACAGAGACACGACTCGCTGCAGGAGTTCAAACTCAGAGATTCAGTTCATGAGTCAGATCTGCTGCACAAACACTCAAAACACCAGCTGAGTCTGCAGCAGCTTCTCCCTCACAGTCTGAACCTTCGCTGTACAAACTCATGTACTGAACAATATAAAGGAAATGTGGAGAAACATGAACTTAAAAATCAAACTGTCTGTTGATGTGCACAAACACTTAAATCTGCAGCTCAAGATGATTCTCTGTGATCTAAACATCAGTCAGGCATATTTTCCATTCACTGGTTAACCTCTGCAAAGACTGAAATAAAAATAAATATCTTATGTTTAGGTCTCAAACTGATTCCTTCAATTGTTTCAGTCACAAAGACACAAAAAGCAGAGAAACAACCTGGATTCTAGCTGCAGGAAAAGACGGAAAATATGAATCTGTGTTGAAAAATTTGAATCGATTATTCCTTAAAGGCTGAAGCAAACACAGTTAAAACTTCGTGTGTGTGTGTGTGTGTGTTTGTGTGTGTTTGTGTGTGCAGGGACTAAGCGATGATGTCATTGTTGCCAGTGAGCGCATCACCTGCTGCAGAGAAGAAAGCGAGGCGAGCACGCAGCTCAAACACTAAACCAGTCACAGAGAAACAAAAAGGAAAAGACGCAGGAGAGGCGGAAAGAAAGAAAAGATAAGAAACAAAGAACAGAATCTGCAGACGGACAAAAAAAGGACGAAGAAGAAGAAAAAAGACTGTTCGCATTTCTGTTTTCCAAAGAGGCTGCAGACGCAGACCTGCAGAGAGCTCAGAGATCACATCAAATGACTCAAATACACGAGGATGTAAAAGTGGGATCGGCGTGTACTCACCCTGCAGTGATGCTCGGTCTCTGTGTTCAGACTGAAGATCTGCAGCTCAGCAGCATCAGCACCAGACAGCACCCCGCTGCATGACATCACCCACGGGTGATCTGATTGGCTGGCAGAGATGCTGAGCTGCGATTGGTCCAGCAGGGCAGAGGGAGGAGGAGCAGGAGGAGGAGGAGGAGGAGGGGGTGCAGAGCGGTGAAGGTTTATTTCTGAGGAATCCTCCAGTTCTTCATCAGAATCTCAGAGATTTTACTGGACGTTTTGAAACTCACAAGGAATCTGACTTTTCGTTAGAGCTCGTTATTCTCACACACTTCGTCACTTTCTGTCCAGCTGATCGGTAAAACCGGACCGATGAGGTCATGTTTGGCAAAGACACACGAACAGAGGAAGCAGATTTACAATCTCTATTTTCATTTACAGTCTTTTTAAAAAAAATTAAAGAGACTGATAAAGATGTTAAATTTAGTGAAGCGACGGGACGGACGGCTCCTCTCCAAATAACTTGAATTAAAAAGCAGCATCTGGAGACTGAAACGTTACAAACACTGTAAACTCCAGACGTGTCGTCTCCACGTGGACTCAAAGTTTCAGCTGTCAGCTGTTTCCATTTACTTTTATGCAAAGTGCTTTGTGTTGCACTTTATGCAGATGTTAAAATCCTAAAATAAAAACATGTTATCACACAGTTTATAGAGTGACATCATGTGGAAGATGACACGATGACACGATGTTGAACCTCCTGCAGCCGTAAAACCGTTAAACAGGCTGAAGTTTGGGGAAAAGATTTGCAGAATCTGCTGGTCTGACGGATTAAAAACATATTTCACTGAACATGTTCTGATGTTTGTAAAGTGGATTCACCTTCAGGAGCGTTTCTGGGTTTCCTCAAACTACAGAGAGGCTTATTATATTATTGTTTGTTTTTTATTGTGCTCTAAATGTCCTGCTCACAATGTAAGTAAAGTTTATTTAATGCAGCAGCTTTTAAGAAACAAAGTACTTTGCAAGAGCAAAATATAGGAAACAAGGTCATCAGAAAAGAAAAATAGTTAAACAGAAACCAAAGAAAAGGATGTTTCGACTGTCTGATGTTAAAATAAAACTAATACATTCAGGAAAACTTCTGGAACCCGAAGCTGACAGGAGAACTGGATCTGGTTGGATCCAGCAGGTCTGGTTGGAGCTGGTTTGTCGGGTCGATGTGCTTCTGAGGAAATGTCAGCGCTAAATTTAAAGGCTGACAATGAGCTGTTACTCATCCTGCCTGTAAGCCTCACCGCACACACACAGATCTGTGTTTGTGAGTTAACGCCTCCATCTGTCGCTCTGATCGACAGTCCGTCGCTTCTCATTCAGGCGCTCTGAGAGCCGCACGATCACAAGTGACTCTGATAATAGCAGCAGAGAAGGAGGCGACTTTACTGGAGAGCAACATTTTGCTCGCAGGCTTTCATTAATGTTTATTACTTATTAGTTTTATTGCATGAGTTTCTTCAGGGCTCCTCTGGATTCCTGGTAATCAGGCTGTTTCTCACCTGGTGCAGCATCATCCTGTTCTCTCTCTCACATTTCCTACTTTAGAAAATGAAAGCGATCAGCTTTGTGTAGCTTTTCCTCTGTTAAGGTCCCAAAATGTTGGTCCTGCAACGAGGGTTAGGTATCAAGAACTGGCTCCAAGTTCAAAGAGGTTGTGCAACCTGATCAACCAGAATCTCGATACCAAAGTCTTGGAAATGTGGTTCCAACTTCCAACCGGCACCAAATTTCCAAGAACCATGGATTGGATCAGACCCGTGCGTTTGGCTCCTGCTTCTGGGTTCCTGACTTCCTGCAAATCTCAGCTCCTGACTGAACTGCAGTGAGCGTCCATCAAAGTGTCTCCGCTACGCTGACTTAACGTCACCTCATGTGTTACGTCAACAAAGCATGAAGAAGAGTTTCAAATGCCACAGCAAAAAGCTCCAGCTGCAGTGAGGAGGTTCTGCAGGAGCCTCTCTGGCCCACCATTCCTGGACCTGCCCAAAGCTGTAGAATTTTTGCTGCTGTGACATATTTAAGTGGTTCTTTGACATGTATGGCTGTGTGTTTGAACCTGATCCAGAGACTGAACTATTTGGGTTTTCTCTTTCTCTCTTTATATTTAAATATATATACGTACATTTTTTGGTTGTTTGTCATCTTTTGTCTGCATCTTTCTATCCTTTGTTGTATTATGGAAAATTTGGTGCGAGGGAGGAAACGTGACGAAGCGTTTCCTTCAACACGGCGTGAATCTGAAGGAACGCTTCGCCGTGTTCAATGCGCTCTCCCAGATCCAGCTAACGCTAACAGCAGGTGAACAAAAGGTGAGCTCACGTTCACCTTTTATACTGAAGGGAAACCGACGATGGTCAAATGAGTCCCCAGAGACCCCAGCGCCACCTGCTGGAGAAGTACCAGTTCATGTGTCCTCTAACTGTGGGGTATGATCAGAGACCACGCCCATAAGAACTCTGATGAACACCTCTATGTGAAGAACGTGACTGACTACAGTTCCCATCATGCACCACAGCAGAACACAGTGTTCTCCCCTCCTAACACTGAACCAGATGATGTAATGCAGCTGCAGAGTGTGTGTGTGTTCCTGTAAGTCTATCTTTGTGAGGACCAGCCTTCATGCTGAGCAGCTGTTCTGGGAGGATTTTAGGTTTCAAGTGTAGCTGCAGTGCTCCAGGTGTGTGTGCGCGCTTCTGTTTCTATATTCCACTATACACGTGAGCTCCGACCCCCTTTGAGGGTTTTAGGGTTGAGGTAAGAATTAGGGTTAGGGGTTGAGGCATGCATTATGTCACTGAGATGTCCCCACAAAGATAGTACCACATGATGTGTGTGTGCGAGAGGCTGCAGCAGCAAGCAGAGCGAGAACCCCCCACATCCCAACAGATGATGTCACCTGCAGCCAATCAGCTGCGAGCTCTCAGAGCCACACTGTCTGTGGCTTTGAAGTCACATCAGGTTAAGGATTCTGCAGAAACAACAACAACACGTCTGCAGAACGATGTTTCTTTAAAGCGCTACGGGCAGAGGGGCGTGATGAAAACGCAGGGGGGCCGGGCTCCGGCTCTGCAGGCTGCAAACAGCAGCAGCAGATTAACTGGAAGAGCAGTGACATCATCTCTGAGCCCGAACGATGAAGTCACTGACAATGAGGTCACCGCACTGAAACAGAGTGATGTCATGGTAACGTGACAGAAAAGACAAAAAGAATGAAAGAAAGTCACGTCGTTGGTGATCGAAGGGAGACTGATCCTAAAAGAAGGTGTGTGTGTGTGTGTGTGCTTGTGTTTGTGTACTTGTGAGGTCCGACAGCTCTTTTGGGGACCTAAATGCTGCCGGACCCCACAAGTATAAAGGGCCGTTTGAGCGTCAAGACTTGGTTTTAGGGTTCTTACCAGGTTAAGGGTTAAAATATTTTATGTGTTTTTGATCAACACAGAGCTGAATTTTTCTCACCTCTCATTATGATTCAGGCAGAGGACCTACTTTAGTGCCCTGAGTTCAGACTCCCAGGCGGTGCAGCCCTTCGCTGCTACACACTGCGAACAACAAGCCATCTCAACCCGTTGTCACTCCCCAAGACGTCACATATGGTAGCATGGTCAACACCCGTCGGTGTCAGTTGGTATCGCACTAGGAAGCCCCTTAGTGTCATAGATCGACGCACTGGGCGAAGCCCTGTAGCGATAAAGGCAGGTATATGATATTTAACAGAAAGGTCTAAGGAAGGAGGTGGATCGAGGGCCAGGAACCCAACATTCAACCAGGAGAGCGGTGTGTTCGTGTCCCGTGTGAAACAGAAAGTCGACATTAAATGTTTTTATTTGAATTGCGTAGATTAACGCAAGTAACGTTACTTTACTTAGTCCGGGGACCTCCAGGGATCCTTCAGGTGGTTCCAGGGGGTCTCCAGCATAAAGGGCAATCATTTATTTTACAATAATTCCATCCATAAGTAACATACACGACTATCTTGGTCATGGATTTTATACACTTTCAGGAACAAAACATCTAAAAGCCAAAATCCCTTCAAATGGATGATCCTCGCTCTAATTTGTGTCAGTTTAAGCGTCCTTGACGTGAAAAAGTTTGAGAACCAGTGAGTTAACTGACGCACGTAACATAGTTATTTTAACCCAGAGCTTGATCTTTTCCTAAACCTAACTAAAGTTTCACAACTTTAACAATGGCGATATTTTAAAATGCTTGTTACATATTTATTGTTGCTAACTTGACCGCGAGGTTCCTCGACATTGAAAAACGACACTAAAGGCGTCTGACCTTATGTGACGAGTTGGGAGAGAGAACTTGTTGGTCATCGTGTTGCATCGTTATTGTGAAGTCCGTCATTTGATTCCTGCTGCTGCTGCTTGTTCCTGAAAGCTAACGAGGACGCCAACACCCTGATCCCTGGTCCTGGTGAGAGGAGGCTCCTCCTCTTGGATCTAAAACTAAATGGATTTGAGTCAGTAGCTCATCTGTTGACTTTTCTGAACCAACATGTAAACAGAACCACACGTACTGAGCGGCGCCTTTTAACGAGCAAAAAAGCAAATAAAAGCCCACCAAGTTTTACAGTACTTCTCACATGGCTTAATTTAAATAACGCTTTGTCCAATATTACACAACATAAGTAAAAAAGTACAAATAAAGTCCTCTTTGCTCACCTTTAATCATCATGTGAAGCTCCTGCACAGTTCTTTTCCTTTTTGCTGATAATCTAATTCTGTACTTTTACTAAACTAAGGATATTCATTAGTCCACCATCATTGTCATCATTACATTGACATTTAGGAGGAAGACAAAAGGAAGAAAGGAAGGGTTATTAAATTATTATTATCTATGCACTACTATTATCCCTGCAAAAAATGTAAAGTAATTGGTCGTGCCAGGGATTTAAACCGGGAACCTGCTGCATGAAAAACTATTTTTCTGCCATTGCAGAACTCAACCACACAAGTAAACAGAGTTAATCTACCAGTAATAAACCTTCTCTTGTTTTGATTTCAACACATTACAACTGCCTTTACTGATTTAGCTGAAGCTTTTGTTTGATCTGCTCCCAGTCTGTGATAGGCAGATTCTCCTCCCTCACTACAGTGGGCTGTCACAGGAGTTAAAGTTGCTCTTTCTAAAACAGAAAATGCAGCATTTCCCTCTGCTCAGGGTTAACAAACTCAGCAGAGAGGCTGACAGACAGCATGACCTGTTAATATCATTAGGTCTCCATGTAAGGGCCACAGGTTACATTCATCTGAAAATATAAAGGCACCGAACAGCATTGATGATGAATAATCACCGACTTATCAAATGGGCAAAAACTTCTTCTCCTCTGCTATGTACATTTAGTGATTTGGTCACTTTTATCCCCCACAGAAATGAAAAGAATGTGTATCATGTCGCCATAATCCCCAGAGCTGCTGCAATGACAGATGCAGTGAGTGGGAATCGACGCCAGGTCTCCCACGCAAGAGGCAAGAGCTTTAACCACTGTACTACGGAACCCGCCCTCAAACACATATTCATACTTTAACCCAGACTCACCTCACACGTATATAAATACTCTACCTCACGCATATATGCATATTAATCTTGTGCATACATGTATACTTACAAATGACAGTATGTATGTATGTGCGAGTGTGTATGTAGAATGTATGTGCAAGCAAGTATTCAATTTTGTCCTAGACGGCTTCTCATATATGCCACTGTATGTGGACCAGCAGAACCAGGCTAGAAGGTCACTGGTTCGATTACTCCGCTTTAACTCCTCTGATTACGTAAAAAGGTTCACATTTTGTGAGCGAGACGCTGCAGAACTGGAAGACCATGTCTGCCGGTTGGAGCCGGTTGGAACCGGTTCAGCAGCGCTTTAGTGTTCCCGCTCAGCTCCAGTATGAATGACTGACTCTCGGCCAGCGGTCGTGTTTTATTTGTGTCGGCGAGGCGTCGTGACTCTCAGCGTTTCTGTTTCTGGTCGTGTATGCAGCCCACTGAGGAGGGGGGAAGGGCGAGCGAGCTGCATGCAGAGGAGGAGAGAGAGAGAACAGACAACAGAGTGGGCTGAATGTCAGCGGAGGTGAGTCACTGCTGCTGCTGCAGGCGAAGGCTTCCAGGGAGGCAGACATGCAGGTGGACAATGAAATGTAGACAACATTCAGACTGAGTGAACACAGCCAGAGAAAAGGGTCGCCACTGACAGAGCTGGTTACCACAGCAACTCAGACTAAATATGTAAAAATTAAAAAAAATTATAAAATTAAAGTTATATTATTATTTTTATTGTTCATTTTAGTAATTGTTCCTTTAATTGTTTATTTCACATTTGAGACAGATTTTTTAGTTGTTTTGTTGACACGTAAATGTCATTTATTTAAATTTTAATATATTATTTGTATTTTTTAACACACACACTTGTTTTATTTATTTATTTAAATTTTTAATGCATTATTTTTATTTTCTCTCTATTTCCTTTATTTAATGAACTGCATGAAATGAATTGTTCTTTTGTAATTTATTTGTAACTTTGGCAACATTGTTGTTTTACATTCATGCCAATGAAGCTGAATTGAATTGACAAGCAGCCTGACAGGCAGGCAGTGCGATTTTGTTATGCTGCATGATGAACCAGCTAAAACATCTTTCAGGACAAGAAGTTTTTCCCCCTGAAACACTTCAGTCTTTATTGAGAAAACTGTTTCTTAAAGGAGCTGAAACACAAACTGCTGAACATTGTAGTCTAAAATGAAAAGTCATCTCTGCACGTTGTAGCGTTCAGATTCCCTGAATTCGCTGGAACCAAACCAGCAAAAACTAACAGAACAAAAGTCCAGTGAAGCGTTTGGACAGCGATGTCCGCACACTTTTAAATAAACATGTTAATAGATTCTATTTATCAAATTCCCAAATGCAACGTGAGTGAACAGAAGAAAAAGTCCAGACCAAATCCCGATCTGTCTTTTAGGTTCACTTGTGTCTGAAGCAGCTCTGCAGGTGGGTCGGCCAAAGATCTGAGAACTCCCCACAGTCCTCCTGTGGATTCAGGCAGCAGAAGCTGTTTCTCTCTCTTCATGTGATCCCAGACAGACTGGACGGTGTTGAGACCAGGGCTCTGTGGGGCCACGCAGGGCTCTGTGGGACCACGCAGGGCTCTGTGGGGCCACGCAGGGCTCTGTGGGGGCCACGCAGGGCTCTGTGGGGCCACGCAGGGCTCTCTGGGACCACGCAGGGCTCTGTGGGGCCACGCAGGGCTCTGTGGGGGCCACGCAGGGCTCTGTGGGACCACGCAGGGCTCTGTGGGCCACGCAGGGCTCTCTGGGACCACGCAGGGCTCTGTGGGGCCACGCAGGGCTCTGTGGGGCCACGCAGGCCTCTGGGACCACGCAGGGCTCTGTGGGGCCATGCAGGGCTCTCTGGGACCACGAGGGCTCTGTGGGGCCACGCAGGGCTCTGTGGGGCCACAGGGCTCTGTGGGACCACGCAGGGCTCTGTGGGACCACGCAGGGCTCTCTGGGACCACGCAGGGCTCTGTGGGACCACGCAGGGCTCTGTGGGGCCACGCAGGGCTCTCTGGGACCACGCAGGGCTCTGTGGGGCCACGCAGGGCTCTGTGGGGGCCACACCATCACTTCCAGGACTCCTTGTTCTTCTTTACTCTGAAGATAGTAATGACTTTCACTGTGTGTTTGGGCTCGTTATCAAGCTGCAGAATAAATTTGAGGCCCATCAGATGCCTCCCTGATCGGGCTGCATCTTAAGTATCTGCTCGTCCTTGTCAGCACTCTGTTTGCAGAAATACAGGAGCAAACCTGCAGGAACTTCAGCGAACAACCTGCTGCAGCCAGATATTTCTGCACCCCGTTTTACCTGCAGAGGTGAGTCGCGTGGCCTCGTTTCCATGTCTGAGGCCTTTTCACCCTCAAGTCTTCCATGAAGGCCCCCTCTGACCAGACCCATCAGGACAGTAGATGGTGGACCAGACCACCAGAAGACTTTTCTTCTGCTCACTTACAGTGTGTTTTGTTAATTGATAAGTTTAATCTATTCACAAGTCTGATTCTGCAACTAAAGGTTCCAGAGGTGGTTTCAGGTTTTGAAGAAGATTCACGTACAAGTTTCTCAAATTTGTACTCCGGTGCAGAAAATGTACTCGGTTACTTTCCACCTCTTCTTTTTGCGAGGAGCGAGTGGAAAATGACTCATCCTCTCTTCAGCCCGACCACGCTGCCGGATTTCGGCGAGCGTGTAGGCGAGAGAACAGAGCGTGTTGACAGATGGTCGGCAGGCGGAGAATCAGTCCATTCACAGAGCTCAGAGATGAATGAAGACAGAGACAGAGAGAGAGAGAGCTGCTCAAACACAGCGGCAGCCTCCGTTTGTGAAGAGAATCAGCTTCAATCAGGAGACGCGTCCATACTGATCAATACCAGCAGAGAACAAACAGCTGCTTTTATCAAAACATCGTCCACAAGTGTGCGAGTTTGATTTGTCTTCCATTCAGAGAGCAGTTTCTGTTATTTAGCAGGCGTCCATAGTTCTAAATGGAGTGGACAAAATGACAGAAACACGGTTTATCTTCTTAAAACACAAACATGTTCATATTTCCACCGTTCATGAAATTGCCTTCCTTCTGCATAATTTTATTGGACATTTTGGGATCGTTCGTATCCTACGTTTCTCATCTCCACTAGTTAAAAAACCGTAGTTAAACGCGGGTATGGAAAGACCACAATCTAGAGGCGGTATGCCGTCAATTCGCAGGTCACAAAATCACCATGCATTGTGGGAGATGTAGTTTATTGTTCATGAACGCTTTAAACCAGCATAAACTTTTATTTTAGGACAATCATGAATCTTTTAAGGTTAAGGCCACATAAAATGACGTGGCGGGCCAGATTCGGGCCGCGGGCCTTGAGTTTGACACATGTGCTCTAAGCGGCCATATTCTGCTCATCTTCAGGTTCAACATTATTTAGGGGTTGTACCACAACAGGTTTACATGGTTTCATTTTCAAAACACATCATATTTTTGTCCTCTTTTCACAGCCCGTTTTTAGCTACGGAGTGATGCTTCTTACCTCTACAAGATCTTTGGAGTTGCACGGTACCTTGTTAAACAAGCCAATCAGAAGGAGAGTAGGGTGGAAAAGGCAGAATATGACCTCTTCAGCCCCTTTTCCACCAAAGCATTTTGAGAGCCGGTTCGGAGACGGTGCCTCCTCGCGAACCAGTTCTTTGTGTTTCGACAGCCAAAGATCCGGTTCACGACCAGGAAAACTGGTTCCAAAGCGGAACCAACTCTTTGCTGGACTGGAACCGTTCTTTTACTTCGTACACAGTGACGTAATGACGTCATTCGCTGGGCTCTCTAGTCAGTGGAAAACCAAACAGGTTCTGAGAAGGTTCACAAGTTGAACCAGCTTTGAACCAGCACCAGTTCCGAACCAGTTCTTTTTTGGTGGAAAAGAGGTAATTGAGAACAACTTATTTAGAAGGATCCAGGCCAATAGGAGTTTATTATCGGTAGTTTTGTTGTTTGTATGGCAGGTAGAGTCGCTGCCTTGGTGGTTTTCTTCTTATCCTGGTGTGGGATGAACTTGTCCCTTGTATATTGACTGTGAGCTCCTCTTGCTCTGGTTGAAGTGTGCTGCTCATTATATTCACGGTCAGGCAGTGTGTTTTATGGAGTTACTGATTTCTCAGCCAAACTGTTTCTTTGTGTTTTACAAAGTTTTAATCAGAGGACCTTTTTTTTTTTTTAGATTTTAATATAACTGCTTTCCAGGTTGTTGGGGACCTGTGGTCTGTGTCTCCGAGGGGCGGGGCGACGCTACCTTCACATTTCTTAGCTGTGCCAGTTTCAGCCCTTCGCCTGGCACCATGCAGCAAATAAAACCTCAAACGAACACTGAAACTAAAACTGAGCATTTTCAAAAAATTAAAAACTAAACTAGCATATTCGCTTTAAAAAACATTTTCAAACTAAACTAAAATTGAAAACAGAAACTAATAAAAATGCTATAACTATAATAAGCTTGGCTGTAACTACTGAATGTTCCTTGGATTCTTTATTTTATTATTTTAATTAATCTCATTCAAATAGTTCTTTATAAAATCTTAAATAAAGCAAAGTGAACATTCACTCCATGCTTCAGTCATTTTCATCCGTCCAAGTGATGAATCTGAACGCTGACATCAGAGAAAGTCTTCGTTAAATCCACTTTTGAACTAAAAGCTCACTTTTATTTTGCAGATCAGAAATCCTTTCGGCGCTTTCACAAGCAAAAGTCAACAGTAACGAGAAACAACAACACAAACAGAACAGAAAAGTCTTTCCTGATATAAAAATATAACTTTTGCTTTTTTAGGGAAGCAGCGACACGGAGAAGCAGCCAATCAGCTTTACCGAAGGCGCGAGGTCACAGGGTCAGAGGTCACCTGAGTTCAGAGTTCGTATCTGAACATTTGAGGAGAAACATCACTGATGGAAGAATCTGCAGCGCGTCCACAGGATCTGTTCCAGGCGACAGTCTGCATCCCACAGAGCGAAACCTCTTCCCTCATCTCCGTCTTTACTTCCTGGCAGAGTCTGGCGTCAGGTCGCAGGGGTCAGAGGTCAGGGTCCCTCTGGTGTCGCGCACTTTTTGTTTCGGACCTGAACCACTTCCTTCCTCTCCGTCAGGAAGTTTCCAAAGGCGTCGCTCTCCTTGCTCTCCTCCGTGGCTAGAAAAAACACAATTTAATAGTATTTTTTACACAAGCATTTTTATTCAGGTGATCACTGATGTTTTTTACAGTGTATATTTGTGTATTTGTATATATGTAATTTTTTAAGAGTGTATTTTTGTGCAACCTTTTTTGTCGTATATTTATGTGTGACTTTCAGTGTATTGGTGTTTTTTTTACAGTGTACATTTGTGTCAAATATATGTATCTGTGGTTTTTTTTACAGTGTGTAAACGGACGGTTGGGGTTTAATGTCTCACCATCGTGGTCGATGTCGTCCGTGTCGCTGTCCTCCTCCTCCTCTTCCTCGTCAGGGTTACCCCGTGTCATGATTAGGTCACTGGGCCCGGCTATGTTCGCTTCCTCTGCAGACAGGAAGTCAATGTGCAAAATACAACAATAAAATACAACAACACAAAATTTGCATAAGCGGAGATTCACAAACAGTTTTATCCCCACCATCAGCCTCCCTGCTATAACAGTTCGATGTATGTGGGGTCAGAGTCTCACAGGCTTCCCGTTAACTAATTACCCAATTACAGCAGGTGAATCCTAAAGAGTCTCTGAGGCTGCGCAGGTGAGGCTGAACATGTAAAACAGGCAGCACACGATCAAACGTAATAATAATATATATTTAAGTGGAGCAGTTCTTGCAAAGTAAGAACAAACATTTCCCCTGTCATGTTTATTAATGAGGAAATATTAAATTACAGACCCAGTAGATACTTTAGTTTGTACCAGCTCTACCTGTAGAAGGCGTGCTCGCCATGTCGACAGCTCCCATGTCCTTCCTGAGGCGCTCCAGCTGCTCCTGCTGCTTCTTGGTCTGAGCCTCCGACTGATGGACAGGAAGTCCGTTAAAACACGAAGACGTGAGGACGGAGCAGAGAAACGAGAGAAAGCAAACACACTCACCAGCTGTTTGCGGAGTCGCTCGTATTCGGGCCGGTAGTCCCTGAGGAAGGAGGAGGAAGTTTAGTTTATCACGCGTGTCCTCCGCGAAAAGAGAATCTACGGATTATCTTTATTTAACCAGGTAACCTCACTGAGACTGACCCGAGTACAGCAGAGAGACAGAAAAACAAAAACATCCAGACAAACTAAAGTACCAGAAACATCAGAGACGATCACAGACGTCACGAAGCAGATTCAAAGTTTAAAGTCGTCTTGTTTAATTTATCCCACTGAAGCTAACGCTACTGAAGCTAACGTTACGTTACTGAAGCCAATGTCACTAAAGCTGACATCACTGAAGCTGATGCTAATGTTTCTACTGCTATTGATATGGAAGCTAATGTCGCTAAAGCTTAAGCTAATGTTTCTGAAGCTAACACTACTGAAGCTAATGTTTCACAAGCTAACATCACTAAAGCTAACGGCACCGAAGCTAACGTCTCTGAAGCTAACGCTACTGAAGCTTACATCACTGAAGCTGATGCTATCATTTCTAAAGCTATTGATACTGAAGCTAATGTCGCTAAAGCTTAAGCTAATGTTTCTGAAGCTAACAATACTCAAGCTAACGTCTATGAAGCGGAAGCTAATGTTTCTGAAGCTAACAACACTGAAGCTAACGTTTCAGAAGCTAACATCACTGAAGCTGATGCTATCATTTCTAAAGCTATTGATACTGAAGCTAACGTCGCTAAAGCTTAAGCTAATGTTTCTGAAGCTAACAATACTGAAGCTAACGTCTCTGAAGCGGAAGATAATGTTTCTGAAGCTAACAATACTGAAGCTAACGTTTCAGAAGCTAATATCACTGAAGCTAACATCACTGAAGCTGATGCTATCATTTCTAAAGCTATTGATACTGAAGCTAACGTCGCTAAAGCTTAAGCTAATGTTTCTGAAGCTAACAATACTCAAGCTAACGTCTATGAAGCGGAAGCTAATGTTTCTGAAGCTAACAACACTGAAGCTAATTTTACAGGGGCTAACGTCACTGAAGCTTACATTACTGAAGCTGAAACTATTGTTTGTAAAGTTAACGTCACTGAAGGTTAAGTTACTGAACCTGAAGCTAATGTTTCAGAAGCTAACATCACTGAAGCTAATGTTTCAGAAGCTAACATCACTGAAGCTAATGTTTCAGAAGCTAACAATACTGAAGCTAACGTTTCAGAAGCTAACATCACTGAAGCTTACATTACTGAAGCTGCAACTATTGTTTCCAAAGCTAGCGTCACTGAAGCTAACATCACTGAAGCTAATATTTCAGAAGCTAACATTACTGAAGCTAACATCAGTGGAACTTAAGCTAATGTTTTAGAAGCTAACATCACTGAAGCTAATATTTCAGAGCTAACAGCACTGAAGCTAACATCAGTGGAACTTAAGCTAATGTTTTAGAAGCTAACATCACTGAAGCTAATATTTCAGAAGCTAACATCACTGAAGCTTACATTCCTGAAACTGAAACTATTGTTTCTAAAGCTAATGTCACTGAAGCTAACATCAGTGGAACTTAAGCTACTGTTTTAGAAGCTAACATCACTGAAGCTAATATTTCAGAAGCTAACATCACTGAAGCTAATATTTCAGAAGCTAACATCACTGAAGCTAATATTTCAGAAGCTAACATCACTGAAGCTAATGTTTCAGAAGCTAACATCACTGAAGCTAATATTTCAGAAGCTAACATCACTGAAGCTTACATTCCTGAAACTGAAACTATTGGTTCTAAAGCTAACATCACTGAAGCTAACATCAGTGGAACTTAAGCTAATGTTTTAGAAGCTAACATCACTGAACTTACGTTACTGAAGCTGTTGGTCACGTATATTGTGCGACACCAGAGATGTAACGTTCGTTCACTTAGCGGTTTCACACAAAACTAAATGTTCCTTTGCTGTTTTATGAAAACTGCGACTTTCTTGACTTGCAGCTTCCAGTTGGGCAGAAGGGGCTGATTTATACTTCTGCTGTAATCTGCACGTAAACAAACTAGGTGGGCTGTTTTTCTACGTTCATCCAGGTTGTTTACTAACTCACCTGTCATACTCATCAGCAGCGTCCTCCACCTGAACGAACAGCTCGTCCAATCCGCTCCCTGTCACTGCAGACACGCCCACCACCTGCAGACGCAGAGACAACGCTGTCAGGAGGCGTTTTAATATCAGTCCACTGCGGATCTGGTCTGAGTTAATCCCAAACCCCCCCTGGACTCTGTGCTCGTCCTCTTACCCTCAGGTTGACGTAGAACTCGTCCAGCACCAGACTCATGGAGCGCGTCAGGTTGCTCACATACGACGTTTCCTGGTTTAGAGCATCGTGGAAAACCTCAAAGTCCTGCATCCACTCCACTGCGAAGCTGTGGTCGATGATGTCCGTCTGCACAAACAACAACAACGGGTCAACAACAACACAAGAGAAAACAAAAACATTCAACGCAGCAGACAGGAAGTGTCCTCACCTTGTTCATGACCAGGATGAAGGGCAGCCTGGTCTTGTACAGAATGCTGAAGGAGAGAAACATCAGCTGAGACTGAAACTGCAGAACTACTGAGAGGAAACTTAATAAGTCAAAGCTGTCAGTGTGCAGAGAGCCGCTGATGGACGCCTTTATCCCACAACACAATGCAGAGGGGAAATACAGGCGCTGCTCACAGCTGGGAAAACAAAAGCTTTTGTCTTTCTCTTTTGATTTTGTCCTGATGAATGTCTGTTACAAACCACATCCTGCAATTTCCCACTGGTTTAAAACACCATCTGGAACGACGGGTTAGATTACAGAGGAACGCTGAATGTTAATCCTGTCTGAGTGGGTCTTTAGTGAAGTTCAGCATTTTAAAGTTTGATTACTGTGATTTGCTGCAGGAACTGTCGCTTCCTGACAGCACAAAGCAGTAAAATATATACATTTATTTTTGAATTAACTGCTAAAACAGTTACTATGAACAGTTACTATGAAGAACGCACTGTTTATAATGTGGAGTCACATACAGTGTTCTGTTAGCTCCACCTGCTGGCAAACTAAAGTCACTGCTGTCAGATCTCACAGCTGATGAAATGTTGTTGTGGTGTTATTTGAAAATGAGACACATTCCTGAAGAACATTAATGGAAATCTTTTCACTTTTATAACATACTTTTATGATCTTAAGGTGGTTGAGTCCAGTGTTGCTTGTTCCTGTAGTGGTCTTTAAAAATGTGAGTTGTAAAACTATAATTTCACTTTTAACAAAGAGATTTTCTTGTGAAGAAGAATTTCTCACGACCTCAAAGAGGTGTTGTTTGGGTTTAAACCGTAGTCCACGTCAGCAACGTCGCTGAAAACAGACCTGTTTTTACTCCCAAATCGCCTGTGGACTACGAAGTGAGGTAACTGGCTTATCCAGGTAACTTCAGGTATAACTCTCGGAGTAATCCACCCTACGAAAGGTGGATTGGTTTTACCCGAAGTCTGCTGCCATGCTGGTTTAAGCTGCTCCCAGCAGGTTATCTTCGTGGTTAACTCGAGGTCACCCTGTACACGTTAACGTGTCTCTCCTCATATCCTAAAAAAAAACTCTGAACGGCTGAAAACGCTCCTCAACACGCAACAACTCATATTAAGTTAACACAAAGTCAGCTGACACAGGTTGAACTCCCTGTCTGATCGTCCGCCTGCTTGTGTTTGTGGACCCGTCTGACTTTGTTTTAGTGATGTCACCTTGGTGAGCTCAATAACATGTCAATAACACTGAGGGAGACAGAGTCTTTAGCTCGGTCCGGTACCTGCAGGCGTACAGCATGTTGGACATGAATGTGACGGGGCTGACGCTGCGGGACGTGTCCATCACGTAGATCACGACGCACGGGAAGGATGACGCCTGAAACACACGTGCGGAATATAAACTGACTGCGATGTTATCATTAAAACAAGGCACAAGAAAAAACAAACGCAGAGCGCAGGCCTACCAGAGCTTCGGTGATGATGGTTCCAGATGCAGACCAGGTGAAGACTTCAATCTGACCCGGCGTGTCAATCAGCACGTACCTGCAGAGGTCAAAGGTCGTCAAAACACAGGAGAGATAAGCTACGTGAAAACAGAGAGAGGTGAAGTTTAAACAGCTGTTTTTTTTAACTTGTAAAGGAAAAGGAGACGACAAGCGTCGGCATCAAAGCAGGTTTACATTTCTTACTCCACTGCAGCTTTCACTCAGTCACTTTGTTCACTTCCACCGAGAAACAGGTCCCATCTTAACACTGTAAAACTTTAATTACTAGCAGAGTCCCTGATAGCCGCCTGCCCCGTTTACTGGCCTGGTGTGGGAACACATTTTGACATATAAACGCAGATCCCCGTTAGAAGGCTGGTCTGGTTTTAATAGAAGTTCTCAGGATGTATAAAACCTCTTAAAGCCTGTCGGGTCTCTTAAGATAGTTCTGAGCTGCTTAGCTCATGAATATAAACTTTGGTCAGCATGGACATGCAACACATCGTTAGACGAGTTAGAGTCTCCACAATTCAATCGTTCAGTTCATTTTACAGAACGAGCCCCAAAGTCTGATTCATTCAGATTTACTTACCCTGGTACGCAAGAGAGATGAAAAAAAAACATGCAGTCCGACATTTGTTTGCTGTCGTTCAGTCTGAATGTGTCCTGACGATACGATGTTATCACGATATTTATGTTGCGATTCGATTTTATTGCTATTTCAAATATACTGATATATATTGCAATTTATTACCTTTTTCCAACTAATTGTATTATTCTAGCACCAAAAAGTTAAAACTCCCATGTGCAGTTTATATAATAAAATATGGATACTTGGCGTGCGTGTATCGATACAGTATCGCCGTGGCAAATATCACCATGCTATGCTGTATCGGTTTTTTCCCCGCCTGATTATTTATCTTCCTTCAGTCTGTGAGGGACCAACCGATCAAAAGAATCAAAACGACTTTTTATAAAAACTTTTTATAAAAATGAATCCGAGCTGTGAGTCCTGTCATGTGAAGTCCGTCGCTCCCTGTCTGCTAACTTCTGCCACGTTTCTCTGCTTCCTGCACCGCGTGGTTGGGTACGCTTGTTTTCGTTACCTCGCTGCCTACGAAATCAAAGTGCCGAATCATTTCAAACTGATGTTATTTCATATAATAATGTTCATACAAGTCATTTTCACACTGGTTGATATAAACAGGATGACAGCGGCCTGTTTCACATCTTTGCTGAGGTGGAGACACGACGTGCTGCTAATACTGACCTGTGATTCTGCTGCTTCTTCTCTATGAACTGCATCACCTGAAGAACATACAACACAAATGTGCACTTGTTATTAAGGGCGGGAATCTCTGGGCGCCTCACGATCCTTCTTCAATTCAGTTTTAGTTATTTATTCAGCGCCAATTTACAACATTCTCAGAGGGGGTGGAGTCACCTGATCAAAGCGTGTGGCGAACAGGTTGAGAGACGTCACGATGCCCCCGTTTGGCCCGAGGCCGTACTGCTTCATCACCTCCTTGTAGTTCACCGTGTCCCTGATGTCTGCAGGGAAGAAGACGAGACAAGCTGAAGGCTACGGGGAGCAGGAGGGACAAAATAAAACCCAACACCGTCTGCTCTAAGTGTCCGGGAATTAACCGGCCCTCACCGATGTTTGCGGGGAAGGGGACTTCGTGGACGGCAGGGTCGAGGTTGATCACATAGGGAGGAGCTTTAAGAGCGTGAAGGTGAGCCGTCAGCCTCTGAAAGAGAAAACAGAAACACACAGAGCAGTTTAATGAAAGAGGGAATAACCGGGTCAGATATGCAACACAGTTCTCACCAGCCTCACTGGGTCATGTTCGGATGATAATAATAATATTCTGCCTAAATCTTTGTTTATAGGTGCACAATACCGCCAACAAGTGGCCTGTTGTGGTGCTGCAGACTGTGGTGAACGATAACAGGTCAGCTGTGCATCAAGTGTGCTGATGCTGTTAAAGGCTGGAGATATTCTATAGTCACTAAAATATTTAAGCCAACACGTCGGTGTTTGTTTGTCTGAAGATGTAAACCTTTAAAAAGAGTATCAGTATGTTTTCTATCTGACAGACAGGAGGAAACAGGGTTTGTTGACAAGAAGAAAAAACTCTCACCAAGTTACTGAGTCCACTTGCCATCACTCTCTGTGCTATTATTAAATGTAATCTTAATTTTTATACTGTTGACTACTTTTATTATACTGTTTATTTTATTATGTACGTTGTGAGTGTGATGGACATTGTTGCCATGGAGACCTCTGGGTGTGGCGTGGGCGCCCTATGCTGCGCCCCTGCAGATTTGAGCGGTGCACCCCAAAATTTAACAGTCTACAAATGTTGTCTCCCTGGTAACTTTTACATCAGCTCCGTTAAATATTTATTTTAAATCATCTTCTTGGGGTTAGGGTTAGATTTAATTACTTACATTAAACATGTTATGTGAACGTCAGCTTTTAGTTGCCAGTGAAAATGCGTTATGTTAACTTTCTGTCAATTTGTTTAAAATGTCTATCGTGGTTTGCTTTTGGTCCAAGTTCAATGCATTTTATCTGGTTTATAGAAACGTGCTGTTGTTTTAAGGCCGACTGTGATGGAGGATTAATCTTTATCCTGTGTTACCAGATAAACGGCGAACTGAAGCCAAAAAAACTGCTGATGTCTATGAAACTGCGAGCATGAGCTGTCAAGCTAGCTCATATTATTACTAACATTTCATTAATAACTAGTACATAGGTTTAAGTTTCTAGTAACCATCTCCATTTTAATGGTCACTAGTTTTAGATATTAGTGCTTATTTTGTAGTTAGCAGTAACGGTTCCAGTTAATTACTAACTTAGTAAGATTTAGATTGTTACCCTCAACAAACTACTTTACTAGTTATTAATTAATGACTAAGTAACACAAAAAAGAGTAAGATTGGAAATGGTTACTAATTAGTGACTAAACATGGAGTACTCGTATATTATAGTTACTAGTAGTAACTGAAGCACTAGTACCTGATTAATAGTTACTAGGAGCCAATAACAAGCGGTTCCATAGATGTGCAAATATTTACTAGTAGTAACAAATAAATACGTACTAGCAGCTTTTAAAGAGGGACTACGGAAGTTAAACGGACCGTCCTACCTGTCCTCACTGAGCTCACCTGAGAGGCTGCGTTAGCATAACGTCACAGCACGCAGCTAGCTTGGTGGCTAGCAGCGGGACAAGTTACGGGGACGAAACCCGCCGCTGTCTCTCACGTCCACTCATATCCAACAACAAGAACCTGGAGCCGAACAGCTGTTTTTGCTCCTGATCAAGCGGCCACGTGAGCAGGTGTAACTTTCTGAAGACTCACGCAGCTAGCTCCCGTTAGCCACACTCGCTAACGTTACCTGAACAAAGGTGGTTTTCCCGCTCCCCGCCATCCCGAGCACGATCAGACACACGGGTTTGTCCCGGGCAGAGGCTCCCGGTGTCCCGCTGTCTTTCCCCGCCGCCGAACTCTCCCGGTTCTCCGTTAAAACCTCCTCAGCACCGGGACTCTGCGCAGCCTCCGCCATGTTGTTGTTAGACGTTATGGGAACCGGCTGCCGTAAAGACACTGGTACTGTCGTGAGAGGAGGAGGAGGAGGAGGAGGAGGAGGAGGAGGAGGCAAGGGTTTGTCTGCAAGCTCGTGATGAGGGAAAGCTAATCCACAGGTAAACTGCAGACATAACTCACAAAACAAACAACATAAAGAACCTTAAAGAAAAACACACGTTTTATTTTATTTAACAACCAGGAAGAAGCCCAGTGAGATGTAAAGCTCTTTTTAAAGGAGACCTGGCCAAGAAAGGCAGCATTTAACAGTCCTAATCATACATGTATCTTGCTAAGCAAGAAAATTTTCCCTGTTCATCGCTGTGCAAAATGTAGTTTGTACTTAGGCCTCAGCAGCCACTGGCAAATAGACACAACGTCCCGGCAAGATGCAATTTAGTATACTCCAAAGCTTAATGTGTCCCCAAACGCCCCGCTGCTGGGGAAATACATCCATCCATCGTCAACCGCTTATCCTGCGTACAGGGTTGCAGGATACAGTGTGTTTTTATTCAAGAACTTTCTTTTATTATGTTCTTCAGTAGTGTAAAATTTAACTTTATCTTAACAGTGCAAATTGACAGAATGACAATATTATTTTGTCATTCTTTAGAATAAAATAAAATGCCATGCATGAATTCTAAAATCACAAAGTAATATTGTAGTAATAGTGAATAACTTGCAGGGGGCGCCATGCATCAACGGCATAACAAGTGATTCAGTGCATCTCAAAATAGATTAAATAAACTTTTTTTTTAAAGCATTTACCAAAAGCAAGTGATATCACACACTGAACAAAATTATAAAGGCAACACTTTTGTTTTAGCCCCCATTCATCCTGAGCTGAACTCAAAGATCTAAGACTTCCTCTATGTGCACAAAAGGCCTGTTTCTCTCAAATATTGTTCACAAATCTGTCAAAATCTGTGTCAGTGAGCACTTCTTCTCCTTTGCCGAGATAATCCATCCACCTCACAGGTGGCATATTAAGATGCTGATCAGACAGCATGGGGACTGCACAGGTGTGCCTTAGGCTGGCCACAATAAAAGGCCTTAGGCTGGCCACAATAAAAGGCCTTAGGCTGGCCACAATAAAAGGCCTTAGGCTGGCCACAATAAAAGGCCTTAGGCTGGCCACAATACAAGGCCATTCCAAAATGTTCCATCACACAGCACAATGCCACAAGTATTGTGTACACAGAGAAAGTCTTAGATCTTTGATGATGAATGGGGGCAAAAACAAAAGTGCTGCGATAATAATTTTGGTCAGCCTTTATTCTGAATTGTTATCTGCCCACTAGATTTTGTGTTTACCTTTATATAAGATATTTCCATGATAAATTGGTTTAGAATATTCTTCCAGAATGAAAGAAATTAAGAGTTTAATGCTCAAAGACCCCCTTTCATATATTTCAGCATTGAATATTTCCTCAAAGCTGTTAAAATATATTCTCACATACCCGATATTGTGCATCATCACGTCTCCTGAACTAAATGTTTCGTCTAATCTGAGCCCTTTTCTCCCCAACACTTTTCAACACAAAGTGACACCCCTGTTTTCACAACAAACAGAGATGTAAACAGCTGCTCTAAATCATTCATAGAAGAAGAAAGGAATAATATTGCCTGTTCAGCCATCACTCTGTCTCTCTGAAGGGAGTCTTTCCTGAGCCACAGGTCCATGGCATATTGCATACAGACAACCTGTCATGTGTAATCTGGTTCTAGCGGCTAGTTTGCTGTCCATGTAGAGGGAACTAGATGTCTGCGTGTTGTTTACCTGCTCTGATAATGTCAGTCCAGCACATCTTTGTAGCAGCGTCCATGTTGATTCCACATTGTGACTTAAGAGCACATGAACACACACTGAAGTCAGAAGAACGACTTCACAACTTCCACACTGAACCTTTAAGCTCCGTGTGTGATGCATCGAGTATCCAAGATACAAGATTCAAAACAATTTAAAACACACTAAAATACATGTTTTACCATTTACCAATGCCGCACACCACAGCATTTGTGGCCTAGGCTTCTTTGCTGCTCTCTTCTCAAAACCAGACTTTAAAATACTCGAAACAGCACAAAACACTAACAATAATACCATAAATTACCATTAAACTCTTGTTCCAGAACGTTTACTGAAGATTCAGCATGTTCATACTGAGAAAAACATTCAAACTGGACAAAAAAAAGAATTTGAAATAAATTTGTCTCACTCGTGTGTAGAGCAGCCTCTCTGGTAAAATCTGATCCTCCTTTTCTTTTATTGTCTTTTATCAGCTGTAGCACATCCTGATGGAGACGATAAAGAAATACATGTAGGAAGATTAAAGAAAAACCTGCGTACAGCTGAAGATGCTGTTTATGAAGACCTCTTTGTCTTTGCAGTTATTCCAGAAGATGGTGCTCCGACGCAGTAATACAGAGAAGTGATCAGCAGGCAGAGAGCTCAGCATGACATGAAGGGTTGGACCAGCTCTTTTAATTATTTATTCAGTTGGTATTCTACAATATTTAAAATAACACATGCATTATATTTAATGATACAAGAGGCATAAATGCAATGCTATTTTTTATATATTTTTTTTCTTTTTTCAAATAACTGTTACATAAAAATATTGGTATATAAAATAATTGTCAGTTGTCAGGTCAACCTCACAGTTATGATCAGAGGAAGGACAACAGCTCCTACAGAGTTCCTCTGTATTTAAATGAGAGAGTAGGCCTGAAATAGTTCAGTGATCACTGTGAGCTTTGGAAAAAGAATTTTTGATTAGGAATATTTTTCTTATCTTTCCATCAAGAAATCTTGAAGAACTGAAATGAAAGAACTCCGCGAGCGCTTTTTCCTGCAGAGGTGAGGCCCAGACTCCCTCCAGAAAGACAAAGAAAACGTGTGAGGAGGTAAATAAAGCACTAAACTACACTAAAGAGTCTAAAGAAGCGACCGATGAACAGAGAGGCTGCACATCCGGCCGATCACACCGACTACATCTGAAGCTGACGGAGGAAAATCAGCTGATGTGCCACGAAAGCTTGAATTGATATGATGGAAAGCAGAGATCGATCGGTGACAGGCGATGTTGACTGCTAATAAAGGGTTAAGGGCCAGGCGCCTCGGGGGACTGTCAACGCCGTAAACACAAACTTTGCCACCACAAAATTCGGTCGCTAACTAGCTGGAAGCGCTACTGGCGTTTCACCCCAGGGTGTCATATGCAGACGCGCCTGGAGGCATCTGAAAGAACTACACTTGTTAGGCGTGGGTATGTGACGTCTGAGGTTAGAACAGGCTGGATGGAACGCAGCGATCGATCAGACGTGGTCTGTAAGAAGAAAAAATGGAGTGTTAAAGGATATCAGAGGATGAAACAAAGGAGAAGCCAAGCTTGTGGTGACGAACTTGTAACGGTGACGAACAGTTTGAGATCACCTGCTAATTACAGTGCGGACAGTCCGTCTCAAGGCTCTGATGAGAGAAACACATCTGATCTGCCTGCAGTCTGAACGAAGCATGTTAGCACTTCTGACGCCGTCTGTTGAGCCACATTTCTGCAGATTCTGACAGTTTTATTCTCGTTTGTTTTGAAACTTTGAAAGGTTGCTGTGCAGAAAATGATAAAATGTTTTTATCACATCCACTTGTCGATGTTGTTTATCTAGCAGTTCAACAGAACCAATCAACATGTCTCGAATGATCAAAGATCTGATGCTTCAACTCCCAGTCTCACCATTGAATCTTCACAGACGCACTATGAAATGAAGATCACACCATTTTGGCTGAATGGAGGTGCTCAATGTCTGATTTTCCTCCCAATAAGTGAATATACAGCCTGTTATGATATAAATGTCATTAAATGTTGCTGTAAATAAACATGTGAAGAGAAAGAAGCTTTTAATAAATGCTTTTAAAGTGCGTGAATAAATCCAGAACTTTAACGCTAACCTTTAGGTAGTCAGTGTCTTTACATGTGACTGTAGGAAAGTACCTTGTACCTTGTACAGCGACAGGTGTACTGGACCGGCTGCAGTTTTCTAATCCTAACCAAGCAGGTTGGTTAGGATTAGAAAAACATGAAGTCTCACTTGTTAGAAGGCCCTGTAAGAATCTGCCGGCCTTCTGTAGTCATTTTTCTAGCTGCTGTATTTCTTGCTGCGGCACAGAAAGTCGACTCCCATGTTCTAAATCAGCAATTCAGAGACTTTTAACCAGGCTGGAAACCTAAACACGCAGCAGTGATACATTTAAATAAAAAGGAAATCATATTAGAAGCTGTCTGTGGGGAGGGAGGAATCTTTCTAAACGTCTTTACTGAAACCTTCCTGCAGAAAATGCAAATGAGCGCAGTGGGTCTTATTAAAATGCATTTGGTTAAAAAGAAAGGAAATATTCAGCGAGTGCTAATGCTCAGCATTATAATTTAAAAAGTTCCCTTTGTAGTTTGTGTTTCATCAGGACCGGGTGTGATGAAATGATTGTGACACTTTATTAGAGATTCATGTGAAGATGAGAGAGGAAACAGAGACATGAACAGCACACTGAGTGTTAAAGTTACAGTCCTGAAGATGTTTGGAGCAGATCTCACTGATACTGATGGCGCTCACTGTGAAAGTCTGTAGTGTTTCATGATGACTTAACAACAAACCGTCAATCTAAGATACGAAGTTTAAATTCAAGGTAACTTCAGCTTCATTAAAGCGAGTTGCTGCTCCAGCTCTGTGGTCTTGTGTTTAACAGATTTCAGATCACTTTGCGTCTCTGATTCATTCGTCTGTTCGTCAGCATTACTGCTGGTTAGCTTCAGTGAGAGTGCTTGGTTTTCTGACACGAGGTTACGATGGTCCAGGCGAACACAAAACAAGCGATTTTTGAATATCCACGTATGAATATGTGATTTGTCATTATTTTGGGAGGTGAAACAGCATTTACGACCCTCTACAGGTCTGGTCGTCCTGTATGAAGGACAAAAACCTACATAAGTATAAATACACAAAACATAAATACAGAAATAATTAAATACCTGCAAAAATATATAAATAAATTCATGCTATATATATATATATATATATATATATATATATATATATATATATAATAAATAAATCCCTGCAAAAAATAAATATCTGTAAAAAAAAAAGTTGTAAGTAAATAAATAAATGTAAAAATATATAAGTAAATAAGTGTAGAAATAAATAACTGTAAAGTATATAAAAATAAACATGTAGAAATACATGAAAAATAAATGTTGAAATACAGAAATAAATTTGACATAAATAAATAAATAAATGTATACATAAATGTTAACTCACATTATTTTAACCCAAACCGTGATATTTTCCTAATTGTGAACTTTTCACAATATTAACCATCAGTTTTACTTTGAAAATCTAAGTGGACATTGCATATTTATTCTGATACCTACATGTGCAAAAAAACAAGGCTAAAAGGATACCCAGGGCTTTAGACCCAAGCATTTACACAATATGTGATGAGCTGGGAGAGAACGTGTTGCAGAGTGCACTTCTTCACCTGCAGCTTTTGAGCTGGGATGATGCCACTGAGTGTAGCTGTCCACCAGGTGGTGTCTGCATGTGTGTACGGATGTTTCCTGCTTTGAAAATAGTGTGAAAATCACAAGCGGTCTTAACGTTGGCGACGCAATAAAAGCCTACTGAAGCTCAGCCTCTTTCTGCTAAAGCATGACAGTTTATGTAAAGTTCAAACTGTCCAAAGGGAGGATCCTGCTGCGTAAGACTGCGTTTAGGAACCTCTGCGCTCTCCTGATGGTGTGTCCCTGATAAGAGGAGAAATATTCAGCCGAACGGTTTCCCAGGCTCCAGACTCAATAATTCATGCTTACAGAGGAGCGCTGAATTATTTAACTGAGCTGTTAGTCCGATGATGACTCGCACACGTTATTCTGAGAGCGTGAAGCTTATGTTTCCTCTGAACTTCCTTCAGCTCAGCTTTGATTGATCAGAGCGGCAGATCTGCACCTGGTTTATTTAGTCAAACCACAAAAATCTCTGGTACATCTTATTACCCCTCACAGATCAGTGACCAACAGACAGTTCGGCTTCTCACAGCCGGAAACTCACAGATGGAACCCACAGCGGTGGAATATAACTTAGTACATTTATCCAAGTTCTGTACTTATGTACAAGTTTGACATACTTTGCTCAAGTATATCCATTTTATGCAGCTTTACACCTCAGAGGCAAATATTTTACTGCTCTACATCTGTCTGACAGCTTCACGTATCTCCAAGTGTTTGTGATAAACTGCAGGATCATGTGCTTCTTCATGGGCTGAGAAAATCTTCTTTAGGTAAATAAACTATTTAAACACTGAGTGAATGGCCAGTAGGGGGCGACTCTGCTGGTTGCAAAAAGAAGTCCGGCTCCATCAGATGGTAAAATGGGGCTACTTCTCAGCTGATTTATTAAGTAAACACTTTCCTAACGAGTTTTGAAATTATGGTCCCATTTATTTTAAAACAGACCATTAAGCAGGGTACGCTTCCGGGCTGGATTATCTATGGTTGACAAGTCGTTGCCATGGCGACCTGTAAATCAGGCTACAGTGACTCGTACTCACGGCACTTTGTAAATTTAACCAGCGCCGTAGAAAAAGTCAGGACACAAAAAAATACAAAATCCACAGTGGTCAAAACTCCAGGAAAGGGAACGAGCTGGGACGCACGTCAATATGAAAGGGACGATACAACAACAACTAAAACAAAGACAGAGACTTAAATACATAAAAGGTGAGGTGACAAATGAGGAACAAGTAATAAAAAGTTAGACAACACACAAGAGGCAGATCGCTGCAAAATAACAGGAGGAAAAATGCACCCAAATGGTGGACAGATTTAACAAAATAAAACAGAAAACCAAAAGCTATGGTGAAAGTTTTCATTAAGGACAGATGGACAAATGAACTAGTCACTGTTTTACCTGGATGCACCTGTGACGTCACATTATGCTCCTGACTGCTGCCCGAAATGATCTCTTCTACAAAACTCGCTTACACCTGCTGCAGATCGCAAGTGATAAAACAACAGAACTAAACAATATTTAATATTTTAATCTTAAGAATGCACACAGTTCAGTCCAGACCAGGACCAGTCCAGACCAGGACCACACACGCTGCGTTTATAGAGCAACAAAACAGCTGCTCAAACCACAATATCATGCACATGTATCATATCAAAGTTTAACGTGATATCATGGAATGGCGTATCAATAGCACGCCACTTGGCGTGCCATGTCAACGCATTTTAAGGTTTTCGCATGTCATTTCGTGCCATTTAGACTGCGTTGACTTAATTTCACACTGTTCAAGCAACACAAAGGAGGTTAACCGGTCGACATGCTTTTAAATTGATTTCATTTAATGATGGTTAAGGCTAGCAGTAAAGTACATGGGGGAAGTCAATGCTAGCATCGCTACCTATTTAGCTAGCTACTTAAAGTACAAGTTATGTAGCCAACGTAGCTAATGTTAGCAATGATGTAGCATGGTAACTTCTGTAACTTAACGTAGGAGCCAGCGCTAAAGTTATGTAGCCAACGTAGCTAATGTTAGCAATGATGTAACATGGTAACTTATGTAACGTAAATAAAAACCAAAAACTAATTTGTAGTTATTGTTTCACTCAGGAACCCGAACGCCAGTCTCTTGGGTCAGGGACCAAACATCTATCCACCCCTCCACCACCTTAGTATTGGACTTTCAGACTTTCTAGGCATAAAACGGCTCACTGTTTCTCCACAATAGACACCAAATGACGTGTAAATGCAGCATTGTAACGTGCGTGTTGTGCAGCTTCTTGTGTTCGTAGGCAGGATTAATGTCAGCTGGCGACCTCACTAGAACTTCCTGCAGATGTTCTGCTAAAGACGTATTACAGCGTTAATATTTTCCATCATTTTAGCAGCTCCTCTGCAGCTAACGCAGCATGTTGTTTTAGTGAACAGGTGTGTGTGTGTGTGTGAACTATTACAAGCTGGTACAAACAGGTAAACAAGGCCTCCTGATAGACGTGAACAACATCTGTAAACATGGTGACTGTACAAGTAAAAGACGCCTCTGGATGCTTAGAAGATAAAAATGCATGAAAAACAATTGACTGAAATATCTCTGACAGACTTACTGAGTCATTTCCATCATGACGTAACATGTTTATCTCTGAATCAAGTCAGTTATCTCTACAGCCCAGCATCAGCCTCAGCAGGCTTCAGTCTGTCCATCATCGACACATGAAACCATTTAATGTGATTCTTATTTGACTTACTAAACAAGCGAGGTGACATCTGAGTCCGACTCGCTCTGCAAACTTGTCCTTTCCTCCCTCGCTGTGACTCCGGAGTCGTTCGTGAGGACAAACCTGCTGCTGAGAGCTCCACTCAACCCCCTCTAGATAAATGACGGCTACTCTCAGAGCTCAGCCCGAGGGGGGGAGGCGGCGGCGGTGGATGCACTCGCTCCACAGTTTGGACAGCTATTGATGAGTAGACGACAGAGGTGTCACACAAGCTGTGTTTACAACGAAGCCAAAAATCTTTCCCAAAGCTGAGGCTGCTTTTTCTTTAGGTGTCCCAGCTCCAGGAGAGCAGGTGTTGTGGCTGTTGGCCAGCTCTGATTGGTTCATGGGGCACGACCCCTTCACTTTTATTATGAAAATAATGCTGGAAGTGTTGAGGGTCACTAACAGAAGGTCCAAGCAGGAACCTCCGGGTCTGAAAAGTGAAGAGCCTTAAACCTGCGTCCTCTCCAGCAGCCAGCAGGGGGGCGACTCCACCGGCTGCAGAGAGAAAATGTTTCTACTCCTCAGCTGATTTATTCCCCCAGTAAACACTTTCCTGATGAGTTTATGGTCTCAGTCGCTAGTTTCAAGTCTTCTTCAACACAGCGTGATGTTCATTTAGTAAATTATGGTCCCATTTAGAGGAACATGTCGCCACCATGGCGACCTGTCAATCAGGATAGAGGCGACTCGTATCCGCTGCTCTGTGTGCATTTAACCAGCCCCGCTGAAAAAGCTCATCAGGAGTTCATGCTCATCAAGCCTGTTTGTCGCTACCCAAAATTCCCAGCTAATATCACAGTTAATACGAATTACAGATGCACCTTGCTAACCGAGCTAGCAAGCTCCGCCCTTTCATCTAAATATGGTTACATCACCCAGAGAGCGTTTTTCCCCCCCCACAGACCTTCAACTGGAAACAAAATCCACAGCTCACTCTTTGCATTATTGGATTTTAAAGTAAGTTTAGTTCTATAAATGTTAATGTGTGACATCATCCAGAGTATTTTGACCGTCACTGATGATGTTTATGAGTTCATAAGAGCACAAAAGCAGACTGAGAAAGGTCTTTTAATTTTACATTAAACAAATTAAGTGCAACATGGATTAGACCTGCTTTCGTTTTAGTATAATGATGCAGTTTGTATAATGATTCCAGCCTTCATACAATGAACCAAACGAGTGAAGCTTTCTCTTTTTGTCTGGAAGGAAGAGGCGACGGTAGGAGGCTCTGTCTGAGATTACATAACAGCCGCTGTTCATTTCCTCTCAAGTTCAGCGTCACTGTGAGGTGGCTGCTGGGAAAAATCTTTATTCAACAGACAGACATGGAAAAAAAATGATGAAAATAAGATTGGCAGATTTTTCGCTGTGTGACCGCTGTTGGTCTGTTACACAAGTGAGGATTAAGCCCGCAGGCTGGGTGGTTGTTTGTGTAATGAGTTTTAGAGGTTCACTGAGCTGCACCCTGATGAAGAGGGACAACTAATCATTGTCTTCGTCACATGTCGCACACTGACCTCTTTGTGAAAGGATGAACCTGTTGACTTCGGTGTTATAATGGCGTCACACCAGATTAATTAGTTCCTTGTTGGGGATGTAACTGGTGCCTGTAATGAGTTCACTGATAGTCCCAGGACTCCCCTGGAGCCAAGGAGCCAAGGACCCCCAAACCTGCTAAAAAACCTGTACGGAGCAAGAATATCTGGCCCGTGGTCAGATTGCTTGGATAGCAGGAAAATTTAAAAAATGAATAAACTGACAGCGGCTGGTGCTGAAATATCTGAGTCATGACAAAACAGTTACTCACATATCCAACGAAGGTTGAGGTGAAGGGCAGCCGGACTTGGTTGAAGATACTAGAAGATGTTTCGATCCCTCATTCAGAGACTTCTTCAGTTCTGACTGACTGGTAGGAAAACTCAGCTATTTAACCTCAGTGGGCTCGTTTGCCAGGATCGTCGATACCGCTGGTTCGTTAGCGCTCCTGGCTGTGGTAACGGCAGTCGTCATGGTCGTGGATGGTTCGAAAGAGTTTCATCCATTGCCTGTGTTCTTTTTTGGGTTTTGATGCTTGGTTTCCTTTTTCTCTGTTTGCAGCTCTACTTCCTGTTGTAGTTTCTAGTTTAGTCTGCTCCAAGGCTGTTTCTCAGTCTGCGTTCTCGTCTGTACTTGCGTTCTCATGTCCTTGTGAAACGTCATCAGTCGCAGCCAAAGTACGGTTCCCATTCAAAAGTCCGTATCTTTTCAAGTACAGTCAGATTTTACTGCGCCTGCATCGATGGTGACTTGTGTGGACTTCGGATAGCCATGTATCCCATAATGCATTTTGCCGCCAAAAATGTCAGAGGAGAAAACTCACAACTGTAACATATAATACTGCTGTTCTTGTGTCACATATAGTAGTTTTAAGAGTCTTTATGCAGGAATATAGTCGTTTAAACTCCAAATACATGGTTGATTTCTCAAGACAGAGCTGATTTAAAAATTTGCTACGACGTTGTCGGAGATGTGAGGTCCCGCTCGCTAACGGGTCCGGCCGACATCAAGTCTGCTGCTGAACGACGGACTGCGTGCTCCAGTTCCTGGGAGTTTGTACTCCCGAGCCGAACTTCCCAAGTCCGAGCTTTAAAGTACAGAAGTCCGAACTCGGTATTGAGTAACAGCTCTCGTGTGTGTTTTCACGACTTGCTTCCTGTGCTCGTCTCTGATTGCTTCAGTGGGATCACCTGTGTCTAATTAGTTTCTCCCTCACCTGTGTATTTAAGTGGTTGTCTTTCTTTCACTCCTTGCCGGTTCATTGTTTTTCATGCCAGAGTTCTCCAGTGCTTTTTCAGTGTTTCCCCGGTGTTACTCGTGCCTCTTGTGTGGTGAAAGTAAATCCAAAGTAATCCGCAGTTTGGATTTACTTTCAGTTGGACTGTTTATACCACCTCACCTGTAAGTTTCACCGTGTGCAGCAGTGAACCTCACTCAGTCACCAGCACTTGCTCTGTGTCTGCATTTTGGGTTCAAACCTCCTTTCTCAGCGTTGATAGACACTCTGACCTTTGACCTCCTTGGTTGCTTGTGTTACCAGAGTTGGAGACCAAGGAAAGGGTGAGAATACCAGATCAGTTCTTGATAAGCAGAGTGAAACTCCTCTGATCTGAGCTCAGTTTAAAAGAAGCAGGTGGACGGTTTCTTTACGCCGCGGTGAGACGGAGAGCGCTCCTGAGGCGTTTCACTGCAGGCTAAAGAACTCTGCCAACCGCCTCAGTCATCGTCCTGGCGCCAAATAATCATCATATTCAGCTCTTTTATTTCATCTCAGCTAATTAAGGTGATGAAATCTGCAGCAATATCCTCTCTTTTTTAAATATCCCAAAAAAAAAAGGAAATTAGTGGTAGAAAGAAAGTGATGATGAAAAGGTAGAGAGGGAGGCAGCAACACAGCCGGCAGGTCACCGAGCAGAGGGAGGCTGCAGGAGAGGCCGAGAGCAGAGCTTCAATCAGACTCTGGTCAGACATCATTCAGCCACGGCTGCAAATAAAGATCGTTTTCATTCTCGATTCAGCTCTTATTTAACCTGTTTATTCCCACAATTTATTGATTAGTTGTTTTGTTTGTAAAAGTAAAAGACGTCCTGAAATGTCTTTTTGTGTCTGACAACTTTCCAAAACCCCAAAATATTCTCTCTTTCTTTCGTCCGTCCCTTTTGGTGAGGAAAACGTCATGGTTTGGGTTAAATTAAGTAAATTACTTGTGTCACGTTACAGAAGTCACTGAGGTTATTTAAGTTAAAACTCAAAATAATAATTTTCCTTTTCATAAATTTCAGCTTTTCTCTCATTTTTCAGATTTTTTGTTACAACCAATCAATTAATGGAGGAAATAATCAGCAGATGAATTCATAATGACAGTAATCATTAGTTGCAGTCCGATATGAAATAGTTTAAAATCAGCTCCAGCTCAACAACTGCAGCAGGAAAATCCTGCTTTTACATGAATGCGTGAGGAATAGTGATCTGATGAGAGGAGACAAACTACAGTCACAGGATGCAGTTTTCTTTTCTTCACTACTCTTTAATACTTACAGCACATTTTCCTGATAATCCTTTTATACATTTACAGTGTGGTATTAGTTCTCTTACTTCCTTCTTCCAATACCAAACCAGTTGTACTCCCTCTTGTGGTTTAATTATTATTATTCCCTAATTCTGGAGGTAGTTGTGGAACCAGTGTCCTGGTGATTTCTGGTTCCTTATCGTAGGATGCTACCTTAATGCAGATTGCTAACCTTAGCCATGTATAGAACTGCCAAGTAGCACATATTGACAGAACTGCTGCCCCTGAGAACCTACTGCACGGTCCTGACTCGAACGGGCGACCTCGGTTACTGGAGGCGAACGCTCTGACGAGGAGGTTTGAACCCATGGGTGTCGCTCGCCTGTGCGTATCTTAAGGTCTGGGAGTCGGGGTTACTCACCGCGCAGCCTCGCCGGCTTCCGTCACAGTTGCACGGGTACTTTTGGAACACCATTATGAGTAATTACAACAATCGTCTGTGAACGGCACAAAACTGGTTAACTTTAGCGAGCACCGTGAGAGGTGCCTGATAAAATACCCGTCTAAAAGGCAGCGTGGTTAGCTGACAAAATCTACTACTGCTATAAACAGACGTAAAGTAACACGTTTACCTAATGAACTACGCTGAGCACCACATGACTGACAGGATGGCTGCACTTTTCCACCATCAGCCACATAAAGCATAAAGACACTCACACTGGGGACGCTGGGGACAGGTCAGAATGTCTCCATAACTTTTTGAAAGCTTTTGTTAAAAATGTTCTGAAAAACAGCAACAAGAAATGTTAACAAATGAAACAATGCACAACAAGAAAGCATGCAATGTGCCAAAACTTAAAAAATAACTAATCACCTCCTCTGTAATCAGACCCAGGCTGACCTCACCGGCCCAAAGCTGCCATTTTTAAAGCCAGTAGCCCCGCCCACTAGGCTTAACCATAAGGCTATTTACACAATATAATAAACACATTTTACTCCAGGAAAGGATTTATATCTATTACACTTCGACATATTTTCAACAATAATTACATCCATCTCCACAAACATCTTCCTTCCCCTGAAACAGTTATTTGCGTCACAAATTATTATTACAACCAAAAACACATAACTTTGCAGTTCACGTGACCATGAAAGCGCGCGAGAACTTGCTATTTAAATGACGGAAATGTTCCGCTTCCGTTTTGCCAAACTGGATGGGAAACAGAGCAAACCTGCGATGGATCCCGGCGCGTGGTAAGTGTTTGTGATGTTTGTTTAAATGTCTGTTTAAAGAAGAGCAGAACCACCGAGTGTGCAGCCTTCATCGCGCTACTTAAACTGTAAAAGAAAAATGCGTAACAGAGGTTTATGACCGGCTTAATTAAGGCTGGGAGGGAGTTTGTGCACGTGTGTATATGTGTGTATATATGCATGTGTGCGTGCGGCCCGCACTCAGTGACGGTCACACAGGGAAACACAGACTGTTTCTGCTGATACCTGCTCAAAAAGAAAACTGGACTCTGATGGAAACCCGCTTCTGTGTATATAGCCGTACATTTAAAGTTTGCAACTGACTACTTTAGAATTCATTATTCAATTTTGCGCGTAACAATGTGATTAATCGCGATTAAACATTTTAATTGTTGCCCAGCACTAATTCTGTTATATTTTTATATTGTGAATTGTCACCTGCCACCTTAATTTTGTTTCCCTTCATATAAATAAAGACATTTCCGCCATAAATTGGTGCAGAAAATAAGTCTTCTTGGGGAGGACCCCCAGCATCGGATATTTATTCAAAATACTGTTAAAATATTTTCTCATCTCGTTCTTGTGACCCAACTGTGTCGTCACACCCCTAATCTGAGCCCTGTTTATTCATTTATTTATGTCCGTCCTATATTAGAGACCCCTGGATTAATATCACGTACACTGTGTAGTGACGGATCTTTCTTTTGAAATTAAGTTCTGTGTGTTTAGAAGCCTTTTGGCCGCCTTTCCAAGACGCTCCCACTCCCTACCTTCCTCTCAGAAAGGGCCGCAATAGAAATAAGTCTTTGGGCTAGTGTTTTATTTTTGTGATGATGTGTATGGGGCATGTCTGGCTTTATTCAACCAATCAACTGCAGTGGTGGAAGAAGATGCGAGATAATGCAGAATCATCTGCATATAGAAAAAGGTCAGGCATATCCAGCTCCCGGATATGAGCTGACCCAGTGAAGAATATCTAATCTATCTCACTCTTTTCTTTTCCGCCCTACTGTCCTCAAACCACGACATTAAACCCACAGCCCCTCGTCTTAGCCAGGAACAGGTCTGTGGTTGTTACTAATTAAAACAGGGCGATGATATTCAGTCGAGATGGGATCATTTCTTTCTTAGTTGACTCTGTGTTCAGTGACTTTATGATTAACTGAAGAACAATAGTCATCAAGCTTTAATTACATGTTCAGTGTCAGTTTGTCGGCGAGGGAGTGGCTCTCTTCTTACTGAGATACTGCACAGCCGGAGCTTTTTACAGCACGCTAAAACACTATTATTTGGTAGGTAGGTTTATTGTCACAATACAACTGGTTAAATAATGAGGGTGGTTACTGGCCTTTAGTTTCCTTTGGGCTCTGTAGGCACCTCACTGATATCACTGATGCTCTGGAGATGGGTACCAATGATCTTCTGAGCAGTTTGACTCCCCCTCTGCAGTAAAAGCTGACAAGATGTTGGGAATTTGGCCTTCTTAAGCTTCCTCAAGAAAATAAAAAGTCGTTTCTGAGCTTTCTTCAGCAGCGTGGAGATGTGAGACGACCATGTCAGGTTCTCTGTGATGCTGCACCTCAGTTCCTCTGATGTACACAGGAGTGTGTGTCTTTCTCTCCTCCTTCCTGAAATCAACGATCAGCTCCTTGGTTTTGCTGACGTTGAGCAGCAGGTTGTTCTCTGAACAACACTCTGCAAGATTAAGAGTTTCCTCCCGACATGAAGTCTCTTTGTTGTTTGAAATCCGTCCGATGATGGTGGAGTTGTCCTCAAATTTCCCAGCAGAGTTCTCTCCATGTCGGGGGATGCAGTCGTGGCTGTACAGCGTGAACAGGAGGGGGCTGAGCGCACGGCCCCGGGGGAAGTTATGAGGGGCTGAAGCACAAAGACGACTAAGGAAAGGTTGCCACATCAGGTGCCCCCCCCCCGACAGAAAACCTTCTCTAATATAATAAAATACAACATGTCCCCAACACATTATGCAGATGTTGAGGGTTTGCATTAATCTGATCAAAATGTGTCACTTGGCTAAAGTCTTAGTTTACTGTCATTGAAAGCAACAGATTTTGTTTTTTACTGCAACAAATGCAGCAAAGGAAGCTGTGGACATTTTGGTTTCATCATATATATACATACTTTATGAAGGCCGTTAGCCTGCTCTGTGCTATTTATATGGATATCGTCATGGATGATGGAGGAAATTAGGCGCGATAATCTAATTTCTTTGTGTCTGAATGCGGTCGGTTTATGTCTGTAACAGGCCTGTGGTTCCTGCGTTGGAGAGGAATGCATGATGTTTTTCAGCCGTTTATGTCCATGTTTTTGTATTTGGATCTATGTCCTTGGGTTCATCTGGAGAGATGAACAGAAGGGATTTGAAGGTTTATTTATGAAAAGGGCTGTGAGATAACTGTTGTTGTGATTTGGCCCTATAAATAAAATTGAATTAAATTGAAGGGGGCTACAGAAACAGTTTCTGGCGTTGGGCTTCTGTCACTGTGGTGGTTCTTCCCCTTTAATCAAATAAACAATAAATAATTGATCACAAAAAAGTTACGTGTACAGCCCATCAGTGTTTCCCAGGTTGCTTTGCAGGTCTGTCCACCGAGGAAGTTCACTCTGCTGGTTCCTTGTAAGAGTTTTCTTCAGTAGCCTGAATTTATTTCTGACAGACTTCAGACTTTGCTTTGAAAGTCTGTGTGGATCCAGTCCGGGTCTCAGCCTCCAGGGAGGGCAGCCCAGCCCTCCGCAGCGCCGCCCTCCCTCTCTCTCAGCCCGGCGTCTTCTCCTCCAGTCTGCGCGCACAGCAGCGACCTGACAGCCGCGCGTCTCCCGCTGTTCCGGCGCCTCTTCGGGTTGATCGCCACCAGGTTTTTACACTTTTGACAGCCTCTGGTCGCTGAAGGGGGATTTTAGTTTCGGAGTGGCTGTTTTTCTCGGCGCATGGATGGAGTCGTCCCCGCAGGATTCGGCGAGCGACCCGAGCAGGAGCGGCTCTGAGCCCGCCACGCCGGCCACGGAAACGCCGGCGAGCCTGGAGGCTCTGAGCGGCGCAGAGCACCTGACTCCGGCGAGGAGACACAGCAGCTCCTCCGGCTGCAGCAAAGGTAAGACCTGAGCTGGCTTAAAGATCTCTGTCTGTCAGGATGCAACTTCACGCGGGCTGTGGAGCACTTCGGTCTGTTGAGGCTCAGACCTGCTTTGCTTTCTGACATTTACACCCGCACGCTCGCTCACTCGTGCGCGGCACGGTGGGACCCCTTTCTCCGAAGTCTGACAGCTTGTGTTCAGCTGCAGGAACCCGTTTACATGCACAGAAGCAGGCTAATGCTCCTGCTCAGTGAAGGTGAATCTTAATGTTATTTTAAAGTAAGTGTTCCTCCTGCAGCTCTCTAAAGAAATGCTTCTCCTACTTCGTGTCTGACATCTGAGCGTCCTGTTGGATTCCCTCTGCACCTCAGTGAACTTGGGATTATGCTGAAGTGGATCAGTCACAGGGTCACTGTGCTCTGCCTCAGATTCCCCTTGTCGCCTGCTCTGATTCCTCGTCCACGGTTCTGATTTGGCCCCTGCTGCAGATCCTATTTGCACAATAACCATGAGTGCCTTGTAAAGTGTTAAGTGTGACTTGTGTAAAGTGTGAATTGTCACTATAGAAGTGTTTATTTGTCCTGTAGACTCTCCAGCTGCGGAACCTGGTGTGAAACCTTTTCACTTTACACTATAAACTAAGCGACAGCCTACAATGTGAGCAGCATCTTAACGTTTTAGAAAATTGTCTAATTCTTTTTAAAGTAATTTGGTTACAGCAGAATCTCAACTCCTTCTTTCTCCTGCTCAAACTGTACCGTGGTTCTCTATCAATTTGATGCCACGATAAAAAAACAAAACGATAAATCCCACTATGTCCTAATAAAACATCTGAACTTTACAAAGAAGAACTAACAGCTGTGGAAGCTGTGAGGATGTGCCCGACAGATGAGAAGTGGTTTGATGTCAGTTATATTCATAAATGAGCAAACTGTTGAACTTACAACTTTGTGCACATTTAATTGACAGATCAGTCACCTAATTTTCTTAAAGGTTCAGTGTGTATGTTTTAGTGCCATCTAGTGGTGACGGTTGTGAATTGCAACCAGTGGCTCAGTCATCGCTCACCTGGAGCAGGAGAAGCTCCGTCGACTCTGCTCCAAATTTCACTTCTCTTCTTATAAACCAAGTACTACTATTACCACTTCTTCTTCTTTACGTTGTCAACGTAGTAACAAAATGCGTTCTGTAGAGCCGTTTGTCCGTTTGGGCTACTGTTGGTGTCTGTAGATAAAACATAACAGTTCATTATGTGGGGTGTTTAAACACCACTGAAAACAGATTTATCCTCCCTGAATATCACCTTTAAGTTTTCTTTACAGTCTCTCAGGTGTGAAATGTTTAAGGATGCTCACTGCCTTTGTTGGCAGTTGTCTGAGATTTTTAAATTGAAAAGCGAAACAGTTCCTGATGATGAAAATGGACCGTATCGACCTTTTCAGACGGTCCCTAACTCCGCCGACATAAACAGGTGCGTTGGACAAACATCCAGCTCTTTGTGCTGCAAACTGCATCGTCATCTTCGGTGAGTTTCAGGTGATCAGACGGTGAAACGTCTGCCTGAATGAGCTCTCTCACTGTCAGAGATCAAAGCTTCACATTGGTTTCCATCTCTTTTCTATTGGACAAGTCGAGGCGGCGACGTCGCTGCGGCTGCACTTGTCGCTGTCTTCCACGTGTCGGATCTCCGGTACCTTGTGTTTGTAGTGGACCGACCTCCCTGATGAACAGCTCGCTGTAATCGAAGCAGCAGGCTGCAACACGTGCAGGAGAACTGGTATTGTTCACAAGATAATGGATGTAATCACCAGCCATGGAACAGGATACAGGAGGGCCCCCCCCACCCCCACCAGCCTGTTCACACCACTGCCTTCTGGGAAATACAGGAGTTTCTGGTGTCGCACCATCAGCTATAGGTTTTTACATCGTCTTAGAACTTTTGGACATATCGTTTGCTTTTTGTAGCGTAAACAGCATCTGAAGAAGAAACGCGCCTTGTTTGCACATCAGATGGGCGAGTTTTCAGTCGGACACTCGGACTCTTTAGCCATTAACTGGACTTTGAAAGTGCAGAACTCGCTAATGTGCAATATGTCCCAGCGCCTGAAGTGCCAGTTCTCTCTGGTTTCTCTCCGCTGACAGAGATCAGCAGGCAGGCGAGATCGTTCATCAGAAGGTGCTGCTTCCTAAAGGAGTTTCTCCTAACTTGACTTTCTTTTTCTACAGTAGATGTGATTTTGATATTGTTTGATTGACAGCTGTGGGTGTGATGGATGACTGTGTTTTAAGTGTTTTCATATTGTGGACTCAGGGCTGGATAATAAAACAATAACAAAAATTATCGCAATGTAATTTTTTTCAATCGCAGTATAACAGATGTTCAATGAATATTCAAAATTCACTTGAATCATACACAAGTTAGGATTTCATTTTCTATTAAGTTGTTTATTTTATTGAAGAAAAAGGACTGAAAAAAAGATCTTTTCTTAATTTTACTCGTGCGCATTCGTTGACAAAGATTTTATCATAATTGTTTTCTGACCTTAAAAGTGTTCTGACCGTGAAGAAAAGTTTAAACCCTAATTACTCATCAGGTTTCTTCAACTTTAACTCAGGAGCAAAAATCAGACTTTAAACATGAACGAAATAACGATCTGATACTTATCGTGATAATTATCGATATGGAAAGGTATGAAATTTTTTATCGTGATAACATTTTTGGCCGTATGGTCAAATGACATCACGGCGTCCACACAGGGCTGCTGTGTGAACTAGTGACCTCAGGTGAAAAATGGTGATCGGTATCCCGGTTTCTCGTTTACTGTCACAGACGAGGAAAGAAACCAGGAAATACTCAGATTTAAGAAGCTGGAAGCAGAAGAGTTGGACATTTTGTTCTTATGAAATGACTCAGACGGATTCATCGACAACTAATCGACTCGTCATCGCGAAACTGAAACTGACAGAAAGCTGCAGCTTCACTCTGCTGCTGACGATAGTGATGATCTTATAGAAACAGTCACACACATGACTGTGTGCAGCTCTCTGACTCGCTCACTGTTGGCATGCAGACCGCAGAGAGAGCGAGGAGCGGGGGTGGGGCGGTCACAGCGAGCTTCATTGAGTTTCTCGGCGGCGTTTGTTACGTAACAGCTGTTCAAAGAGACGCCGGGAGGAAACGGAGACGAGCAGATAGTGTGACTCTGTTTCTGAGACCCTGCGCTGCCGGGAGGAGCCGGTACGTAACGAGAGACAAATCAAACTAAAGCAGAGGTCAGGGGGTCAAACGCTGCGTTCAAGTGCGCCTTGAAGGAGCCGGTTACTGTGTGAAATCTGCCCTGCTGTTACAGAAGGTCACACCTGACTCATCTTACATGGAATCAGCAGGTGGAGGAAGTGTTCAGGTAACACTACTAACACATACCTGGAAATCTGAAACCGTTTCCTGAAATCCTGGATTCAACAGTGCAAACTATTTTCTAGCTGTCTGTCGTCACATCTGGCTCACCAACGCTGTGACACAGAGTTTCGGTAGATGAGCGCCGACGCCAACAAGACGAGACTTCGCCAAGTAGAAACTCGTCCAAACTCATCCAAACCAGTAAAGTAGGAAGTATTTTTCCTGGTTTGCTCTCTTAGTTTCAGTCAAAGTGAATCTTTATGCCACAACAATGATGTTTTAGACAAAGTGTAAGAAACGTTTTTCTGCTTTTCTTTCAGCGGATATGAGAGTTAACATCTTTAGGTTGTTAGGACAGAACGAGACCTCAGGTTTTCCTCTGGGGAAACTAGAGTTTATTTTTTAATTTCTAATCAATCCATCTGTATTTGTCCTTGAAGGGAAATTAGTTTGCAGAACAATCACGTTGCGCAGTACATCATACATCACACAGAGACAACCAGGAGAGACATACTCAGAAACGTAATAAAACACATAATTTCCCATCAGATTAGGCAGAGCAGCTGAGCATCCAGCCTGTTTGCCCATGTCTGCGCTTCACCTGTTTAAAAACTTAAGTGCTTGAGGCACAAATGAAGATTTAGATCTATTTTTGTTCAGCAGAGGGAGGAAATATTGACGCACTTTAAATGAAGGGGGGGGGGCTCTCATCTCCCACAATGCTCTTTGCCTTGTTCTTCATTCTTTCAAACCTTCCACACTTGGTAACTTAATCCCTGATAGTTTATTGTCACTGTTTTACTTTACCAGAAAATGATGCAAAAGGTCAAAACGCTTTCAGTAAAAGAACAATAAAACTTCTGAAGCATTTAGTTGTGGATATTAAAAGATGACAGTTTCCTAAAGACTAAGGTGACAAATGAAAACATGCTTTCAAATCAAGGGCAGCTGGACTTGGATACTCATCCAGGAGGCTTCTTCAGTTCTGACCACAGGTCCTCCGATCAGGATCTTTTTGAGCCGATCACTGAAAGCGGTATCACATTAAATATTTTTATTTAGGCAAGTCACGTAAATTGACGTGAGTGACGTTAGTTAACTTACGTGTTAACTGACCTGCGTAGTTATTTTAACACAAACCAGGATCTTTTCCGAACCTTAACCAAGTACTTTTTGTGCCTAAACCCAACCAAACTGCAACGTTTCACCACTTTAATAACGAGCCGTTTCAAAATGACGAGGTTTTATTTTGAAAGTCTAACAGGACGTGGCATATTTGTTGTTGCTAAGCGTTGCTAATTTGACCGCGGAGCCCTAAACATCAATAAACGACGCAAAGGAGTACCCAGGGCGTTAAAAGGCGACGCCAAACGGCCTCGACCTCGAGCGTCAATATGTGACGAGTCGGGAGGGAGAGCGTGTCGTCGTCTGAGCTCCTGGCCGCCGTTGGTCTCCTTTTTTAAATTGGATATGGGAGGCAGACTGCAGGGAACCGGGACCGCACGTAATCCAGGAAATCCAAATATTCAAAGTCAAACAGTCTTTGAAATTAAAAGTAAAAGTTAGTCTGATCCGATACTGATGTCAGATATCGGCGACAAGGGGGGTCGATCTGCTCAGTTCAGTCATGCACGTACTTTCTGATGACCTGAACAGTTGGAGAGCTAACAAAGCATTTTGTTTTACAAAGTTAGGAAAGTTAAAATTAAGGGCACCAGGACTCCTGACAAAACGTTTGCATTTATTCATTTAGCTGACGCTTTTATCCAAAGCGACTTACAGCTGCTACACATGTCAGAGGTCGCACGCCTCTGGAGCAACGAGGGGTTAAGCGTCTTGCTCAGGGACACAATGGTGGATGGGTCACAGTGGGGGATTGAACCCGGGTCTCTCACACCAAAGGCGTGTGTCTTATCCACTGCTCCATCGCCTCCCCAATAAGCCAAGCCCGACGTTGCCTCACACATCAAAGGATGAGTCTCCTCCTCACAGTGAGGAAAACGGCTTCTTCATCTTCCACTGATTTCAGGTCAGTGCTGCTGAATGATACGATTATTAGTTTTGGGACTGAACAAGAGACACACGAGAACAGGAGTCGTTTCCTCAAACTGCTGCCAGCTCTGCCCTCATGCTGACTCGTGAGCTCTCAGCCGGCATCCGTGTTATTTCTGACGACACTCGAAGGCAGCAGGCGGGTGTTATGTAAGAGGTGACGGGTGAGGAGGGCGCCGAGCCAGAGCAGCCAGCGTGCGAGAGCGACGACCTGTGAACTCGTTCACTAACCCGCTGACCTGCATTCCTGCAGGAGGAAGCAGGAGGCCTGCTCGCTGCTCTGAGATCAGATCTTTTATTCATGTTCCGCAGAGGCTCTTCGATTATAATCCTCTGATCAGATATTCTATTATAAAATATGTTACTACATTATCATGAATATTTCAGTGAGCGCCTTAAAGCTCTGATCATATTCAGGATGTTTTCAGTCTAACATTCAGGTCTGTAATCTTTATTTTACAAACTGTTCAATCCAAAGTGTTCTCACTTCTTTTAGAGAAGCCTCACAAGTTTTCTCACACTTTTGGCAGCAAGATTAATATCAGCGCAGGACGAAGCACAGAAATCCCAGATTACTCCACTAAAAGTCTTTAATTTAAATTTCTACTTGAGTCAAAGTACAAAAGTACTGTTGGTGTGGTTATGTGTGGAACTGTTGAGCCGGAGCTCAATTTGAACTGTTTTGTATTATTTTGTATTTTGTGATTCCAGCTGTTGAATATTTTCTCCATTAAACAGCTTTTAAATCCTGGAAACAGGGAGAAATGCCGTCACAATGGCACCGGAGCCCAAAGTGACGCCTTCACAGTGCTTTGCTTCGTCTAACCAACAGTCACAAAGCTCAGCGTTTGTTCAGAGAAGTTAAAATAATTAAAAAGCTGCAAATCTGTGAACCAAAATGTCTTAAACCTTTAAACTGGTTGTCAGTTAATTTCACAGTCAGTCTAAAAATCACTTCAGCTGTTCTTGTATAAACTATAAGATATTTTATAAACTCTTCCTGTGATTTGCGAGTAAAAATCTTGTCTTTGTAAAGTAACTGAAGCTCTCAGAGAAATGTCAAGGAGAAGGTGGCATGAAAAGAAAATACTCGAGTAAAATCCAGGTACCTCAAATTTGTACTGAAGTACAATACTTGAGTAAACGTACTTAATTCCTGTCCACCACTGATTGTTATTGATCTGTTGGAAATCTGCGGCTCCTCCCTCGTAAACTCACTGGATTAGAGACGTCCTTTACTTTCTTAAACTGGAAAAGATCATGAAGAGGTTCCTCCAGTTTATTTGAGAAAATGTGGGGTCTGTTTTTGTGTCGATTCCAGTTAAGAAGATAAATGCCTCTTTTGTTCCTGATTGAGGCTAGTGCAGGGAAATAAAACAAAAATGATCAATATAATATGAACAAATTTCCACTTTTCTAGTAAAATATTTATTTTGTTGAGGAAAATTATTATTTTTTTAACATAATTTTACTTTGGGGAAAATGATTTTTATCATAATGCTTCTGAATGTTCTTCCTCAGGTTTGTGAAGTGATCCACTGTTTGGCATCAAGTGTTCGTTCTGACTTTACCAAGCTTCTCAGTCCTACTTTGAGTGCAGGACTAAATCTCAAGTGTCAGTCTGAGAGCTGACTCACAACACTTTTTTCACGACGCTGTGTGCAAGGACCAATCACTGAAGAGATTTCCTTATTTAAGAATATTCTCAGATAAATTAATGGTGAAATTCCTCAGAGGGGTTTCTGTTCAACACACGTTTGACAATTAAGAATTTTTAAGAGAATCCATTATGAACATGGGCTCATTGGAAAAAAGTTCATCTTTACATCTACAGTGCCGTCAGCTGCTGCTGGGAGGCCTTCAGAATAAAATGACAGGAGTTTGATAAATTTTCAGGTTTCTTCAACTTTCACTCAGGAGCAAATTTAAAGTTGAAAGAAATAATTTTCAACGACGCTTATCGATGTCGAATGGTGCGAATTCTTGTTATCGTGACCTGATCGCCCAGATTAGGGCAGATTAGGTTGTAACGTGGGTGATGCGCGTCACTATCAGCTGACTCGTCTGTTTTTTATTCTTTTCTTTTTGGTTGCGTCTCTCTGACTCCTGTCTTCTCCTGATGCTCATATGGTCGTCTGGGTGTTTTGCAGTCTGTCCACCGACACTGTTAGAATGGCTTTTTATTCAGGGGATGTTTATAATCTCACTTTTTTATCTCTGATGACTTGAAAATGGTCCGGCTTTTTAAAACTGCTCTAACTTTTCAGACTGTTTCCAAAACGTTCTCATTTCCCCAAATCTCTCTAAAAGTGAAGGTTTAAAACTCGTTGGTCCTCACAAAGGTAAAAATACAACCTCACACCTTCGGGTCATTCCCAGGATGCATCAGGTCTGCGCTCAGCGTCTTTATACTTTCTGTTGGTTCTCCTCGCCTTCGCAGCGTTTCTGTCCGCACACAGTTTGTCGTTTGGTTTCTTTCTTCTTCATGTCCTCCGGGACCAGACGGGCGTCTCGGCCTCTTGAGGATTCTCCGCGTTCCCACGCGGCTCGTCTCTTTTTCTTCTTCCACTCTGTTTCATTTCAAACAATAAATCTGAACCTTCTGATGTCTGATTCTGGACCTCGACTTGTCTCGTCTCGGCGTTTGTGGATAACTAAGGCGCTTTTCTGCACTCTGTCTTTTGTTTGTGAGCGTCGCGGTGAGGACGGCGACCCGTCAGGTTGAAGCTGATTGACGCGGGGCTCTCAGACAGAGGGCGTGTTCAGGAGAGCGAATGGAAAAGCAGGTAAATCTCTGAGCGCTGACTTTCAGGCATCAAAGCTCAGCAAACCCCGTCAGGTCAAAGGTCACGTGAGGTTTGGACGCTGTTATTGATGCTCTGCGTTTAGTTCCTCCTCTCAGACCTCAGATCAGTTTTACATGAACTGCTTCTGTCACTTTCAGAGGAGCGGAGTGTGAACGTGCGACCCAGTTTAAAGTGTTTCACTAACTGGGTGACGATGTGCTCAGAACACAGCGGAGAGTCCGGCCACGCTGTTGTGAAGTTATTTTGGCCAGCGGGTCCCTGGTGGCTCCGTGGTCCTGATGCTGGATCTGACTTCAGTGTGTTGAAATGTAGTTAAAACTCCTCAGACAGCAGCTGAACGCAGCCACTAACAGGATTTAATTATCTGATCTGGGCCGCACTTTTAACTTTGTCTTCTTATTTTATACAAAGACGGATCTACGTCTCGGAGGACTTTGGGTTGCGGGGATCTGAGTGGTTCAGAAGCAGACTGGCTGCAAGTTTAACTTTTTCTCTGCCGTTCAGCAGTGTTTCTGCTCAAAAAAATGTCCTCAAGCTTAAAACTGACAACTTAAACAAAGTTTTTTTTACCTTTTGTCTGTAAACACACAGTTGAACGTGCAGAAGTCACCAGAATGATGCGTTAATTTAAGCAACAAGGTCGACTGACAGTCTGCAGCTCTGTGATGCACAGCGGTGAGCTAAATGCTAACATGCTGATGCTATGTAGTTATAATATATCTACCATCGTTATCTTATTCGAGCCTGACCGAAAAAAATTGGCTGATACCAGTGTTTCCTGTACGTGTTTTTTTTTTTTTTTTTACTAAGCCTATTTGAAATCATATTTGATTGCAGGGCGCCGTAGCGCGTTTGCGCAGCGCGTTCTCTCAGTCATGTTATGAGTGTTGTCGTTGCATCAGACGTCCACCTGAGGGCGTCCTGCAACTGTTGGCAACAGGTGTTTAAAGCAAGCGGGAATGAAGAGGTCTCTAAATTTACACTGCAAATTTAGTGTATTTCCTGCTAAACTGAGGCTTTCTGAAGTCTCTCTCTCTCTCTCTCGCTCTCTCTCTCTCTCTCTCTCTCTCTCTCTCTCTCTCACCTGTCATTCACCGGTCTTGTGCAGAGGTTTGCGTCCATGCCGTGCTGCCAACAGCTGCGTGCACGTCGCGGTACCTCGCGGGTCTATTTCAAGTAGCCGGCTGTTTTCAAAACGATAAAATGTTCTTTGTGTGGTTCATCGATGGTGATAAATTATCCGAAAGTCCCGCGAGGTGCGGACAACTCGGCACAACACCTGTGAAGCCGGAGCTCCGTCTCTTCAGCAAGTGTTCCTCTCCTTCCACACATACAGGCTCCGCCTACACATGACGCCCCAGGGTTAGGGTCACAGCTTTGGGTTTATTCACGCACTTTAAAAACATCTATTGAAATTTATACTGTAACAGGCTGTATATTAACTTATTGGGAGAAAACTGGTAGTTCTATGTGAAATCAGACGTTGAGCACCCCCATATGGCCGAAATGACGTGATCCTTGTTCCGCTGCAAAGCTTCGACTGTAGAGATGCTCCAATACCATATAGGAATAATTATTAAAAAAAAAAAAAAAAAAGTGAAATAGATTCCTATTTCTAATAAATTACATGGTATTGAATCGGTGCCTGGACTCCAGGACTCGCCGATACCGATGTCAGCATTTTCTGCAGCATCGAAAGCATTTCCGATACTGGAATCGGAACAACTCCAGTCGACTGTGAGATTAACAGTGAAATCGGGCTCCGCCCATTGAAGCATCGACTCTTCAACTATTCGGTTTCGGCCCTAAATCACAGTAAATAGATTTGTTTTGTGAGTAAAATGCTAAATCTTACGTGCTTTCAGTTTTTTAGATGTTTATATTTGCTGCTTCCTTGGCCGGCTGAACGCACATTTACCATCTGTGCATTTCAGTACATGAGAAGCTCGGAGTTGTACCGTGCAGCGACGGGATCTTGGCCGCCACCGTGTTGCATAACCACCGGTGTGTGTTTCAGACGGCCTCACGCTGGCGCCGAATCGCCTCGACACAGTCTGCTGTTTCCTGTGTGGCACAGACCGCTTCCCGGATCCCTGCCCCTGCCAGGAGGCCCCCGGCCGCCTGATTGGTCACCTCGGATGTTTTTTTCCATCTGAATATTTCAGATGATCGTCTGCTGATTTGGAGCTGAGCAGGTTCAGTGAGCACAGCTGGGTCGCTGCTAATTAAAGCGTCCAACAGAGGCTCAGAGGAGCTGCTTTAACTTACAGCGAATTAAATACAGCCCTCTAAAATACACCGAGTCTCCTGGGGCCACTGAGCCATTCTCTTCTGGGGTTGAAAACTAGTCAGAAAAGCTGGTGAGGGGACCTTCATTTAAACTCATTTTATCTTCCCTTTAGTTAGACGTTTTCACTCCCTGGTACCAGGTGGAAAAAATCTGATGGATCACTCTAAACCTTAGAAGTTAGTTAGCTGTTTACATAACCGAGAAATCGGGTTTCTCTAGTCCCCGACCCCGACTGCAGAACCCAGGTTTGTTGTTTTCATGACATTATAGAAATCTGGTTCCTACACAAGGCTGGCTTCAAAGTTTCGGCAGCGGAGCGTGCAGCCTGCCCCACGGTACTGACTTGTTATCAATTTGTAATTTTCGCTTCTACTGCCTTCTTCACAGCTCTCTGTGACCTTGTTTCGTTCTGTTAACTTCAGGCTGCGTTTCCCACAGGGAGCATTTCAGAATCAGAGCGTTTTACCTGCCTGATTTTGCTGACATGGATTTTATTGATTTGGTAATCAGAGTTTGCTTTTTGTGCATCTACTGTGATTCAGTAGGCTATGCAGTTAAACGATTTCCTTTTGTGTCCGTTTTAACTGTGTTTATTGTTTTTTTTACGATCGGGAGTCTGCACAGGTTGTTTTATTTTGAAAATTGATCGGATTCTCTCTGCCGTTCTGTGTCTGACTTCCTGCCTGGTTCGATCTGCTCTGTGCTGCTTGACGTGGCGAGCGGCAAAAATAGACCTGCTAACTATTCTCTACGCTTCTGGTGAGCGTTGACTATAATGGCCGTAGCCGGAGTCAGTGGTTTAACAGTGAGTTAACCTGACAGCCGCCTCCTGTCACACTTTATTTTAACAGCTTTTGCTGCTCATGTGTCAACATAAAGTTCACTCCCTTTACTGTTAGTGGATTAGTGTGTGTGAGCCTGTAAAGCACTTTGTAACACCATTTTTAAAAAGGAGGATAACGCCACTGAGGTGATCTGGAAAAAATATAAACTCACAAACCTGAAATAATTCAGCCTCCTGCAGGATTTTAAGTTTTGGGTTTTTTATTTGAAGAAAAACACAAACAAAATCTTCTTCTTTACTTAGTCAGAACTGTACTTGTACATCAGGTTATTTACCAAACTCCACCTCCTCCTCCTCCCTCATGAGCTGCATTACTCCAATCTAATGATAATTACCCAGAGTGCTTCTTGCTCTGGTCCGAAGCCAGCTGCTAATTACTGTGTTGACGGCTCCTTTGTGCGGCGGCGGCTGAACGCGCCTCGTTGCTCCCTGATAAAGACAGAAAGGCGCCGTCATGGAAATGTCATTATCTCTGTGAGAACTGGATCCGGCTGCTGCGATCAGATGTTCAGATGCAGAAGAAGAAAAACAGCAGCAGACGAGGTTTCACTCCTCAGATCCAGCCATATCATGATCACACAAATCAACGGGCTTCTCTGCAGGTCGACTTCTTGGCCTGATGAAACACTTTCAAAACCAGCAAAATAATAAAATGGATATGCGTTTTTTCTTTTAGTCCACAAATATGTAAAACATACATTTTTGATTATTCTGCAGTTGATTCATTTATAGTTTCGGATTTGGACAGCCACATCCCAGAGATGGGGACTCCAGTTTGAGAACTGAATCCGACTTAAGTCGCACACACAGTGACTTCAGACTCGTCTCGGACTCGAGGCGCGGGACTCATGAACAATGTGTATTATTAGGAAACGTCTGAGCGTGCTGTTATTACCCTCCCTGCACACGGCCACTCGTGAGAGAGGACAACCAACCGCAGCAGCTGCTGAGCCATTCATCATAAACTTTGGCTTTAAAACTTTGTCCAATAAGACCCAAAGAAGCACTGAACACAAAATAGGCTAGCAACCAGGATACTGAACATGTTTAGCTCAGCTTTGGCCATCTAACGTTAGCTTGCTTCTCGCTTTAGCAAAGACCTGGAGGTTAACGCCGACTGTTGTTTGTTATGAAAAGATGAATGTTTACTTGCCAAACTTGTGTTGCTATCAGCTAAAGCAGCTAACTATACAGTATTTTAAACACAGCAGGTGATACAACATTCATTATAACCACGCCAGACTTGACTTGGACTCAAGCTCAGAGACTTGAGACTTGACTTGGACTCTAGCTCAGGGACTTGAGACTTGACTTGGACTAGCTCAGGGACTTGAGACTTGACTTGGACTCAGCTCAGGGACTTGAGACTTGACTTGGACTCTAGCTCAGGGACTTGAGTCTTGACTTGGACTCTAGCTCAGGGACTTGAGACTTGACTTGGACTCTAGCTCAGGGACTTGAGACTTGACTTGGACTCTAGCTCAGGGACTTGAGACTTGACTTGGACTCTAGCTCAGGGACTTGAGTCTTGACTTGGACTCTAGCTCAGGGACTTGAGACTTGACTTGGACTCTTGCTCAGTGACTTGAGACTTGACTTGGACTCTAGCTCAGGGACTTGAGACTTGACTTGGACTCTAGCTCAGGGACTTGAGACTTGACTTGGACTCTTGCTCAGTGACTTGAGACTTGACTTGGACTCTAGCTCAGGGACTTGAGACTTGACTTGGACTCTTGCTCAGGGACTTGAGACTTGACTTGGACTCTAGCTCAGGGACTTGAGACTTGACTTGGACTCTTGCTCAGTGACTTGAGACTTGACTTGGACTCTAGCTCAGGGACTTGACACTTTTGGAGAAAAGAAACATTAATTAATAAAATAATAGTGTAGGAGTGCAGATTCACCCGACTATGTTTCAAAAAGTAAATCCAGGCTTGCTAAATTTAAAGACAACTTTTACCTCTTACTTTATACGTGATCTTCTTTAATGGCACACAGTCGTTGAGTTCATTGATCCATGGTGAAGAAATACATTTTTGGCAGCTCAAAGAAAAGAGCTGAATGTATTGAGTTAAACTCTCCCACTAGTACTTCTGAAGGGGAAATGCTAAATTCCACATTTAAGAAGATATCGATATTAAATCTGGTGCAATCAGTAGATGTATTGCTCTTGAACTGACAATTTTTTTGGGGATTATAAGTATAATTTGGATAATTTTCCCTTCACCACAGATCTCCTTCCTCCTCTTCCTCCTCGCTCCTCCTCCCCTTCATGGCCAAAGTAAAAGGAGTCTCTGGGGACTCGTCTCATCATTAGTTTCCCTTCAGTATAAAAGCTGAACGTCAGCTCACCTGTGTTTTGTACCTGAGGCGTTGCTGCTGTTACCGTTAGCTGGATCTGGGAGAGTGCGACACGTTGAACACGGCGAAGCGTTCCTTCAGATTCACGCCGTGTTGAAGGAAACATTTTGTCATGTTGGAGACGCTTCCTCCTTCGCACCAAACCTCCTCACTGCAGCTGGTGCAGTTTTTTAGTGAAGCTGAGCCAAACTTTGGAGAGCTGCTGCGGTCGGCCACGGTCCAGGAAACAGAAGGACTCTCTTCTTCATGCTTTAGTGACGTAAGACAGACACTTTGATGGACTGTAAAATGCTCACTGCAGTTCAACCACGAGCTGAAACATGCAGGAAGTTTCCGATACCAAGTTGGAACTGGTTCTCGATACCCAACCCTGCTCACCACTCTGCTGGAAAACACTGTCTTCATTCCCTGATGAATTCCACATGCTGTTTAAAGCGCAGTGTTCAATGCTTTCATGAGTTCAATCAAATCTTCCTGGAGATGTTTCAAAATAAAAGCTGCCTACCACATGAGAGGTTGAGGCAGAGAAAGTAAAAATCTCCACTGACATTTCATAAAACGTTCATACGTTCCTGGCTACAAATATCATTCATTCATCATCAGGTCTTTAGGATCTGTAGAACATCTGGATCTCAAATCAGGTTCCACTTTTTTACTGAAAATAAATGCAGGTATTTAAATTTCCCTCCAGGCTTCTGACTCCTTGTTAGTTTTTGTTAAAACTACAAGAACTAAAGATCTCGCTAATCCCTTAATAAAGTTATATCTTATCATAAATATCCTCCTGACGGTTGGCTGCCGGTTTCTGCCCTTGCTGTCCTTCCTTCATCTGCCCTCTTCTTCCTCCTCCCTTCCTCCCCGACAGGTGGCTGACCTGGCCGCTAATATCAATTAGCAGTTAAAGAGAGTCAACTCCTGGTTGGCCGCTCAGAGAGTCCAGATGGCGAGGAGCGGTGAGTGGGAGCAGTCGAGGAGAATAAGACTGAGAAGGTTTCCTCGGTCAGTACGAATGTTCTCCCACCGGACGCAGGTGTTTCGCTCGCGTTCACATAAGTAATGTTAACGACTGCAGTTATTAAAAATCTGCACTGAAAAACAACTGAATAAATAACTACATTTTTTCTACTTCAAGCACGAGAGGGCAACCTCTGCTGCCCGTTATTTATGTTAGTAATCTATAATAATGATAGATAGATATAATCCATCCATCTGTCATCCATCCATCCATCCATCTATCCATCCATTTATCCATCCATCATCTGTCCATTTATCCATCTATCATCCATTCATCTATCTATCATCCATTCATCTATCCATCCATCTATCCATCATCTATCATCCATCTATCCATCCATTCATCCATCATCCATCTATCCATCCATCATCCATCCATCTGTCCATCTATCATCCATCAATCCATCCATCCATCCATGTGTCATCCATCTATTCATCTATCATCCATCCATCCATTTATCCATCATCCATCCATTTATCCATCTATCTATCCATCCACCTATCATCCATCCATTCATCTATCCATCCATCATCCATCCATTTATCCATCTATCATCCATCCATCCATCCATCCATCCATCTATCTATCATCCATCTATCATCCATTCATCTATCATCCATCTATCCATCCATCATCCATCCATTTATCCATCTATCATCCATCCATCTGTCCATCTATCATCCATCAATCCATCCATCCATCCATGTGTCATCCATCTATTCATCTATCATCCATCCATCCATTTATCCATCATCCATCCATTTATCCACCTATCATCCATCCATCCATCCATCCATCTGTCGATTTATCCATCCATCCATCCATCTGTCGATTTATCCATCCATCCATCCATCTGTCATTTATCCATCTATCATCCATCCATCCATCCATCTATTCATCTATCCATCCATCAGTCGATTTATCTATCTATCCATCCATCTGTTATTATCCATCTATCATCCATCCATCCATCCTTTTGGAGTATTCACCTCTTGGACTGTGTCTATGGATTTTATCATCTACTGTCTGAGCCATTATAGATTAGTTTGCCTTTTGTGTGGACTGATTTTGCTTTGTAATGGACGACCTGCTTCATCTTCATTGTATATTCTCCATATTAGTTATTCAACTTTGTAAATCTGCATCTGCTCTGCCTGGTTTTCTGTATCTGGTCCAAACCCCTGTTTCCTGTGTCGGTGCTTGAGCTAACCGCTAACAGGTCTAGTGTGATAGAAATTGCTCTGCGCTCGATTGATTGGCTGACTGATTGGCCGATTAACAGCAGATGTCTACATGTTGAGAAAGAAGCAAATATTTTAAAGCTGTCTCTTTAAAAAACTCTGGCTGACTCCTGTTTCACTGACAATCTGTCACAGGCTGCGGTTCCTCCTGCAGAGATTAGATTTATCCTTGATCCTTGATTTATAAAGCTTTCCTTACCGAGTCCCTAACCCGAACCCAATAGTGCTAATTCTAACCTTCATCCTGGAGTCTTAAAAATAAGATGTTGAACCTGCTAAACATCTGCATGTTAGCAAGCCTCTTCCTCTGGTTTCTCACAGTTCCCTTTGAAGCACTTTCTAAGTGCTGTGAAGATGCTACATAAGGTGGAGTTTCCCTGCAGGATTAAAGTGAACTATCATTTAACTGCAGTGAATCCTGATCAGTCTCTTTCTGCACGCTGGAGCCGTGTCAGCCGCTGCCTTTGATGTCAGTACGTTTTTTCCAGCGTCGGTGGAGGTGGAGTGGGTGTTGGGGTTTGATTTGCATACAAAGCTATTCTTGCCTGCTCTTTGTTCTTGAGTGTGGAAAGAGTAATTGTCTTCATCAGTCAGAAGTGTTTATCTCGTTGGTTCGGTGCAGATTCGCCGTGACGTCGGGCGGCGGCAGAAAATGCAGAATGTGGGATTAGTGCTGACGACGCTCGCACTGTTCTGACACGCGTGTTCTGAATGCAGATGTGTGATCTAGCTTTGTTTGGTGTGTTTCTTCTTTAACTCAAGAAGTAAAATCTGCTTTATTTTCTCGTCCTCTTCGCAGTCTCACCGGCTTTGCCTCAGTTTCATACTACAGAGTGGACAGAGCTACAGGTCACTGAAACTACCGTTTGATCACCAGGGGCCCCGGCTCTTCTGCAACTTGAATAAGCTCTTGTAGGCTGAAATTTTATTCTTTAAAATTAACTTTGACCTCCCGCTGTTTCTCCTTGATGTCAGGAATCTGCAGATCTGGAGGATTTGGTAATGAAATTGTAATTATTCCCTACAACGTTTTTACTTTGAGGAGGTAACTGAAAGTTAGAAGAGCGAGGAGGAGGATGGAAGGAGGTCGTGCTCTCTTAAGGCCAGTTTTATACTGTTTCGACAAATCTACATCATAGCTATGCACCTGTCCAAACCCACAGGAAGTGCTCTGTGCTTTGAAGCCAGTTTTACTGGCGGCCAAACCAGACATTTATCTGTGGACTTGAAATTGTGAAAGAAGCGGCTGTAAAACTCTTTTTTTTTTTGAGCGTCACAACCCCGATGAAACGACTCGTTTCACCATCGGAATTTGATCCATTCGGTCCGACAACATTTGTAAAGTCTAGAAGAGATGGACGATCATTTTACCCCCATTGTAGGGCTGCAGCTAACGAGGACTTTAGCACTCGATGCATCGTTTAAGAAGTACTTAGTACGCAGAGAAACATTTTGCTAAATAATTATATGGATTAAACGAAGCATTAAGTGATTTAATGGATGAATCGTTTCAGCTCCACCCCATTGAAGTTAGCGTATAGTAAGTGTTACTGCTCATGACGGCGTGGTTAGACGCGCAGACTCGACGCAGAAGTATAAATTGGACCAGCAGCTCCACAGTCAGGTCTTAGGTGTGTGTGTTCATCAGTCTCTGAAGACTCTGAAACCAAAAGCAAAATGAAAGAAGTTTTTCTGCCACACGTGATGCAAACGCGTGTTTTTCTGTCTGAGACGAATACGTGTGTGTGTTGCACAGAAAGAAAGACCAGCGTGTCCTTCAGTTTATCATCTGCAGAACAAAAGCGAAAGGAGCAGCGTGTGTTGGAGGTGACAGGCTGAGTTATCACGTGTGTTTCTGGCTGCTGTTGGCGCCGTAACAGCTGTCTGACTCCACCTTCATTCTGCGGGTGAGTTAACTCTTTGCTGCTGCGGCTGAGACATCCTGACTTCGCACAGGACCGTTTGTCAGGCCTGCACCAGTGTTTAACCTCAACTTTTTATTTATTTTTTTCTATTAAATCAATCTAGCTTTATTGGCATTAAGTAAATTGACAAAGCTACAAATAAATTACACAAAAGAACTATTTTTATACAGTAAGTGTTTGTGTGTAAAAAACAAACAAAAAACAATTAAAACATATTAAATATAAATAGAAAATTAATAAATAAAAAACAGCAGCTAAAAAAATCAGTATGAAATGTGAAATTTAAAAAAACAACAAATAAATGAACAATTACTAAAATAACAATTTTAAATTTGTAGTTTACAAACCCCGGTGACGTCAAGATGACATCACCAGGGTTATTTTCTGACTCACAAGACATTATAAACTCACCACGACCAGCAAACTGCACCTGATTTATGAAATTGGAGCGGAGTGGCCCTTTAAATGCAAACTGTAATTACTAGTTTATGAATAGTTTTTCATTCTTTCACTTCGTGATTAATTGTGATTAACCCCTTACACAATCTGTAGTTATTCCGGCTCCACAGTTAATAAACATGTAATCACTAAATTAAGCAGATGAGCGATCGTGAGAAGACACGGTGGCGTCCGTCAGAGTCAGAGGAACATTTATGTTGTGTGATTATGAAAATATACGAACGCATGGATCCACCCCTGAATCAGTGAAAGGGCTACAGAGGAGGAGAGCAGCGAGGAGCCGACGGCTGACGTCACCGGAGACGACTGGCGGTTTGATTTATACCGCAGCGCGCCACACAGTGAACGAAGACTGTTCAGTGAAAATCATGTATCTCCAGATTGGGTTAAGATTTGGTGGTGTTGAATGTTTCAGATCATCTCCAGGTGATCATTGTGTCCGAAGGCCGACCCCTGTGGTCCGATCCAACAGACGAGCTACTGCAGGTCAAACCGCTGAAGAACGCTGGTTCTGATAGAAAGGAGTCAGAACACACAGAGCAGACTCAGCGGAGTCCAGGCCTCGACGGGTCAGGGTCTGTTTTGGCTCAGAAGGGAGACCTAGGGGAACCTTTAATACAACCACAAACTGATTGCTAGAAAGAAAAAGAAAACTATTGGGCTTTTATTAATGAACCGAGTATCTGATGACTGTAACTAAAGGCTCGACTGATAAATCTGCGAGCTGAAAATATGGGACGATATGAGTTAATTGCAGAAAAATCAGTGTCTGTGTTTATAACAGCCCATAAATGACATTTAAAAAAAGAAACCTGAGTAACAAGACAGATCTTTGAGCCATGTTATGAGTGTTGTTGCATTGTTTGTCCAGGAGAGGGCGCTCTGTCCAAAGTCGGTGAAGTCTGCTAACGCACACATAACACATGCTCGGGATAATCTGTCTTTATGTTATGTGTTTCTAAAAAGAAGATTAAAAGAAATTAAGAATATTTTGGACTTTAAAATCCTCAAATAACAAAATCTGAATCGGCCTTAAAAAATCCCGTATTGGTCGGCCTCTAATCGAAACGCAGATGAACAGCGGACGGTGTCGTTTGAGTTCTTCAGATTTGAGCCTGAGCTGGAGCTCAGAACTAATTAGTTTCGCACGGCGTTGCTATCTGCAATGGAAAATGGAGGACGAGTCGGCAAGTGGTACCAGCTGAAAAGATGCCATGCAGACATGCTTTAAGATGATATGCTGCATGAGGGACCCTGCAGCATATAAAGCGAGCTTCATCTCGACCGCCTGAAACCTTTTAAATGCTACTTTTTTCAATAATTATAGTCTAATAAATGTAATTTTGCATAATGAGAACTTTTAATATTTTTAATGCTTGATCATCCTTTTATTATAGTTTACTAACAGTTTAAATGTAGAACTTTTTCCTTCAGTAGAGTATTTTAAAATCGTTCTATTACTACTTTTTGTAAAGAAAAGGAACCCTACAAGTTGTTCGGGCAGAAAAGCACTGCAGAGGACGGGACTCTTCAGGACTCTTTGTGTAATGTACAACCTTTTAAGAGCTTATGACACATCGTAGTTGAATGCTGTTTATCGCCTCACGGTGTATTAATTATTAAATACCACAGTTAAACAGTTAAGAACCAGCTGATCTGACGTCGAATACACAGATTGTGGCTGCAAACCCAATGAAAAGTGCAGAAAGTAAACCTCTGTCGCTGAATGGGCTGAGAATCTTCTCCTTCTCCTTAAGATGAAGGAATCATTTAAAAGTCTGTTTTTCTTGCCTCATGAAAAGTTCTGAAGATACATGGTTTTCCCAGGACAGTGACGTGTTATAAATCCACGAGCAGCAAACCTCCGCAGCCCCGTCTCATCTCACGCCGGACTGCGGAGGCTTCCCAGCACTGACAGCCAGCAGCTCTTTGAAATGCAAAATCCGAAGCGCTCAGCTGAGATCAAAGCAGGTGTTTCCTGTCAGCCGGATCTGATCCGGTGTCAGTCCGCAGCTCCGAACAGGCTGCTGCAGTGTGAGGGCCTCTGCGTGCTCGCGGAGGCTTTGCAGGATGAGGAACACAAAAGCCACCAGAGGCTCGAGCAGGTTTGGATCTTTGTTCTGATCGCTGATTGTTTGGTGCTCTTCAACTGAACGACCCCGGGTTCCCTGCTGCGCCAGTTTTCAATGAAAGTTTGGAAATACGCTTTTTATTCATTAAGGGCCAACAAAGAAGGATGTCACGATGCCAGAAAATTATGCAGTCGACACCGACTCCAGTGAAAATCCACGATTCTCGATTCTCAAGTCGAAAATGTGGTAAAAAACAAAATCAAAACAATAAATCCCCTGTGCTGCAACATACACTCCTGTAAAAAAAAAAAATCACTTGAACATTACTGTGAAAGTGTGAGAGGACGTCCAGGACAGATGAAGGTTGGTTTGATGTCACTCGATTCAGAAATTAGCAAACTGTTGAAACCTTAACTGTAAAGTGCATAAATAAGTAATAAATTACAGTTTTACAAACTGGCAGGTGTGAAACGTTTAAGGGCGGTCACTATCTACTATATACTATTTCTATGTTGGGAAAAAAACAGATATTGATGGTTGAAATGGATCATACGTACTATGTGACTTCACAGACAGTCCCTAACTCGCTCCTACTGTAACCGGAGCGTTGGACAGACATTCAGTTCTTAGCGCTGCAAACAGCATCATCGTCTTTGGTGAATTTGAGTTGAACTCGAGGCTTTGACACTGAGCTGTTGAAGAAAACAGCCGTGAAAACTGACAAATAGTAAACTAACTTCAGCCTGGCTTCCAAACACAACGCCGAAGCTGCAGCTGCGCTTGGATTCCCGGGACGACGGTCCTGCAGAAAAACGGTACCGTCTTCAGAATTTTGGCACAAATAAGACCTTCTTGCTGTGAGGCGTCAGTGCTGTCCACCAGGATGTCCCTTCTGTTCTCGGCTGATGCAGCAGAAAACCTTTAAAACAAAGGCAAAATCTACAAGCTTCTGGTCCATGAAAATTAATTCAACATTCATTCCTCCTCATTAAGTCCTGCAGAGAAGCACAGACGTAAACTGTGTCGAGGCCGTACGAAGGATCTGGAAAAGGTCTGACTTTCAGATGTCAGTAAAACATTTCACATATTTCACGCGTGTGAAATGTTTTATTGGCGAGGGATCCTTCCGCTGAGCGCTTCCTGAAGTTTCTTCCATTTTCCCCCATTAAAAGCTTTTTTTGGGGACAGAGGATGTGAAGCCCCCTGAGACAAGTTTTGTGATACCGGGCTGTATAAATAAAATTGACTTGACACTGAAACAGGAGTGAGAAAAGCCACGGGAACTCTTGAAGGTTTTTTAAGGCTATAAAAGAACTTTTAAAACATTAAAAAGCGTTGGGGGTTTTGAATGGTCCTAAAGGGTTTTGACAGATTTTGAAAGGCTTTAAAGTGGGTTGACTTTAAAATATTTAAAAGGTTTTTGACGAGTTGACGAGTCGTCTGAAAGGTGATATGACACACTAAGCCGAAACACACAGCTGAAATAAGAGCGTTGAGGAGGGTGATGGTTGTCACTCACACTGTCTTTATCAATATTAATCCTTTAGGAACATGTCACGGTTTTAGTCTTTTATTTTGGAGTTGTCTCTGTCTGGCTTTGTTTCCTGTTTGTCCTGATTGTTTCCTCCTGGATATGGATCCATAGAGCTGTTTTGATGAAAACATTGAGACTCCTTTAACCACAGCTGCTTCCTCAGTCAGGCTGATGGTGCGGCGAAAGTTTTAAAGACGTGTCGAAAGGTTTGGTTTTAACAGGATAGAAGTTCATGCGCATCAAAAAACCCAAAGAGCAGAAAGTCCACCTGGCTTCGTTTGAAATAATAAAATAGACACTGGCTCAGGAGATCTGTGGTTTGACCCCCGGCTCCTGCAGGCAAAGTGTCCTTTGGCCGAGATACTGATCCCCAAACTGCCGACTGCCGTCTGCATGTTAATGTGACGTGCAGCCTGACGCGCTCAGAGTGGTCGGAAGACTAGAAAGGATCTGCACAGTCCATTTACCGTCTCTAAACGTGCGCCGCAGCGATGGAGCGCGTTGCCTTGTTTTCCCAAAGTGTTCGGAGGGCAAACATCACGCATACTAACGCCGCACAGCGTGGCCCCCTGCCGCCTCTCTGAGCCTGCAGGCCAAAACAGAGGAGACCCCTTTGATCTGACTGCTGTGTCTCAGCCAATCAGGGGCCTGACAGCCACTGGCTTTCACCAATCGGCGTCTCTTGAGATGACAGAGGTATGCTGTCCACGTATGTTTTTTGGTCTCTTAGTTCCACATAAGGTTAATACTTCAGCAGTATTGTAGACCAGGTCCATCTTTGCGGCGTCTTGTTCCGGGTTAAACATGACGATGTCGCCGAGCACAAAGCAGCTCCGTGCAGAAAAGATTTCCCCAGTTTGGTGAGAAGAACTGGGCCGAGTCCTGACCCTAAGCCCCATCCGGCACCTCTGGGGTGAACTGAAGAGTCAGACCCCAATCACCAACATCAGAGTGGAGGCTGCTGACTGAACATGGCGTCACAGTCACACACACGGACGTATTGTTAGAAATGGCGTTGCTTTTTAACGTGTAATATTTATATTAATATTCAGCGTAATGTTTCAACTCTACAAGCATAATATGTCGGGTCGGTTTCAGGTGACACATCCAACCCGTTCCCTACCCTGACTCACATATGGACCCACGGTCAAGACCCATCAGCGTCAGTTTGTAACACACCGGGGATCCCTATAGTGTCATGGTTCAACGCAGTGGGGGGAAACCCTGTAGCGTCAGCTGTTGACGGTAAAGGCAAGATATTTTAAAAAAAAGACTGAGTGAGGAGGTGGTTGGAGAGCCAGAACCTGGACTGTGGACCAGGAGACCAGGGTTTGTGTCCGTGTGAAACAAAAAGTCAACATTAAATATTTTTATTTAAGTTACGTAAATTGTGTAAGTTATGCAAATGACCTAAGTTAACTCACGCGTTAACTGACCTATCTAGTTATTTTAACCCAAACCAGGATCTTTTCCGAACCTTAACCAAGTAGTTTGTGGCTAAAGCTAACCAAACTGCAACATTTCACGACTTTAACGCGCGCCGTTTCAAAATGCCAATGTTTCAAAACACATGCGTTTTATTTTGAAAGTGTAACCGGACGTTGCATACTTGTTGTTGCTAAGCGTCGCTAACTTGACCGCGGAGTCATAAACGTCTAAAAATTACCCTAAAGGCGTACCCAGGGGTTAAAAAGCGACGCCAAAGGGCCTCGACCAAGTTTCAATATGTGACGAGTCGGGAGCGAAAACGTGTTGACACATCATAAAGAGTGAAAAAGTCTGCGGAGGCCAACTGGTTCTCACCCCAAGTCGTCACATGTGCCTGGTCCCGACACCTTGCCGAAAGTGTTAAACACATTGGGAAGCCCTTTAGCGTCATCGTTGAACGCTAAAAGTAGGCGTAGTGTATAAATAACCAGGAGGATGGTTGTTTGGGGGGGGGTGGTTCATTTCCTGTGTAAAACAAAGAGTCACAACACAAGTTGAACCTTGCTCTTTTGCTAAACCGCACCACGTTGTTTTGGTGTCTAAACTTAGTTTTATTTTGAAAGTCTAACCAGAAGTTGCACATGTTCTTGCTGACTTGACCACGGGGCCATAAACGTCCAAAAATGACGCTTCAAAAACGGTACCCAGGGCGTTAAAAAGCATCTCTAAGGGTTGTTGACCAAGCGTCCGTATGTGAGCAGGTGTGGAGGAGAAAATGTTGCGCAGGGAGAATTTTAGGTCAAACAAACATCAGTTTAATCCAGGAGACAGGTGACAATATCCGACTTCTTTTTATCTGAAGTTAAAACGCTTAGCGTGAACATGGAGAGCAGGTTACACGCCGTTAAAGCCGAGCTGCGCTCAAACAGATTGAAATAGCTTTTCTAATCTGAATGTAGGTCCAACACATTCTCACTCCTGACTCGCTCTCTGGTCGAGGCCCTGCTTTTTAACGCCGGTTACGCCTTCAGCGTCATTTAGACTTTTAAGGCTTCGTGGTCAAGTTTTATTTTATTTTTTTTAATTTAAACTTTATTTAACCAGTTGGCCGATTGAGAACAGATTCTCATTTGCAACGGCGCCCCGGCCAAGAAGGTGCAGACGTGCAGAACTACATATAGTTACACATTGAATACACATTGTACAAATTACAATACGTAAAGACAGTAATGAGTCTGTAAAGAGAATATTTTAAAGTGCAGTGTAGCGTCTATGTGCAATTGGTGCAGGTGCCGACCAGTGAAGGAGGTCAGACTGTGTGCAGAAAATGTTATGGCAGCAATAAAAATCACCATATACAAATCTATATATAAATAAAATGTATCTGTGCAGAGATCTATAAACATTTTGTGCAAGTGGAGTTCTAAGTTAGCAACGTTTAGCGACAATAAATTTGCAGTGTCTGGTGAGACTTTCAAAATAAAATGCTAACATTTCGAAACACCAAGATCGTGGTTTGGGTTATAATAACTACGTAGGTCAGTTAGGCGTAAGTTAACTTACGCAATTAACGTAACTTGCGTAAATTAAATAAAAATATTTAATTTTGAGTTTTTGTTTCACACGGGATACAAACCCCGGTCTCCTGGTTCAAAGTCCAGGTTCTGGCCCTCCATCCACCTCCTTACTCAGTCTTTTCTGTTAAATATAATAAACCTGCCTTTACCGTCTCAAACTGACGCTACAGGGTTTCCCCCCCACTGCCCTAAACTGTGACGCTAAAGGGATCTCCAGTGCGTTTCAAACTGACGCTGATGGGTTTTGACCATGCATCCATATGTGACGGGTCGGGAGTGAGAACGGGTTGGTAGGTCAGTTGTCGCCCGAGCACGACCGTACATACAGGTGAAATGGTCAGGTGTCCACATACCTTTGGCCACGTGGTGGAAAGCAGAAACTTTAGGACGCGATTAGTAGTGACTGAAGGAGGAAAGAGATGTAGGAAAGGAGAAGGAAGGAATCACACATTGAGGAAGAAATCAGCTGTTTCAAATGAAAGTTTCCTTCTTCCATCAGACTCCCGGAGCGTCTGTCTAGTCCTCGGCGGTGACTTTGCTCAGGTGTAGCGCTCACCTTTGATCACCGTTTGCCTTTTAGGATCTCCAGGAAAGAGAGTGAAGAGGCGGCGGCCATCTTATTCTCAGAAAGTGGGACAGTATTTGGGCAGCCGGTGATCGATGAGGAAGTCTCTCCTATTTTTTATCCGGGCGGGTCGGCGTGAGCCGGTATTCTTAGACTGACCTGACACACACAGACGCCGCGTCGTCTTTGTACAGTCATTTTTCTGAAGGAGGTCGTGGTGTCTTTCCACCGTGAGACGTTTCGGGACGGATCGACTTCTGATGGCGTATTTGTCTCCTGTAACTTTGAGCAAAGTTAATCGAAGTTGAAGTGAAAGTGATGTCTCACTTTTTCTTTGTTCGCCCTCAGGAGCCCAGCAGCTTCTCACAATATTGATTCATTTCTGTTTCCCAGACGACATATTTAGAGAGAAACCCGACGTGCAGACGACGTGCGCGATGACTGATGAAGTGAAAACAACCTATGGTGCTCTTTTTAAAGGACGGCAGGGGGTTCGTCCTCAGGCGACAGGAGCGTCTGTATTTAGGGTGTATCAAACTTTAATCCCCAACACAGAACCTTAAAGGCATCATTTGGGTTTTTTTGGAGGAGAAGCAGAAAGACTCAGATGTTTTTAATCTGTGTTTGAAGGTGACTTTAGACTTGAGGAAACACCACAGATACTGAGGTTTGAAAAGGACTGACACTGATATTTGGAATCAGCCAATGATTTTAATAAAGGATCCCTTAGATTTGTTTTTTTAAAAGAATTGTGACCCGGATTCATCGTGAGCGTGACTTCTTACAGCTACTGGTGGACAAACTCTTTAATGAAGACACTGTTTGTTAATTCCTACAGAGTCTCTGTACCTAACAGCACCGATACCAATATTTTCTGCAATGAGCTCATATGGGCCAATGTGTGGGGATAAAGCGTCCTCATTAGAGAGGAAGAATCCTGTCTTTGGAGCAAGAAGGGAAGAATTTTCTTATTTAGAAAACTTTGATGTGTCCTGATTGACAGGTCGCCATGGTAGTAGGGCCGGGCGATATGGGCAAAAATGTTATTACGATTAAAACATTTGATATCGATAATTATCACGATATATGTCAAATCGTTATTTCATGCAAGTTTAAAGGCTCATTTTTGCTCCTGAGTGAAAATGGAAGAAGCCAGATGGTTAATCATGTGGTTAAACTTTTCTTTACAGTGGGTCACTTAACAAATCTGAGGCAGAACAATCAAAACTATCATGATAACAAAACAATTAATAAATATCATTAGTAAATCTTTTTTTCAGTCTCTTTTCCTCAACAAAAGAAATATTTTAATAGTAAAAATATATTTCTTTATTGACGATATATTGAACATTTATTATATTGTTATTGAGGAAAAATATATTGCGATAATTATCATTATTGTTTTATTGCTCAGCCCTACATGGTAGCAACTTGTCAATCAGCTTGTAGCCCCGCCCTAAAGCCCCCCCTGCTTCCTGGTCTCTGTTCCTCTAAACGGGACCATAATTTACTAAATGAACATCATGCTGTGTTGAAGAAGACTTGAAACTAGCGACTGAGACCATAAACTCATTAGGAAAGTGTTTACTGGGGGGAAGCTGCTTGCAGCTTTAATTTTATTTAACACTTTATTTTTTAGGGGGGATTGCATAAGCCCCTAGATTTGTAAAACTTCTATTTCAGAAACATTTATCATAAATGCCTGACCACGCCCCATTTTAGGACCCGTTTGCTGCTTACACAACGTGGGCGTGAAAATGGCGGCTTTGTCGGTCGGTAACTAGCAATGACACATCAAAACATCAGGCTCAGAGGCTGCAGCTGAAATGATTGATGTGTTCACAGGCCGTTGGAAACCAGAGCGACCGAAGCTGAGGCGAGAGTGCTGCACGTGACTGAAACCCAAAAAAAAACCAACCTGTCTGTGGTCAAATCCAAAGTGTGAGATTTCTCCTGAGGCAGAAACGCCATCATCTCCGTGATGCGACACACACACAGAGTCCAGCGTGTGCTGTTATCTCTCAGCCACATGTGTGTGTAGGAGGCCGGCGTTTCCAAACCCATTTCTATTCCAGTATCAGGAGTTACAGCTTATCACCGGCGCCGCAGCCTGACATGTTATCTGCACGTTGTTTATTTATGGAAACTGTAATTGAACAAAGTTGTTCTGGTCAGTAAAACTTAAAGCTCGTCACCGTACGTCTGCGTGTGGTGGAGCGAGGAGGACGTTTGCAGGGACGTTTACATGAGTTCATATATAGGAAATGTTTTATAAAATAAAAGCTGTGTGCTTCCTGGTTAATATTCTCCTCCGTCACCTCTCCCTCCCCCCGCCGCACAAATTAAACTCAGATTGGCCGCTGGCCCTGCTGCTTGGAGAAGTAAATTAACTCGGGGAAATTGAATTTTTTTTAGCTCTGAAATATTTCAGCTGATGATTCATGGACAGTATGGAGGTGGGGTTGGGTGGAGGACAACGGGTAATAGACCTTCAACTTCAACAGCCGTCTGGTTTATAACACGCAGGAGTCTTCCTCACTTCCTCTTCCTCGCTCAGTCATAATGGTGTTTCCTTCTTATTTGACCTTAACTAGAAGACTTTCATCGTTCTTGTGTCCTAGATAGGCAGCATCCTCCTTCCTTGTCCCACATATAGAAAGCTATTCATCCATTTCTCCTTGCTTTCTTCCTCCTTCCTTTTTCCCAAACTTTATTTATGCATGCATTGAAAATTAGGAACCAAAGACTTTCTATTTCTTTGTTCTGTAAATAGGATGCTTCTTTGATCCCTAACCTGATGTCGTCTTTCTCTATTTTCTCCTAACTTTTGGGAAAATCTGGTACCTAGTAAAGACGTAAAAACGTGCGACGTTGCAACAATGATCAGCTACATTACATTTACTCATTTGGCAGATGCTTTTATCCAAAGCGACTTACATTTGAGGAACAACACACAAGCATCAGCAGAGCATCAAATACAGATCTACATACTAGTAAGAGCAGCAATAAATACCAGTAAGAGCTCAAAGTACCTGTCACATCAATGGGTAAATACCTAGGGAAGGAAGACTTAACAAAAAGTGCAATCAAAACAAAAAAAAGTGCAGTCAATACAAGATAATTGTAGGGGATAGAAGAAGAAGAGCACAGTAGGTGCATGTTAGAGGTGAGGAGTTAGAGGTGTTATAAGAGGAAGTGTTACATTACAAGAGGCCGCTACATTGAGGGGGCAGTATATCTGTTCTCATCTCAGGGCGTCCAACACCAACGCTTTCAGAAAAAGTGACAAAGCGTAGTTATTTGACACTAAAGCTACCCGTCAGCGTCCGTGTGAGTGCCTGAACTTAAGTTAATGACTTTACGCATGTGGACCGGCTAACCCTACAGCTGTGCAGGCCTCCTTTGTGTTGCTGCGACGAAGCAAACTGTGGCCTTCAGCGCTGTGATGCTTTGTCACGCTGTCTGTCAGCATCGTTGATGACGCACTGAGATGAGAAAGCGTCGCATATCTGCAATGGAAATGCAGGACGGGGCACCAAAGCGAGTCGAGATGCGACGAGTTGAGCGAGTAAGCACCACAGGACACTTCCCTCTTCCTTGCTCCCTAGTTAAAAGCTTCCTGCAGCCTACTCCCTAAATTAGAAGCTTTTCTATTCCTCCTTTTTCCTTCAATTAGGGAGCTTCCTCCTTCCTTGCTTCCTAACGTTAATGCTTCCTTTTTCTTGTTAGAAAATAGCATTTCCTACCTTCCTTCCTTCCTCTGACTAAGCTTCTTCCATCCTTGTTCTGTTCATAGGAGGCTTCTTTGATCCCTAACCTGCCGTCTTCCTTCTCTGTTTTGTCCTTACTAGGACACTTCACTTTTCCTTGCTCCCTAGTTTAAAGCTTCCTCTAGCCTACTCCCTGAATAACAAGCTATTCTATTTCTTGCCCCAATCAACCTTTTCTCCTCCAATTAGGATGCTTCCTCCTTCCTTGCTCCGCATATAAGAAGCTGCTTTTTGCTTTCTCATTTTTTTTTTTTTTTTTTTTTTTTACAAATAGGGAGCTTCCATATGTCATAAATTAGGGATCTCCGTCACTTCTTGTTCCTTCCTCCCTCTTCCTTGCTCAGGATAGACAATGTTTGCACTATTAGGAAGCGTCCTTTTTCCTTGCTTCCTAATATGGAAGCTTCCTTCTGTCTTGCTCTCTCACTAGGATGTTTCACTCATACAAAACTTTTCTTTCTTTTGCTTCCATGTTCATAACTAGGAAGCTTTCTAACGAGGCTTCTCTGCTCTCTACTCCGGTTATTATTAGGTTATATTATGAACCTTGTTTTCATTACTGCCCGATTTCTGTTCTGGATCCACTTCTGCAAAAAGTCCTTCAAAAGTTTAGACTTGAAGTTCCGACTGTGTGTGTAGGATTTTAAAAGAGCCTGAGAATAAAGCGTTGAAAGAGACGCTGACTTCCTCTGGGTTTGTCTCATCCTGCTGCAAACAAAGAAGCTGCTCTCAGACTGGAGGAGGCTGCTTCATTACATTGAGAACCGCCGTTCAGCTGCTGAAACCAGACCCAGACACGCAGGCTCTCTGAGGGACACTCAGCAGGTTGTGAAGTGAAGACGATGCGCGTTTGATTCGTCATCCTGGCTCCCACCTCCTGACAGCGTGGTGGCCGGGGCGTCACCTTGCACCTCCTCAGTCTGCTGCGAGCAGATGGTGGCGGAGACGCTCCGTCACCTCAGCCTCCTCAAACAGAACCACAGGCGCTTTTTTTAATCCCAGAAGTCCTTTTCAGTCGTGGACTACGTGACATTGCTGGCTTCACGTGTCTGACGCTGCCTTTTTGGAAAGAGACAAGATGTTCGCGTGATGTTTGGCTCTCGGTGCGTGAGAGAGAGAGCGCCGCCGTCGCTGCTCAGGTGGAAAGCGATGATATGAAGGAGGAAGAAGCGTTCTGCATCACTGATGGATTTGAAATAACTACTGAGCAGCATGAGGTCGAAGTCAGTTAGTAGAGAATTCAACCTCCTATGAAGTCCAGCAGAGCACAGGCCTCAGTGCTCGACGTGGGCTGGTACTCACTCTGTAAGTGTCAGTTCTCGGGAGCTGCCGGTCCTCGTTTCTGTCCCTTTCCATAGCAGGTTCTCTTTACAACAGCCCCTAAATAAACTGTCATTTCCCAGGAGGCTCTACGTTATGACTTCTTTTCATCCCGGCGCACGAGGGAGTAACATTTTCTAACAGACTCGTATGACATGAGTCATGGCTAGAACAACTTTTTCCACATCTGGCCAGCTGTTTCGCTGCTTCCTCCCTCCTCACTGCAGCTGGTGCATTCTGCTGTGGCGTTCTCTTTTTTTAGTGAAGCTGAGCCAACCTTTGAAGCGTTTGCTTCAGGACTAGAAACAGAAGGACTCTCTTCTTCACGCTTTGTTGACGTAACAGAGATGAGGTGACGTTGGGTCGGTGTAGCGCAGGCGTCAGAAGATAAGTCTGGCATCAGGCCAGATTTTTTTCATGTCATTAGATGGCGGGTTAGAACATCGTCAAGTGACCATTTATATCACAACACTTGGTGCACAGGACTCCTGGTTGGAGGGTTGTGTGTTCAATCCTCACTTGCTGCTGGTATTTTTTTCTTCCTTTTTCAACAAATTGATAATGAAGAGATCGAATTACATATTACAATTAAGCATGTGCAGGAGTGTCCCCAGCGATTGGTCCGCATCAACCAATGGACGCTTATTTTCGTGTCCCCAGTGTCTCCAAGCAGAGGACGTTCCTCCGTTTGTCATTCAGGCGGATTTTTCAGAGGTGTGTCAAGCAAGCCGGAGACTCTTTTCTCAAAGTAAAAGCCCTCAATTAAACGACATAAAGTACTACTGCAAAAATGGTTCTTGCGCTTTTAATTTGTAGGCACAATCACCTAAGAGGAAGTGATTATGCGAGTAACTTTTGCTGTCATGAGATCTGTTTCAGCACCAGCCAGCTTTGGCCTGCGGGCCGCCTATTCATAGTTTTCATGTGACGTCACATTCCAAGGAAAATGCTCCCTTGGAGGGCAAAAATGTTATTTTCCGCTGGCCACCAAACAGGAAGCAAACGATACGCTATCACTTTGAGTTTGTTACTTTGGCGTTGTCAAAATGCTGGATGGTTGTTGTACTTTCAGATGCACTAATCAATGAGGAGACAAGCCTGGGCTCAAGCGGGAAGCTTCCGGTCTACAGTATGAAGCAAATGCAGAAGTCCCTGAAAGCTGCATTCTATTGAAAATCCAGCAGGGGGCGACTCTTCTGGTTGCAAAAAGAAGTCCGGCTCCATTAGAAATAATGGAAAATGTTTCTCCTTCTCAGCTGAATAATTACCCCAGTAAACACTTTCCTGATGAGTTTATGGTCTCAGTCGCTAGTTTCAAGTCTTCTTCAACACAGCATGATGTTCATTTAGTAAATTATGGTCCCGTTTATTTTAAAATAGACCACAAAGCAGAGAATGTTTCAGGGCGGGGTTATCTGTGATTGACAAGTCGTTACCATGGCGACCTGTCGATCAGGCTAGAGCCGACTCGTACCCTCGGCGCTGTGTAAATTTAACCAGCGCCGTTGGAAAAGCTTATCAGGAGTCGGCTGTTCACTTTCTCTGGTGAGAACATTTAGTTTTCAGACTGTTGTTCTCTGGACAAACTTATCAGCCTGTTAAAATGACAGTTAACCTGAGTTACAGCTGCACCTAGCTAAGCTAGCTAGCTAGCTCCGCAACGGCCGTTAGCTCCGCCGTATCGTCACTTCCTGGCGCTTCCTGGTTGCAAAAACTCGACGTGGCGGCGCCCCAACGGACAAACCTGAGGCTTCAAAACAGCGGTCCACAAACCCAACGGGTGACGTCACCATGACTACGTCTATTTCTTATACACAGTCTATGCCGGGTCCGAGTTAGGTGAGGGATTCCCCTTGAGGTAAATGTAAACATCACCACAGTCAAGCTCTGGCATGGACTGGCGTTTTTTAACGGTGGAAATACGGGCGGCGTGTGCTGTATATGGATCACAAGTGCCCAACACTTGCAGTTTCTGTCCATATCTATCTTTTACTTGAGTTGAGAGGTGATCCAAATAAAATTTTCCAGCTTTTGCATCTCTTGTCTCTATGAGGGTGTCTGGTGTGAGCCGCTATCTTTGTCAGTTATTTTGTCCTCCATGTCACCGTGCAGGTCACGTGACTGAAAACTATGAATTGCCGACCACTGCGTAGCAGCTCCTGGCAGATAAGCATCACTGTTATGGAGTGAAAAAGCTCACTGCAGTTTAATGAAGAGCTGAAAAGTTACGAATCGAGAAGCAGAATCCAAACGCTCGGGTCTTAACAAATCCACAGTTCTTGGAAATTTGGAACCGGTTGTTGATAACCACCCGGGAATGAGCAGCACAAACAGTATGAATGGTTAGCTTAATGTGAAGTCCACTTCAGACTTGTGATGTTGCATGATGGTCATGTGACTTGTAGAAGTGACTGGCACATATTCATGCTAAGAAGTTTGTCACAAGCTGCACGTCTGAAAGGGGCTGAAGTAATGGATGCATACCAGGGTCAGGTCCCTCTGGTGGGCAGTGAAGTGAAATGCTGTGAAATCCTCCTGAATGTGTCCACATAAAGGCTGAAACGCACCAATTCACACATTTTTTTTTCAGAAATTGTGGAAGCGTTTTTTAGATTTGAGCAACAATTTAATGGAAACATAACTAATGTCTGAGCGCGGCATACAAGCAGCTGTTCTTGCCTCTTCCTCCACACTCTCTCTTTTCAGAATTTGGATTTGCTTCTGCTGTCTTCTTGGCTCGAACACGGACTGATTCTGATTCCTCTAATGGGATTTAGCTCTGTTTGATTTGTCTGACTGGGATTTATTTATTTTTTTGTTGTGGGGTTGTCTTTTATTTTTTATTTTCTCTTGGCCGGGGCTGAAAAGAAATGTGTTGGCCTTTGATTTGTCTTTGACAGTTCAGAGCTGCAGAGGCAGACAAACCATGCGCTGCGTTCAGGCTCCTGATGGAGCTTTGTACTGTTGGTCTGTGATATGTGGCTGATGAAACCTTGATGTAACATGAACCCTCAGAGCTGTTTGTGAACGATACAAAAAACACTATCAGGACATACAGTACAGACATACAGAGCTTCACATCTGTGATCCAATGCAGGGGAGCCATCAGTGAAATGATGAAACTAATTATATTAATCTTCAGTGCAGTGATGGCTGGGCTGCTCTGTTTCACTCTGTCATGATGACAAGCTAAAGGCCCATTAACATTTACACCACTCTTTCATCAGGTTAAAAAATGAACCCAAAACACCTTAACAGACAGTGCGAGTATGTTTGTACAGCACGTTCTACCAAGGCAATTCAAAGTGCTTTCCATAAGACATAAAAGGCATTAAGAAAAGAAACACAAGGCGAAATGAAAAGAGACGTTCAAATGGGATTTAAGAGTGAAATAAAATATGAATAAGACAAATCAGAATTAGACAACTGTGGAATTAATTCACAGGGCATTGCAAAATATCAATTAATATTTTCACTTGCTGAACTGCAAAAAGAAAAATCGCAAGCTTACAGTTTTCTGAAAGTTTGTTGCAGAAATATGGACCATAAACACTGAACGCTGCCCTCTTGTTTAGCTTTTTACTAACTAACCTACTAGTCAAGGGTTGAGAACATCAGGTACAAGCTGAGACTAAACTGGTGTACAGCTCTGTCCTGTACACAGACTGTACATGCTGATAATTATATTTCAGTTTTCAGAAGTCTGACAGCTGGTTGTTAATGAAATGAGAGACCATGGAGCTGAGGTTAATAAAGTAAACTAGGTATGCAAACTAGTCCTTTTTAAGCTAATTAGCAATTTTCTTTTGGATTTTAATGTGCGAATGAAATGCTTAGTAATTATCCAGGGATCCTGTATAGAAGAAATATCAAAGCATCAAGATGCATCGATAATCGTTTTATAATCAAATCGCAGCCCTCTGAATCAGAATCGAATCGTGAGGTGCCCAGAGATTCACACCCCTAGTGGAAACTGAGATGCATTCAGGTTCACTGTGTGCTGAGTTTGAATGCATCGCTGATAGTTTCTTCTTCTTTGTCCTTCACACATTGATTTTCCACTGCTGAGTCCCCTGATCAACAGAGCCCATAAGAACCTGGAGCCACATTTTACACTTCAAACCACTAAAAACTCAGAGACAGCTTGTTTAACTGTGGACTGTTTTTCCACAGCTGCGTGCAGCAGAAGAGGGAACGTTCTCCAGAATACAAAGTCAGTGCTGCGTCCTTAGCTGAATGTAAAACTAGCGATTGTGTGTTCATGTTAGTGTTGTAGTACTCAAGACCGGTCTGAAGACCGCTTTGATGGTCTTGGTCTGCATTTGGACTTGGTCTAGTCTCGGTCTCGGACATTGAGGACTCTGGATTTTTTTTTCAAGACCATAACTTTGGGAATATGAGTAAGTTGCTTTTACATTGTCTGATTTATTTGTTAAAATTCAAACTTTGATTTGATGTAAAACTTATTGATTCAAATGACTCCAATAACACTAAATAAAAACGCCTGTCAGCCCTCCCCCCGTGATGGGGAGTGTTTGGATGTGGGTATGTTGTATGTGGTTTTAATGGGAATGTGGATCTTTCAGATCACTTTGAGAAGCACCTCTGATCTCGTTCCACACTTTGTGTGTCGTGTAATGGGTGGAACTGGTCTTGGTTTTGACTTGGTCTTGGTCTCTGTTTGGGCGGTCTTGACTACAACACTAGTTCATGTAGACAATATTGGTGAGAAATCCAGGATAACAAGGATTCTGGTGAAACGGGTTGTTGCAGACAGAAATCAAAAGATTAAACACAAATTATCTTTCTCATATTATAATTTGACATTTCTTCTGCACCGTTGCTCGTAATAATAATAATTTGTGCATCACCTAATTTCACCAAAACACCGGCCCGACCCACAGGAAGAAACAGTGTCTAAAAATCATGTCATAAAAATAAGCAGATCTCAAAAAATGCACATAGTTCAGTTAAGAAATATTTTGTTCATGTTTCTACATTTAAAAATATTTTGGATCAATATGTTTTGTGTTTACTTAGTAAAATTTGATGAGTAAACATAAAAGTTTTGTGTTTTATTTGTGACTCAATTGTACTTATAATACTTTTATCAATTATTATGGTTTATTGACCTATGTAACATGTTTGCTTGTATTACACAGATGTTAGGGATATGAAGCATTTGAAGATTCTCCAAGAAATAACATCACAGTAAGCACAAATACCAATATAGGCACTGGCAGACCATTTCAAGGAGTTCAAGGACCTAAACTACTAGACCACCGAGCGTAATGAGCATTTGGCTTCCGTTGTGTTACCTCACAGTGTCACATAAATGTGTAACGCCTACCTCCTGCAGGTTAACACACTGCTCTGAGGTCAGTGTCAGTGACAAACTCAGCGGTTTAAACTCAGATCTGTTTCCAGTTTCACAGCAGGAAACGATGAGCTCACTGATGAAGCCTCTCATTCAAATTGAGACGTTTTACAGGAACATCCTCGGAAAAAGGCTTCTAACAAAGAGTGTTTGTGACAGTCGGGCAGGCGGCCGTGGAAACTCCAGCGATTACACATCTGAGGGGAAAAACAAGGGAATGATGGAGGGCTGAGGAGATGTGGGAATCCAAACCAGCAGGGATCTTTGTGTCACCACCACAGTTTGGATGACTGGGGGGCATCTGTTGGTTTGATGGGTAACAGGCTGCAACAGTTCAGCAGCAGAGGCAGCAGGGAGACCTGTAAACTTGCATTTCTTTGAGGATAATAAGTCTGTTTCTGTACCAAGTGTAATCTTTTTAAACGGGGTATTTAGAGGTAAACTGATTTTCATGGATTTTATGTTGCCATGATTCAAAACGTGTGTGTTTGTGCTGCCAGAGGCCACTGTTGTGCATTGGGTTGTGCAAGGCTTTGATGGTGTGTGTGAGTGTGTATATCGGGGTTATAATGCTGATGCATTGGTGTCAGCATGGAAAGCCATGTGCCCTGTTTTCAAAAACTTTGAATCAACAATAAGGGCTTGACGACACGGCCAAAAATGTTATCACGCTAAAAAAAATCATGTCAGTCGATATCGATAATTATCACAATAAAATCAGTTTTTGTTTTAAGTTGAAAGGCTGATTTTTGCTCCTGACTGAAAGTTGACCAAACCAGATGGTTAATTGTGGTTTTAAACTTTTCTGTAAGGTCAGAACAAAGACTTGATGCCAAACAGTAGATCACAAATCTGAGGCAGAAATTTCAAAACTATTAGAACTAATAGAAATCCTGACAGCAACAAATATGCTGGCACATTGATAGTTTTCACGTGACGTCAGATTCCATGGAAAACGCTCCCTGGGAGGGCAAAAAAGACGTTATTTTCGCTGCCCGCCAACCAGGAAGCAAGTGATAGGCCTACACTGTTCCCTCTGAGTTTACTTGCCAAAATTCCGTTGCCAAAGTTGCGTTGCCAAAATGCAGGATGGTTGTTGTGCTTTTGTATGCACTAATCCATGAGGAGACCAGCCAGAGGTGTGTTAGGGGAGGGATTCCCTACAAGGTAAACATTAGCACAGGTGAGCGCTTGCAGGGACCTGGCGGTTTCTAACGGCGAAAATATACGGCAGCGGGTGGTGTATATGAATCGAAGATCTTTTTCTTGAGTTGAGAGGTGATCCAAATAAAATTTAACGGCTTTTGCGGCATCTCTACGAGGGAGTCCAGTGCGAGCCGCCATGTGTGGTCTGTTGTTTTGCCCTTCAGCTCACCGCGCATGTCACGTGACTGAAAACCATGAATTGGCGCAATAATCCCGGAAAATTGGGCAGCGTGAAAGCGCCTTCAGTCTTGTTTTACTTGTTAGAAAAATGTGGACCGGTGTCATCCATCAGTCTTTAAGATTACATGAAAGTCTAATCAGCAGTCAGTCAGTTAACTCCTCCTTCAGAGAAACTACGCTAATGCACAAGATCTGACCTCATTTCAACTTGGTGTTTTGCTGTGATCTCCCTGAAGTCTTTCTAATACAAAATCTGTTTCTAGTCTTTTTCTCTGTGTTCTCAGTCTTTGTGTTCAGCCTGTGTGTAAAATTACAGGAGCACTCGGCTAACACTACCCTCCTCTCGTGTTTGCCGAGGCCCCGCTGCTTCCATCATCTACCTCCCGTGGCTGCAGAACAAACAGTGTGTTTGTTCATTAGCCGGCCGTGTCTCCTGCAGGCCGAGCTTCGTCCTGAGCTGAGGATGAGGAGCAGAGCGGGAGTTAATCAGCCTGTTTGGGATCTCCTGCTGCCTGCACATCCACATCACTGGCCACAGCTGCAGGAGCTCGTATGTTTAATATTACAAACTCAGACTCATGTGTGACGGTTACACCACTTCAGCTCAGAGGAATGTGAATGTGAACTGGCAGATAAACAAGACTGAAAAAAAGAGAGAAAAGGGCTTCCAGGCAGGCAGGCAACTGAAAACACACTGAAAAAATAATCCAAATACCACGGCACGACGTCTTTATAACCGTCTAGAAGCTCCTACTGTGTCAGACTCATTGTTTTCACAGCGTTTCACTGAAAAGTAGCTTTTCAAAAAGAATAGATAAATTCCAAGTAATACTTAAAGAAATGTGGTAAACTTATTTTTTCTCTTGCTCAGAGTTAAATGAGAAGATCATTACCAGTTTTATGTCTGCGTGTTAAGCTTGGAGTCAGGATGTGGTTAGCTTAGCATAGCATAAAGACTAGCTGACTCTGTTCAAAGCTTAAAGGAGTTACACGCTCTATTACTCGGCGACTTGTATCTCGTTGCAGCGCTGCCTTGTTTGTTGCTCATTGGTTGTATTTTATGTTCAAACACTTTTAACTTGCTTGTCAGTGAACTTTCATCTCAAAACTAATCACATGTGATGGATACCCGTCTCTGAAATGTTTCTTACAGTAGTTTAAACTGAAACACAATAATAAGCTCACTGTTTTGTTTTTTAATTTCCCGGTGCACCTTGGTGGTGTAAACCTTTGCTGCTGCGCTGCATTGCACAGCTCCCACTGCTGATGATGTGTACAGAACATCAACCACCAGGCCACATACCAGCGTTCTAGTATAACACTAGCAACCACATAGAGACACCTTGGTAATCTCCCAGAACCCCCAGCAACCACATCTACTAACACCCGAGCTTAAACAGCGTCACCAATCTCCATGATGAAACCAACAGGTCTTGGTGTGGAGCCTTATTGTTGTACAAAATGTTACAGAAGTATTATTATCATTAAAGAAACAAAACTAACAAATATTTTATTTCATATACAGATTAATTAATGTCTTAGTGTTTAGTTTGTATAATTAGATTTTGACACAGCTCCACCTTTTAGGCTTTTGTTCCCTTTACTAAAAGCAATTCATCACATTTAAACAAGTTTGTTAAATATTTGCTCAGAAAACCCAGTGGAAAAAAAAGAAAGACAGCCACGTGTGATGGCCTTCTTATCTGTAAAGAGGATAATTCTCATGAATTGGAAAATTCGTAAACCGGACTGTTTTAACAAATACAACTGGATGAAAGACTTCCTGGACTTATTATCGATGGAGAATGCAACCTTAAAACTCAAGGATTATGAAAATGAGCTAGATGCCCCATGGACTTCCATGAGAGAGATTAAATGAACAATAACAGAACGCTGATTTAATTTAGGAAACTGCCTTGGTACTATTATTATTTTCAATGTTAACTATAAATAAAAAAAAAAAAAATGTCTTATTGTTTGTAAAATTAATTTTGACACAGCTCACAGCTTTTGACACAGAGAGAGACACTCTGGCACTGAACTACATTTACATTTACTCATTTAACTGACGCTTTTATCCAAAGCCACTTACAATTGGTGTACATGTCAGAGGTCGCACGGCTCTGGAGCAACGAGGGGTTAAGTGTCTTGCTCAGGGACACAGTGGTGGATGCCGCAGCTGTGTTTTCCTTGCCATCAGCAGGTTATGACATCACCAATGATCGGTCCTTCGCTCCGCACTTCACTCTGATTGGTTCGACGTTGCTATCATTGCCAGACTGGAAAAAATATCTGCTGTGCTGTCACTGCACTTAACCTCAAGTGATCCCACATTATGACAATTTATCGAAAAACGTTCCCCTCTCCCGGACACGTTTACTATGTTTGTGGGGACCTGTCATCCACATAATGCATTCTCTGGCCTCTCCACCCTGAAACCAAGGCGTAACCTTCAGACAGCCCTTTAAACTTGTGGGCTCCAGCATTTTTGTCCCCACAAAGCTGGTCAGACCCCAGGAGTTTAGTGAAATCCTGGTTTTTGGACCCCACAAATATAATAAAACAAGCGCCCACACACACAAAATCCCCCTCGGGCTGATGGAGATGTGAACTCATTATGATGGAGGCTGACACAGAAAATATGAGTCACCCAGAGTTCAGTGAGAAAAAATTGACACCTGAGGTAAAAAAAAAAAAATACAACCACAGAGTCAGGATTATGTGTGTCTGCTTCTCTCCCATCATGCCTTGCTGCAGACAGGACTCACCTTTGCTCAGCTCGGTCAGCCTCGGGCTCACCTTTTTGATTGGATCCAGGAATAAAAAATAGAGTGGCATCACATGTCTTAAATCAGAGGTTTAGTGAAATAATCCAATCAAATCAGCGTTGGGAATAGGGATGAAGCGGTTACTGGTTTAATGATAAACCAAGGTAAGAGTCCCTATGATTAGTATTATATATACATTTTGGGTGCCATACTGGGGTGGTGATGGTGCAGTGGATAAGACGCATGCCTTTGCCGTAAGAAACCCGGGTTCAACTCCCCACTTAGCCTCTAGTTTCTCCAGAGGCATGCAAACTCTGACATAAATAGCAATTGTAATCGCTTTGGACAAAAACTTCAACAAAATGAGGAAATGTAAACACTTTAATTTTCATGTGCTGTTAAAACACTTTGTAAAACTCACGGTTAATACTGTCCAGCAATAACCTGAATTATACATAACACAGCATAATGTACCAGTAATGGCAAATTAAAGAATAAGGTCACAGGTGTGATATAGTTGTTCATACAATTTAAAAGTATTCTTTATATTTTCTATGCAGATGACATTGTGTTTTTTAGTCAAAGTAGTGCTGGTCTTCAGCAGCTCCTTACCACATGTTCAGTGTATGGTGTGGAACATGACATCAAATATTATGCCAGTAAGTCATGTTTAAAATATCCTGACTTTAAAATGGCTAACAATCAGCTTAGTGTCTGTATTAAGGTAAAATATCTTGGTCATGTTACCACAGATCAAATGACAGATGATGATGTTTATTGGCAATGCCACAGGATGCATGCACAGGCTGATATAGCTTTAAGCAAGTTTATAGCTTGTACAGATGTGTTATAATATCTCTGTTCAAAGTATATTGTACACCGCTCCGTGCTGCTCACCTGTGGTTAAATTATAGAAAAGCAAGTCTACAGAAACAAAGAGAATATTACTCAAGAGACCAAGATGCTGTAGTGCAAGCAAGATGTTTGTGGCTGCAGGTACGTATAAATTCATGTGCCGGCTGATGGTCATTTTTTTATTTCAAATTTTTCTCTTTTAGTTTTTCGTTAAACCTCAATTTATTATGTTGTTTTTATATTTATGTATTAATGTGTGTACGCAGGTATGTATTTGTTCATTTCTATGTGGAAGATCTATGTGGAAGATCTGGACCCTGAGTCCATAATAAATAAAGTTTTGATGACTAAAAGATATTACAAAAACCTAGAAACATGTAATGAAGTACTTTGATGCTGTAGGTCTTGATAAGTGTATGTTATTACTGCATGCAGCCAAGTAAGAAATAATTCACAGGAAAAAATGTTTATTTAAAGTGCAAATGGCTGCGAATTTATCAGAACATTTGCGTCACAGGGAGACATTTTAATGTTTGCTTTCTTAAAATGCATGAGAACAGTCTTTACAGGTGATCAGTCTGTTGTACAGACCGTTTCTCTGCAGGCTATGGCAGTTACTTCTTTTGGAAGGTGGACATAGCTCAGGGTTGTAAGGCCCTCTTGGCTTTTAAAAATAAAAAAACATATTTGCATTTATGTTATGAAAAAAGACCTTAAAAAATGTTCCGTTGCATTTTTGTTCTTTCAAAATGACCAGATACAGAGGTCCGCACTGTGTGTGTGTGTGTGTGTGTGTGTGATGGATGCAGTGTGGAGCCTCAGGTAATAATAGCCATGATGGATTCTCACCTGGCCTGGCTAGCTGCGGCACAGTCGAGGAAGATAAAGATGTGTTAGAGCTCCTGCTGCGTCTCCACTCCAGGGCCGAGGGGCCCGAGCCCGGGGAGATATTAATGACAACCCACTCACACCAACACACCCTCCCTACATACCACCACACGATTGGTCATCGACTAACAATACTGTTTTTAGGGCAAGAGACTGTGCATGAGCATGTGCAGTTAACTCAACAGGGAAACAGTGTGGAGGTGTGTTTGTGAGCAGGGCTTGACATCGGCATCCGCCAAAGGCAGGTAGAATTTACCAGCCGGGTGTCTGTCTGCCACTTTGGCGGGTGGCATTCAACTCCATTTTATTAATACAGTGGCAATACGTAACAGAAGTTCCCTCTTTGCACTTCATATACAGCAGGTCTAGATGGTACTCTTTGTAATAATATTTGGAGAGACCCAACAATTCCCATTATGAGGAAGGAATTACAGACGAGTAGAACTATGACTCAGGGTGTGTGGTCATCTGGGGGTGGGCAATACAACTTAAAGGTGGTACAAAAAACACAAAAAATGTATAATGTTAATAATCGTGATAACCATATTAAAGATAATATGACCAATAATAATTAGCAGTGAATGTCGAGCAGGAACACGGGGGCAGCAGGAGACTCTCAACAACAGATCCAGACTCCACAGGTCCAGAGCCAGCAACACCCGCAGGAAGCGACAGGAGGAGGAAGCACACGACCACGGGAGAGGGAAGAAGTCGAGTTAGTAACATGCATTAATGGGATGAGGTTGCACACAGAGGGAGAGAGAGAAGAGGAGAGAGGAGCTCAGAGCATCATGGGAAATCCCCGGCAGTCTAGGCCTATAGCAGCATAATTAAGGGATGGTTCAGGACTCACCTGAGCCAGCCCTGATGCTGTGTTCACACTGAAAGTGAAGGTAATATTCAGTAAGCTTTACTCGCACAAGGTTCACCACTGGACAACTTCAGTGTTTACACACAACACAATGAGGCGAGTAAACACAACTCGCCACAGCTAGCTGTGATTTAATAGCAATAAACAGATCGAACTGATGCTGAAATGACTAAAACATGATGCCGATTTTTTGGTCAGGTCTGTCAGCAGGACAACTCTTAAAATGTTCATCAGATCAGTCAGGGCTATGTTATGCTAACTTGTTTGCAGCTAAATCTTCCACCTTCTCCGGCTACTTTCTAACTGTGTCTGTCTGCTTTTTGCTGTACACGTTATTTTCACCTTTTCCCCCTGGCTTTTATTTTGTTTTGTACGGGCCGTTTACCTTGCTTCTTTTTCAGTGTCTAAACCAGCAGAATATTTGTTAGTGATTCACTCCTGCTTTACTCCACACAACACGATTACATGTTTAGAGTAGCTGTAGCTCCTTTTGAGAGGTGCTACATGAAACGGTTGGAATAGATAATTCACTTGCCACACGAGTTGTGTTACTCTTGTAGTTGCTGCATCACAGTGTTGGCTGGATAGATCGACTGTGGACCGACATTGCATTTCCTAGTTCCGCTCCTAGAGGGGCAAAAACTGGGCAAAGAGACTCGTTTGTTACTCTTTTTAAAATGACTTTGGTCACGGGACGGTCTGATGGTCGACGGTCCTGGACCAAGACTACGTTCCTGGTCCTTCATCGCATGTCATCACCTCCTCTCTGGCCCTATATTTCCTGCCTCCTTGGGCTGTAACTCTGATCAAATTTAGGTTCAAATGCCATAAAACTGTTGGACTGTGGTCATGGTGGGGGGGCAGAGCTGAAGAAACAAACAGTCAGATAACTTGTTTTTCTGTCTACAGATTGTGTTCTGAGGCGTTTGTTGGGGCAGCAGTAAAAACTTTGGATCCATTTTTCTTCTCTTGCCCAGGAGCATCGCAGCCCCCCGGCCTTTGCAGGGCAGCAGAGATATTTCAGATATTTCTCGATGCTCCGCAGGGACGAGCGAGCCGGCCTCTCTCTGTCTCTGCTGTCCTGTTTTTAGCTCCTGAGTGTCTGCTGTGATTTATTCAGCCAGTGCGCTGCTGCTGCTGCTGCTCAGGTGAGAGTCGACCGTACCTACAGGATGAATGAACGGCTGTCACACCTTCTCACTCACTCACACATACAGGTTTATTTTAGGCTGCCAGGACTGTCTGTCTTAAAGTATATTCACTGTACATCCAGTGAAGGCTGACTGATGCCTGGTGCACACTAGAGGGTTTTTGAAATAAGAGAATCAAACTGTGGATGAACTCGAGGCTGAGAAGAGGGAATCAGTATAGTTTATACATCTTTTTGCGCTGGTGACGTCTCGGTCATTTGAAATATACGCAGTTGTGTGAAAGTGGCAGTTGAAGTGATGGCTGAAAGCAGCTGAAGCTGTAAAACTGCTGTAGAACACAAAATAGCTGATTTGCCGGATGAAATGGAAGCACTAAAAGAAGCTGAAGCATCAAACTGTCAGTGGGAGTTGAATCATAGAAAGGGGTTAAAGTGGCAGATGAAGTATAAGTAATGACCGCCTGTTTTTTGGTTGCATCCTACCTGCTCATACCGCTGGTGTTTGTGCGTTTGCTGGTCTGGGACCAGCTCATCTATTATGCGTCAATGAGCTAGTGTCTAATATAACATTTACATTTACTCATTTGGCAGACGCTTCAGATTTACATTTGAGGAACAACGTACAATCATCAACAGAGCATCAAATACAGATCTACAACTCACAAGACATACATAAGAGCTCATATCACATCAATGAGTAAATACCTAGGGAAGTAAGAGTTAACAAAAAGTGCAATCAAAATATTAAGATAATTGAAGGGGATAGAAGAGGAAGAGCACAGGAAGTGAATGTTAGAGGTTAGGAGTTAGAGGTGTTATAAAAGGAAGTGTTCTCGGGAAGAGATGAGTTTTCGCCAGCTTCTTTAAGTCAGAGAGGGACGCCCCTGCTCTGATGGCGTGCGGTAGCACGTTCCACCATCGTGGTGTCACAGATGAGGACAGCCGGGACTGGGATCTCTTTGTGTGAAGGCGGAGGAGCGTAGAGGCCGAGAAGGAACGTTAGTTTGTATTATGGAGTTTAGGTAGATGGGTGCAGACCCGGTGGTCACTCTGTATGCAGCATTAGTGACTTGAACCTCAATCTGGAGGCCACCGGGAGCCAGTGGAGGTCACTGAGTAATGGAGGGACATGAGTCCTTTTGGGCTGATTAAAAACCAGACGCGCTGCTGCGTTCTCAACCATTTGTAAGGGTTTCACAGCACAAGCTGGAAGACCTGCTAGGAGGGCATTGCAATAGTCGAGGCGAGAGATAACCATGGCCTGTACCAGAAGCTGGGTGGCATACTGAGTGAGGTAGGGCCTGATTTTCCTTATGTTGTACAGAGCAAAGCGGCATGACTTAGAGACAGCAGCGACATGGTCTGAAAAGGACAGCTGGTCATCAATCATGACACCCAAGTTTCTCACCACCTTGGTTGGAGTGATGGTTGAGGAGTCAAATTGTAGTTTGATGTTATGGTGGATAGATTGCTTGGCTGGAATGACCAAGAGTTCTGTCTTAGAGAGGTTTAGTTGAAGGTGGCAGGCCTTCATCCACGCAGATATGTCCGAAAGACAGTCCATGATCCGCGCCGAGACGGTGGGATCGCCTGGCAGGAAGGATAGGTAGAGTTGCGTATCGTCTGCATAGCAGTGGTAAGAGAAGCCGTGCGAGCGAATGATCACCTGTGAAAGGAGGTGAAATGTAATTTTAAGTGAAAGCAGTAAATATAGTTCAGATTTTAGAGAAAGCTGAGCACTGAATGTTTCAGCTGTAAAACAGACGTTTTACAATGTTTTTTGAAATATATATTAAAGGAGTTTAAGTGTAAGCACTGAAAACAGTGAAATGGCAGAAATTATACATCTCAAATAGTGACCCTGTCCAGCTGTCCGGTCTGAAAAAAAATATTCTTGCTTTTTTGATTTTACACTGCAAAGTGGAAATTAGAAGACGATGATAGCAACATAAAACCATTCTGACTTTATGTTGCCTTGCTGTGGACTGCTGCTTCATCTCCACTGTAAGTTCCATCATTTGTGTTGATAAACTATAATCTGCTCTGCCTGCTGTTTGCGCCTGGGCCCAAATCCTGTTTCCTGTGTCAGTGCCACAGCTAAAAGTTTGCCTCCCATCACATGTGTGGTTTTATTACCCTAACCGAGATCTCTTCCTAACCCTAACCGAGTGTTTTGTTACCTAACAAGGGCAGCTTGTCTCATGAGAAGGGTGAAACACTTGGCTTTAAAACAGCTTATTCCCTTGAGTGAAAGCTTAATCGGTTAAAACCACTTCCTGCAAGGCTCTTATAATTTCCTATTGTGTTCATTTATTCAGTGTAAGTTGTGTTTGATTGTGGAGTTTTTCGCCCCCACTGATTTTGTTTTTGTTTATGATTTGACAGTCAGCCAAAGCAGTTTATCGTCTAATGCAAGATCTCTATACACCGTTCAAACAACCTATAGACCACCCGAAACATCATGGATTCTCAAACAGTGAGTCACTAACTAACCAAAAGCAGTGCTTGAAGTCGGCGTGTACTTACTGGTACCTCGACATTTTACTCTTTTGCGTACCGGTACTTTTTCTCTTTGGTGTACCGGTACTTTTTCTTGCGTCCCAGCACTTCCGACAAGCTGCCGGTACGCTGCCCTCTCTATATCTGGGTGCTATGTGACACTGACCTGTTCCCGTTCTCGCCCGCCGTTGGCAGAGACAGAAGAGGGAGGAGCTTGGCTGCCTTTCAAGGAGCCGTGTGCATAAAGTAGTTTGTCAGTGTCACTTTTAGTGAAACGACCAATCACAGCCCGGATGAGGCGGGACATTAAAAAACGGCTGCCAGCCATAGGTGTCATTTTCACAAGGGACGCTGGGGACATGTCAGAATGTCCCCACGACTTCTTGAAAGCATTTGTTAAAAATATTCTGAAAAACAGCTTTCAACAAGTGTTACATAACAACTAAAAATGCTTTGACAACAATGTATTAGCACAATAAAAAAACATGCAATGCAATTGAAATATAGAAGAAACAAATGGGCATTGTCCAAAAAAAGTTACTCAAAAATAGTCACCTGCCATTTTGTGTTTCCACCATAAATAGGTGCAGAAATGTCTCCAGAATGCAGTAAATTAACGCTCAATGTTATGATCTCATCTTGTTCTTGTGACACAAGTGTATCATCACACCAAAAGTCAGATCATGTCCAGCGTTATGCCAGCAGTGGATGGCGATATCGAACCTGTTCCCATTTACCTTAGAAGCCCCGACATCCAGTGTTTACATGAGGAAGTCACGGAGCAGCTGACTGTATTAAATCTATTAGGCAGAAGTCACATTTATTCACTTTTCCACATCCACATCTTTATTAACTCCCTCTAATTTCTATTTTCCTGTTCCTTCCTCTCACAGTCACTTAGACTTTTCCTCTGTCTCCAGATTCCTCCCAACTCCCATTTCAGCATTTATTTCGGTCGCCCCGCGGCAAGGATACGGATAAAAGGATTAACTTTATCGTCTACCAGTTTAGAGCTCTTAAACTCAGCCTGACGGCCCCCCTGAAAATTGACAAGATGGATGCCAGAGAGGCTCCATTCAATACACGTTAAATTCATTTCCCCTGTTTATTACACAGAGGGAAACTAACAAGTTTTAAAGCTGAAATATGGAGAGAAAAACTAACACCAAAGCAGCAAATGCACCAACAGTATGAGCAGTACTACATACCGTATTTCATAGTAGCTCTGTTTTTTTAAATAAGTAATGGACTTAATGACTGAAAGGGGCTGCTCATATGCAGCCATATAATAATAAATCATCTACAGAGGGGATCACCACGATGCTCTGTGTGTGGTGGATGTGGAAGAAGGCAGCTGTTTACTAGCATGTGATTTAGAACTCTGGAAGGCCAGTTCTGCCACTGTGAAACAAAGATCCTGGAAGTCGTTAAAATGAGAGACTTTCTTAAAGAAATGACTTAAACACTTAGCATCTCAAAGTAATAACTTAGCATCTCAACATAATCACTTAGCATCTCAACATAATCACTTAGCATCTCAAAATAATCACTTAGCATCTCAAAATAATCACTTAGCATCTCAACATAATCACTTAGCATCTCAAAATAATAACTTAGCATCTCAAAATAATCACTTAGCATCTCAACATAATCACTTAGCATCTCAAAATAATCACTTAGCATCTCAACATAATCACTTAGCATCTCAAAATAATCACTTAGCATCTCAAAATAATCACTTAGCATCTCAACATAATCACTTAGCATCTCAAAATAATAACTTAGCATCTCAACATAATCACTTAGCATCTCAAAATAATAACTTAGCATCTCAACATAATCACTTAGCATCTCAACATAATGACTTAACATCTCAACATAATCACTTAGCATCTCAACATAATGACTTAGCATCTCAAAATAATCACTTAGCATCTCAACATAATCACTTAGCATCTCAACATAATCACTTAGCATCTCAACATAATCACTTAGCATCTCAACATAATCACTTAGCATCTCAACATAATGACTTAGCATCTCAAAGTAATAACTTAGCATCTCAACATAATCACTTAGCATCTCAACATAATCACTTAGCATCTCAAAGTAATAACTTAGCATCTCAACATAATCACTTAGCATCTCAACATAATCACTTAGCATCTCAAAGTAATAACTTAGCATCTCAAAATAATCACTTAGAATCTCAACATAATGACTTAGCATCTCAACATAATCACTTAGCATCTCAACATAATGACTTAGCATCTCAACATAATGACTTAGCATTTCAAAATAATGACTTAGCATCTCAAAATAATGACTCAGCATCTCAAAGTAATGACTTAGCATCTCAACATAATCACTTAGCATCTTAATGACTTAGCATCTCAACATAATGACTTAGCATCTCAAAATAATGACTTAACATCTCAAGATAATCACTTAGCATTTCAACATAATCACTTAGCATTTCAACATAATGACTTAGCATCTCAACATAATGACTTAGCATCTCAAAATAATGACTTAGCATCTCAAAATAATGACTTAGCATTTCAACATAATGACTTAGCATCTCAACATAATGACTTAGCATCTCAAAATAATGACTTAGCATCTCAAAATAATGACTTAGCATTTCAACATAATCACTTAGCATCTCAATATAATGACTTAGCATCTCAACATAATGACTTAGCATTTCAAAATAATGACTTAACATCTCAAAATAATGACTTAGCATTTCAACATAATCACTTAGCATCTCAATATAATGACTTAGCATCTCAAAATAATAACTTAGCATCTCAAAATAATGACTCAGCATCTCAAAGTAATGACTTAGCATCTCAAAATAATAACTTAACATCTCAAAATAATGACTTAGCATTTCAACATAATCACTTAGCATCTCAATATAATGACTTAGCATCTCAACATAATGACTTAGCATCTCAAAATAATAACTTAGCATCTCAAAATAATGACTCAGCATCTCAAAGTAATGACTTAGCATCTCAAAATAATCACTTAGCATCTCAAAATAATAACTTAGCATCTCAACATTATGACTTAGCATCTCAACATAATGACTTAGCATCTCAAAATAATCGCTTAGCATCTCAACATAATCACTTAGCATCTCAACATAATCACTTAGCATCTCAACATAATAACTTAGCATCTCAAAATAATGACTCAGCATCTCAAAGTAATGACTTAGCATCTCAACATAATCACTTAGCATCTCGACATAATGACTTAGCATCTCAACATAACCACTTAGCATCTCAATATAATGACTTAGCATCTCAAAATAATGACTTAGCATCTCAACATAATGACTTAGCATCTCAACATAATGACTTAGCATCTCAAAATAATCACTTAGCATCTCAACATAATGACTTAGCATCTCAACATAATGACTTAGCATCTCAACATAATGACTTAGCATCTCAAAATAATCACTTAGCATCTCAAAATAATCACTTAGCATCTCAAAATAATGACTTAGCATTTCAACATAATGACTTAGCATCTCAACATAATGACTTAACATCTCAAAATAATGACTTAGCATTTCAACATAATCACTTAGCATCTCAATATAATGACTTAGCATCTCAATATAATGACTTAGCATCTCAAAATAATGACTTAGCATTTCAACATAATGACTTAGCATTTCAAAATAATGACTTAACATCTCAAAATAATGACTTAGCATTTCAACATAATCACTTAGCATCTCAATATAATGACTTAGCATCTCAACATAATGACTTAACATCTCAACATTATCACTTAGCATCGCAAAATAATTACTTAGCACCTCAAAATAATGACTTAAAATCTCAAAATAATGACTTAACATCTCAAAATAATGACATAACATCTCAAAATAATGACTTAACATCTCAAAATAATGACTTAGCATTTCAACATAATCACTTAGCATCTCAATATAATGACTTAGCATCTCAATATAATGACTTAGCATCTCAACATAATGACTTAACATCTCAACATTATCACTTAGCATCGCAAAATAATTACTTAGCACCTCAAAATAATGACTTAAAATCTCAAAATAATGACTTAACATCTCAAAATAATGACATAACATCTCAAAATAATGACTTAACATCTCAAAATAATGACTTAGCATTTCAACATAATCACTTAGCATCTCAATATAATGACTTAGCATCTCAATATAATGACTTAGCATCTCAACATAATGACTTAGCATCTCAAAATAATGACTTAGCATCTCAATATAATGACTTAGCATCTCAAAATAATGACTTAGCATCTCAACATAATCACTTAAAATCTCAACAAAAATCACTTAGCATCTCAAAATAATCACTTAGCATCTCAAAATAATCACTTAGCATCTCAAAATAATGACTTAACATCTCAAAATAATGACTTAACATCTCAACATAATCACTTAGCATCTCAAAATAATTACTTAGCACCTCAAAATAATGATTTAAAATCTCAAAAAAATCACTTAGCATCGCAACATAATCACTTAGCATCTCAAAATAATGACTTAGCATCTCCAAATAATGACTTAGCATCTCAAATTAATGACTTAGCATCTCAAAATAATTACTTAGCATCTCAACATAATCACTTAGCATCTCAAAATCACTTAGCGTCTCAATGTAATGACTTAGCATCTCAACGTAATGACTTAACATCTCAAAATAATGACTTAGCATCTCAAAATAATGACTTAGCATCTCAACATAATGACTTAGCATCTCAATATTGACTTAGCATCTCAACCTAATCAATAGCATCTCAAAATAATGACTTAGCTTCTCAAAATATTGACTTAGCATCTCAACTTAATGACTTAGCATCTCAAGATATTGATTTGGTATCTCAACAAAATGACTTAGCGTCTCAAAATAGTAACTTAGCATCTCAACCTATTAGCATGTCAACATCATGACTTAGCATCTCAACATAATGACGTAAGATTCCAATATACTAACTCATTATTTTGAGATGCTAAGTCATTAATTTAATTTATAATGAGGAGGTTTCTCTTTATAATGACTTACAGGATCTTTTTCTATGGGAGTCCATAGATAACAACTGTGTTAAGAGAAAATATGTCAGTGAATCCATGTGGCCAACAATTTAATCAATATCAATATCAATTTTATTTCTATAGCACACTTAAAACAACCAAGGCTGACCAAGGTGTTTCACAGGTTTGTCCAGATTTCACTTCTCTTCTTACTTCAAATAACCCAGATGACTACTACTACTACTACTATTACTACTGAGATTACTTCTTTGTAGAGCTGTTTTACCTGTTTGGGCAACTGTAGAAACATGGCGGCGTAACATGGTGACTTCCATGTCAGAGGACCTGCGGTGTATGTAGATAGAAATGTCTCATTCTAAGGTAATAAAAACATAACGGTTCATTATGTAAGGTCTTTATACACCACTGAAAACATTGTATGTAGATAGAAATGTCTCATTCTAAGGTAATAAAAACATAACGGTTAATTATGTAAGGTCTTTATACACCACTGAAAACATAGTTATGGATATTAAATTGCATTTCTGTCAGTAGATCCTCAGAAATATTACACAGTGGACCTTTGAATATTAGGCACAATGCATTTTTTCAGTCAAGCAGTTTTGTTGGACAGTGATGTGTTTTGAGTTGTTGATGCTATTTCCTACAAATGTCTAGAATGCATTCCTGCCTACCTGGTTTTTAGGGCTGCTAGTAATTTTTATTGTCTTTTAATTAATCGGATGCTCGTTTAGTCTATTTAAAGTAAAACTACCAACCTTTACGTTTATGACGCTTTTATCCAAAGCGACTTACAATTGCTAAGTATGTCAGAGGTCGCACGCCTCTGTAGCAACGAGGGGTTAAGTGTCATACTCAGGGACACAACGGTGGATGTGTCACAGTGAGGGATTGAACCCAGGTCTCTCACACCAAAGGCACTGCGCCATCGCCACCCAGTTCCCTAAATGTCAACAACAACAACTGAAACTGGAAAAAGTAGCAGATTCTACATATTAAAAATGCCCATGTGAATTTGTCACATAATGAAACACGTCTCAAATGTTTATCACGTGTGAAAACATCAGTTTTACATCTAAGATCACAGGGTTTCATTGTTGATAAATTCACATCATATTTCACATCTTAAAACATAAATTCTTGTGTGTCGTGTTTTTTTTTTTAGATCCAGCAAATAATTAATAATGTAATTTACAGACCGGACTTTTCAAATGATCCTGCTGGAGCTGTATTTATCTGTGGTTATTGGTTGAATTTGAGTGAATTTAGTCACACATGGCCACACAAATGATGGCTGCTCTGTCAGGACTGAGTATGTAAGTAATTACTGAAGTAAACAAACAAACAGGCAATGAGCACAAACACGGCAGCAGCAGTGAAGCTGCAGCCCATCACCAGCACCCACTCTGTTCCCAGCAGATGTCAGTGTTACATAATGACTCTCTGATGTAACACAAACACTGAGCATGTGTTCACTGGCACCAAACACATGAGGAAACAAAGCAAACGATTTCTAGAACATTTCACCAGAACAGCTGGAAGTTTCAGGTGCAGATTTACAATCTGAGGGCGAATCAACTGCTGTGTTTGCTGATAACTTCAAATCACAGTGGATGTTTCGCTTGTGTTGATGCCAGGGCCCGTTCACAGGGGCCGGAGTTTCACCTCCCTGCGCTTTTTACAGTAAAGTGCAGTGTTTGTTCAAAACGTGAGGCTCCATCCGCTCTGCTACGTTTTTGTTTCACAACTCAGACCTTCCACCCAAACAACTTAAAAGCACGCACTCCAAAAGGCTGTTTTGTATTCTTATTTTTTTGTGCAATTAAGAATATGCACCTGAAATGCATGGACTGCAAGCCTCCAACATTTGCCGTGTGGTATAAGGTCATTTTTGATATATTACCTACGGAATATCTGACATACAGGTCTAAGTGTAGGATTAAGGTATTTTATAGCATATGGTCCCTGTTTTTAGACAATGTGGAAACTAGACCAGCAACCACTGTGCTAAAAGGTCTAGTAGATCCCAGCTGTACTAGTATGTGAGTGAAGTGCTTTAGGGTTGCATGAATTTTAATATGTATCACTACAAAAACTAAAATCTTACTAAGATTAATTATCTTAGTTGAAGGTAAAATATATTTGTTTTTTGTCTGACAAGATATTTCTTCTTACCAGGCGACTTTTATGTCAGAGAATTTCACTTGTTTCAAGTTTTTTGGCCTTAAGTAGCAGGTGAAATATTCTTGTTCTGTTGGCAAATAATTTTGCTTGTTTTAAGTAATATTTCCCCCATTTTAATGCTTTTTTTTCTTGTTTTTGAGAGCTCAGTTTTTGCAGTGTAGGAGTTTAAGGGTTAGTGGTGCTATCCTGTATAGGTGTGCAGGACTGAGGTGTTGTCTCTAATGAGGGCTACTCCCCCCACCTCTCTAATTCTTATTTATCCGTGTTATTTTATTGTCTCATTTCTGATCTATTTTTCGTGCGTGACAGGGCCTCTCCCTCCCCCTTCTTTTGTTTTTATTTTGTTTTTTAGGAGAGTTATTTTATGTTATGGCCTTCTCCTTCAGCACTGCCATGCCTGTTGGCCGGTTTTGTATTTGGTGGTTCATGTAAAAGTCTAATAAAGAAAACAATAAAAACTCAGCCCTGCTGCTACGTTTCCGCTGCTGTCCAGACCGAAACGTTTAATCCGAACACCTTAAACAGAGAAGTTTGAAGATGTGGCTGACCTTGGTTTGGTTTAAAAAAGGGGTGAAACTCACATTTGGCTTCCTGAAGCAGAAACACGATGCTGCTGACAGAGTTTTAGTTTTGGTGTTTTTATTATAATATGTTATATTTAACACAAATACTCTTGTACTGTGCATGTCGCTGTATTTACTTTGCATGGGATGACTCCCAGTCTGTTTCCCACCGTCACAGTCTCTTTGTCCTCCTGTGTTAGTTTCAGTACTTTTGTCTTTAGCCAAATCTCCTGAAACTGCAAAGTAGACAATATAAGAATGGAATCTTTATTGTTGTTGAAAAATCTGCAACGAAATTGGATGCAATCAGTGCAACAAGTGTGAAAAGGTAAATAAGCATGTATATATAGACATTCTTGATTTGTCTGTATTTCAATTTGATATTATATCATTTTTTAGTTTTGTTTGTTTGCTTTTTTACCACTAGACTCTGGGGTAAAAGTTGAATCATACACCAGAGACTTTATGTCATGAGTGGTTTTTCCAAAAACAGTGCACCAGCATCAAACTACCAGCCCAACAGTACTGTGTCCTCTCCTTTAGTACTGCAGCAAGACGCTAACTTAGTCCAGCCGATGCAGCGAACAAACAGCACAGAGGAAGTGAGAATTATCACCAAAACAAATAATCACGTCATCACACAGGCTGAGTGTGCAACTATGCAGAAATATGGGTGCATGACAGCCAGCAACAAAATGTAAAAAGCCTGCACATCTCAGCACGCACACAGCCAACATTAACGAATGAGCCAAAGAAGCGTTACACAGCAGCAGGCAGAATAATATCAGCCATAAAAATAAAATTAGAACTGACGACTTTTTAAATATTTTAGAATATTACAGGTTGTGACGTTTCCCCTCGCAGAGCACATGCCTTTGCGTTTACCGGCTATGACAGCTGAAGGTATTAAAGATAAATGTGGAAGTTGGAAGGGCGAGGTGTCTGTCCTGTGAAGAGTCTCGGTGCCTTTTTGTCCTCAAAGCTGAATCATGTGTCTCAAAACTGAAATATATATATAAAAAAGAAATAACAAACAAACAACTGGCATGTGACACTCACTCACTCACCTTGTTCATGTGATGCTTTGTGAACTCAGACAACATTTTGATATGACAGATAAGACTGCAGGGACACGATGAGCTGATGAGGACGTGACTTTGCACAGGCAGGTGATGTGCACAGCTCAGCTGATTGAGGACTTGATATCACATGTGTCAGTGAGGATTAATGAGAGCTGCTCCACTGCTACTCCCTCTGCACTTTGAATTATAGCAGCAAAATAACCAGCTAGTCCAGGTAGGATGTTTCTTGTCAGTGAAGTCGTTCTGTCGCCAGAACACAGAATCAGCTTTGAACATCTACAAATACTCTTAAAGACTCTGACAGTAACTTGAAGAGGATCCAGGGGCCAGATGCATAAAACTGTTTATACACATGTGCGTTCCTGTTGTCAGATTTATAAATCCTCATGTAAACCTCATTCTGGAGGCACATTTCCACTCCTACAGTTTGCTATAAATTGATGTAGAAATGCCCTTAAACATCAATTTGTATATCGATACTTCTGCCCACACTCGTTAGACCTGTGAAAGAGAAGCACGGCAAAGAGGAAGTGCAACGACTCAGATTGTGTTGCATCGGCGAGGTTCTTCAACAGCACCAGAACAGATGCCATTTCATGGCTATTTATAGCGCTCATATCACGGTTGCCATCATCGAGTTATTGTGCAATATGTCAGTTGTCGTTGCTCAACAGAGCACTTAGCCATTCAGGATAAAAATTTAAAGATTGTATTAAAAAACACCTTTTGATGTTACAGAAAAATAGCAGTTAAATTGATTTAAACAACTGTAAGGTTACTTGTCTCACCTTATATTTCATGTCCACCTTATCATTTCACTTGCAGCTACCGTGTGCAGAAAAAGGCAAATGCAGAGTTTTTGTGTGTGCACATCGATTAAACATCTGGTGAAGGTGATTTTAACTGCATTTGGTTCTCTGTCTACTTTCAAAAACAAACAGAAGACCTGACTGACTTGCAGTCAGTGCACACGATAAAAACACCCAGGGATCAGATAAACAACACAAGTACAAAAAAACAACTTGATCAGTACATTCAGTACTCTGAAAACACTGTAAAAACACAAAACAATCTCTAAAATGTGAGGTTTACCTGAGGTGATTTAGCAGGGTTCTTGCACAGGGAACAAAGGAGTTTTTTCTCGTATCTCATATCAGCCACCTTCACAATATTGTTCAGGTGGTTTTTGTCCCTAATGTTCAGGTTCCCAAACCATGCAGTCATAGAAACAGTAAGAACACATCTCAGGTTCATGAATAGTTAGTCAGTGTGTCCGCGCCTTGAGTTTGCAAAGACATGTACTACATAAATAAAATTTTCTTTCATAATAAAACCCTGCCATAGTTATCTGTGCACATGCTGTGTGGGGGGAAAAGACAGTGTGTTTGTTAACGGTGTCTCGGGCAGTGACAGTCTGATGTAAGTTTGGAGTGAAGCTCTGCGAGGAACAAAGAGATGAAATCACACACAGACATGTTCACAGTTGGAGTATCTTCAGTCCTTCAGCATCTCGTCTGTCTGCAGAACAGAGCAGCAGTTAGTGCAGAGATAACACGCACACACTGCACTGTCACCGAGCTGTGTTTACCCCCGAGGCCTCTGCACACACACACACACACAGTCTTGTGGGTATTGCATGAAAACCTAGTACCTCTAACGTGTCATCAAGACGCATGAAAAGCAGCTTCGCTTTCATCAAAGAGCCTTTCCCTTTTTGATTCAACACCACATAAGTTGTTTTCAGGTTCCACTGGGGATTGAACCCAGGACCTTCCACTACACTATAGAACCTCTGATTGCAGGACTTCTCTAATGCATTTATCCAAAGAATAGCAGCGAGGGGTTAAGAGTCTTGCTCAGGGACACTTTGGTGGACGTGTCACATCATGGGAGTTGAACTCTGGTCTCAAACATTAAAAGCATGCGTCACCATCCCTATAAAAGAGTAAATGCGTTATCTGCATCTAAATACTGTGCTGAACTTTCTAGCGGCTACATTTAAATTAGATCCCGAAGACTTGGTTTGCATTTGCTTTTTGACACTTCCTGTTTCAGTCAGCATATTGATTAAAGTAAGATTCAGTTCAGCTTTCCTTTCTGATTCCACACCAGATAAGATCACTGCTGGTTCCACTGGGGATTGAACCCAGGACCTTCTGCGTGTAAAGCAGACGTGATGACCACTACACTATGGAACCTGTTTAAAGCTCCTCTCCAATGAAATAGAAATGAGTAAAGCTGCATCTAAATAATAATAATAACAACTTTGATTTATATAGCACCTTTCACAAACCCAAGGACGCTTGAAAGCTCGACACAGAAAGCTCTGTCACCAAATGGCCTAGAATTAGGGACAGCAGGACTGAGTGTAGGGGTGGAGCAGATCTGTGAGGTTCTGAGGTGCAAGTCCATGGAGAGATTTATACGTCAGTAGGAGGATTTTATATTTGATTATATTGGACTTAACTGGCAGCCAGTGGAGCTTCTTCAGGATGGGAGTGATGTGAAATCCAAGTTTTGTGTGGGTGAGCATCCGAGCCGCAGAGTTCTGGACATACTGGAGCCTGTCAGTACCGTTACAATTGTCAAGTCGGGAGGTGATGAAGGAGTGGATGAGGGTCTCAGCTACAGCGTTGGAGAGCCACTGTCGGAGTCTGGAGATGTTCTTAAGATGGTAAAAGGCAGTTTTAGTAGTGTTTTTGATGTGCTGTTGGAAGGAGGGGGTGGAGTCCATGATGACGCCCAGGTTGCGTACTTGAAGGGATGCAGAGATGGAGCAGCCATCCACATCCAGTGTGAAATCTGGTGTTGAACTTTCTAGCGGTTATAAACATTTACATCCCAACGACTTCCAGTCTGACTTTGCTTTTTGAAACTTCCTATATTTCAGTTCACTTGAACTTTCCGTTTCGATTCCACACCAGAAAAGGTGGCTGCTGGTTCCACTGGGGATTGAACCCAGGACCTTCTGCGTGTAAAGCAGACGTGATGACCGCTACACTATGGAACCTGTGTTTGCTTAGTCCTCGTTTCTTCTGGGTGTAAATGTGGTCCGGACACGGTTTAGCAGATAATGCTGTTTCCAGTAAAGCGTGCCTCAGTGAACACAACAACATGGCAGCTTTATGTTTCTTGGCTGCGTAGACTGGATGGCCTACAGTGCGCCTGCAACTTCTATTACTCACTCTTTATTATCCTGACCTGCTGCATCACCTCCTGCTGTGGTAATAGCACCACCCTGGTGAAAGCGGCTCTATCCCCCGGAGTACCTCTAAATCCAGCACTGTAGGAACATGATCCTGTTGGCTTCATGATCAGAGACCCGAACCACCTACGCTGCATCTGGTCGTGCACCACCGGTCACAGACAGCGTCATCACGCAGGCTGTAATACACTCACACCCTAGTGATACATGGATGACACTACACTACTGCTCTACTTCTACTATGCTTACTGGAGCTTCTGTAATTGGATCAGGGTTTTACTTTGATTGATTGGAGGACTTCTGGCTGCGTCTAACTGAGAGGAGACCCAGAACTGGAGGGATTACGTATCTCATGTGGCCTGGGAAAGCCTTTGGGTCCCCTGGGAGGAGCTGGAGAGTGTTGCTGGGTAGAGGGATGTCTAGGATACTCTGCTTAGCCCGCTACTACCGTGACCCGGTCAGGAAAAAGTTCAGGATAACGGATGGATAAATATATGTGTTGACTTCACAAAAGAAAGAATTCTGGTTACCTCTGGGTTTAGACCCAAGAACGTCTGCGTGTAGACGTGATGAGGGAAACTTGCTCTTTCAGTAATAATTTATTTCACTTTACAGATACTACATTGCTTGTTATCTGCTTTCCAACAGCATCAGTTTGGTTGACGGCACACCACATACACCAGTTTCTGGTTCCACTGGGGATTGAACTCAGGACCTTCTGCATGTAAAGACATGATGACCCTACACAGCCTGCATTTGCTTTTTAAAGCTTCCTATTTTTCAGTGTATTTGTTAAGGTAAGATTCAGTTCTCCTTCCTGGTTCCACACCAGAAAGGGTTACTGCTGGTTCCACTGGGGATTGAACCCAGGACCTTCTGCGTGTAAAGCAGACGTGATGACCACTACACTATGGAACCTCCGATCTCTTGGGAGTCCTCATTTCTTCTGGGTGTAGATGTGGTCCGGACACAGTTTAGCAGATAATGCTGCTTCCCTCAGTGAACACCCTTAAGACAAAGTTACAAGGGCCAAGGGGTTGAAATATTCCCCTACAAAACGGAACAACCCTTCAGGAACCCCAGACGTCATCGGTAGACGGCGATGGCTCTGACGTTAACAGAAGTGACGAGTTTTTACAGGATGTCTCCATGATATTTCTGCAACGACTGAAAACAACTCTAAAATGTCGTCCTCCGCTGTGGTAATCTCTCTCGTACGGTAACGTTATATCACAAATCAAGCGATCTAAGAAGTCACCAATTGAAAATTAAAAAACAGCTTCTTTACCAGGTAATTAATGTATTAATGTTACTTGTGAAGCTGGCTAACGACACAACATGCTAGCAGCTCAACTAGTGATTTTTTATGATTGTTTTGAATAAAATCACCATATTACTTTGGAATGACATTTTTTAAAAAAAAATCACACTGATCATAAAAAAAATTAAATGTTAAAAAAAGAAAGTTATGTCGAGTATGGAAACTCTTGTTCATTACATTTTACTTCATAATTGCAAACGCCTGTGTTGTATTCATTGTTGCAAAACGTGATCAAAACCATTGATCTGAAGCTCAGTGCTGATGCTGTCATGTAAACAGTTTTCTAATCAGCAATAAATATAACAATTTCTGATCAACCCATATAAATTGCATGCTTAAAATAACATACCGATTAAAGCCCCGCCCAATTCAAGACAAACCGACCACTTCCGGTTTAGGCCCCACCCAGTCCGAGTACAGATACAGACAGTTCATATGGTTAACAGATACAGATAATGCTGTACTCGCTCATCCCTAGTGTTTTTATTAAATTGTTCTGTACTGTGTAAATAACACTCGTGCTGGATATGTTGGCATAATTTGATGATTACGCCCAGTGTACGTGAACGGCCACTAGATGTGCGTTTTTAGTTTTAAAATAGACACAGATCGACTTTAAAACGCTGGTGTGGACGGAGATCATATTCCTATTAAAACCAAAGTTACCCTTCAATGATTGATCTGTGTATGAAGCTGCCGTTAAACAGCATTTCATAAGAAAACAGACAATAATCCAAACTGTCTGACTGACTGAACAATATAATTAAAGGTCCAGCCTGGATTGAATTTCACAACCTTAAATTTCACTGACTTGTTGTATATGAACCCCCCATGCTGCACTGCACTCTACATATTTTTACCATGCACAGTACCTTGCTGGTGCACTGTACTGTTCGTCATGTGCAGGGCTTTTGTGCTCATGTCTGTGCAGGCAGCTTTGAAAAGGCACATCCATCGGGTCCATATGGGGGCCCTCAGGGCAGGAGGGGGATGGGGTGGGTGTGTGGTTTGGGGAGGCTGCACAGAAGGCTGAGCAGCATGTTTCTCTCTCACTATGGAGTCCAACTGGAGCTCCAAGAGGCTCAAACCACCTATTTAATATATGTAATAAGCGCGGGAGGGGATGGTGTGATCTGTGTGGAGTTTATTTAGACTCAGTCCCACAGACACCGTCCTGCTGCCCCAAATACTCACTGGAGCACCATATGTGGATTCATCCACAGCTGAAAATAGTCCCCAACAAATGCAGCAGTTCTTTCTAAAACAAACATGTTTTTTTTAATGTGTAGCAGGAGTGTTTTATCCTAACAGTGTTCTGTCGACAGGACAGGTGAACAAAGAGGAATGACTTCTTTAGCTTCTTTAGCTTGGAGATCCAGCGCTCCCCAGATAAAAGCAAAGCGGGGACTTTCAGTGACCACAGACGCCTTTACAGCAGCGTGTTTGGTTGCCTGGTGGTACTTCCCCCCCCCCCGGCTCAGATACCTGACGAACACTGTGTTAGGAGCTGCTTCAGTTGCAGCAGCAGCAGCAGCAGCGTGTCGGTTGTGTTTGGCTGCTGGTGATAAGCTGCTGCTGTCTGAGGTGGCAGAAAAACGTTACTGTGGTTAGACAGGAAACAACTAGCAGGAGCCCACAGGAGTGTGTGTGTGTGTGTGTCTGTGTGTGTGTGTGTGTTATAGCGGTGTGTGTTTGTTTGTACGCATATGAAAACCTTGTGTTTTCCCCACAGCTCATGAACTTCAGATTAGAGGCACTGTTTACACACTTGTGAAGAGATCGTAGGTGTCAACTTCACACTGGGGACGCTGGGGACACTTTTTGAAGGCATTTGTTTGTTTGCAGCAAGAAATGTTAAATAACAAATCTAAGGCTGTAATAAAAAGGTTTTTTTGCACAATAAGAAAACATGCAATGCAATGTAAATTTAGAAAAATAACAGATCTGCATTGGCCAAAAAATGACTTAAGCTGTAGAAAAACAATTTGCTGATCGCTGCATTAGATTCCATTATATTTTATATTCTGAACTGTCACCTGCCACCTGAATTTTGTGTTCACATTTATATAAATAAAGACATTTCCACTATAAGTTAGTGCAGAAAATGTCTCCAGAATGCAGGAAATAAAGTATTTAATGCTCAAAATAGCCTGAAGAAGGACCCCCAGCCCACCCAATCGTATATTTCATCAATAAATATTTCTTTGCTGCTTGTTGTCGTGACCCCAGTATTCTGCATTATCACGTCTCATGTCCAGCTCGGACCAGAGTTGTGGAGCATGGACCCTTTCTTCAAAAACTACAAACAATTCTCAATGCACATCGACGTTTACATAAAATTTAGGTAAAGATATTCTGTTGTAAACGCGTTTTAAACAGTTTTGGACGCAGGTTGTCAGCATTTGAAAAATGTCTAGGAGTGTCTAGGATATGTAGTGTTTCGGCAGGTGGTGGAGGACTAATGAGAAAGTAGTTGATGGATTTTGGAGAAAGTGGTCGTCAAATGCACTTTGGTTGAAAGCAGAAGAAAAATGATTCACAGTTTGGTCCACACACATTTCTGTTACCCTGACTGCGTGAAGAGTTAAGACTGATGCAGGTTAGCAGTTGAAAAAAATGTTGTTACTATAAATTGTTGCACTACGGCTGACGAGACACTTCGCCGACGAGACGAGATGAGATTTTAACGCTATTTTTAAGAAATCTTTAATGCTGAATTATATGAAAATTTTGAGCATTAAACACTTTATTTCCAGCATTCTGATGATTTTTCTGAACCATTTTATGTTTTTTTTTATTTATATAAATAGAAAGACAAAATTCAGGTGGCAGGTGACGATTTAACATTTACAGACTGCAACAGAATCCAAAGCCCCTTTTCCACTGCACGGACCACTCCCACAGATCTGTGTTCTCTGACAGGTCCAGAGAAAAGTCATATTACCAAACTAACACGCAGAAGGTCCTGGGTTCAATCCCCAGTGGAACCAGACTGTGATCTTACTGTCTGAAGTCAATCTTCGAGTCTTGCTTTGCACCAAAAAACAAGGCGAATCGAAACCAGCTTCTTCTCGAACTGAGCGACAGATCGTCCACTAATCTCAGGGTTCACTGTTCGATTCCCAGCTCCATGCGTTGAAGAGTCCTGGTTGGACCAGCAACGTGCGTTGTATCAATGATGAAAATGATTTCTAAAAATGTTCCTGATGCTTTAATTTATATTATATATCATATATATTCACAAAAATGATATCTTGATATTTTTGTCGATAATAATTTCCTGATATTTTTTGTCCTTCAAAAATGTGTTTGTAAAAGTCTAATGTTATTGACCACAGAACACCTTCAGGTGGTGTTAAAGGTGGCCTTTGTTTCATCTCCTGTCATTGTTAATATTCTGCAGGGATGCTGTATGTTTGTGTATCCTAGTAAAAACATGCATGGACAACACAGGTTCCATAGTGTAGTGGTTATCACGTCTGCTTTACACGCAGAAGGTCCTGGGTTCAATCCCCAGTGGAACCAGAACTTTGATCTTACTTGATCTCTAAAGATGCACCTTTGTACCACAGGTGATAGCAAACAGCTCGTTCTGGAACCAGCTGAGCAACTGGTCCACTAATCTCAGCGTTGGCGCTTTGATTCCTGCTTCCTCCTGTCCGCGTGCGACACATCACATCCCGAGTGCTCAACGAACTAAATCCCCAGTGAAATCAGCAATTTTTTAAATGTGATATCAAAAAAAAGATCTGTGTTCTCTTGGCCACAAAAGCGAGACACACACATTATTCAGCATTTAGTCATAGTCTTATGGCTAAGGCCTAGTCCACACGTACGCGGGTATTTTTATTACCTGTTTTTTTCCTCCTTCTTTTTAAAAAAAAATCTATGTCTATGTGAAAACACAAAACACGCTATCAAGCGCTGTCAAGAGCATGCCAAACCACCAGGCGGCAATGTGACCTTAACCGTAAAGCCACATTGGCCAATCAGAATAAAATTCTAAACAAAGCAGGCAGTGGCACGCACTGACGTCACAAGGCAAAAACATTTCTTAAAACCCTCACCCTTGCAGGGGTTTTCAAAAAAGTTTGTTGTCAGTGACGTGATACTGAGTTTCAGTGTGGACGAACAGCCAAACTGCATAGAAAGAGAGTCAAAAATACCCGTGTTCGTGTAGACGGGGCCTTTGTAGACTCTTGTTTAATGTCTTCAAAGTTAATATTCTGCAGGGTGCTGTTTGTTTTTACAGCAAGCAGAAACCAAGGTTCTATAGTGTAGTGGTCATCACGTCTGCTTTACACGCAGAAGGTCCTGGGTTCAATCCCCAGTGGAACCAGACTTTGATTTTACTTGATCTCTAAAGATGCAGATGTACCTTTGTACCACAGGTGATAGGAAACAGCTCGTTCTGGAACCAGCTGAGCGACTGGTCCACTAATCTCAGCGTTGGCGCTTTGATTCCTGTCCATTCCTGTCCACGTGCGACACATCATATCCCGAGTGCTCAACGAACTAAACTTACTTCAAAGTCTCCTCCTTACCTCTGCCCCACCTTGTTCCAGAGCCACCACAGTAACTCCCTCTCACTCCACACAGCCCACAATATAAAAGCTTTTTGTATTTTTTTCACTTCCCTCCTGATAAATAACTGGATGGATCTGTTGTTGGTTGCTTTTTAGAAATAAAGTCTCTGAGGGTCTGAAGAAGATAGGCAGCGGACCAAACCACAGTGAGACAGATGAGAGAGGGAGGACGTCACCTTTCACACCTTAAAAATGCATTGAATGCGTAGTAGTGAGCTGTTACCTACTTGTACCTATTTGTAAATTCACTGACTAGACACTGAGTGCGAGTGGTTAAGCCGTCAGTGGCGTTAAGGTTTCACAGTTTAGTGATAGTCTCGTCTGCTTTACACACAGAAGGTCCTGGGTTCAATCCCCAGTGGAACCAGACTGTGATCTTACTGTCTGAAGTCAATCTTCAAGTCTGGCTTTGTACCAAAACAA